>CM049852.1:35866714-36061986 GCA_027422415.1 Schizothorax lantsangensis | reverse complement strand
ATCTGCTACTTTACTGACTGTTCTGACCAAACTATGCTGACTTAGGAAATGTGATGTGACCGCTGTGATTAGCATAGAGTGACATGGCAGTTTTAAGGACATTGTTAACGTTATATTGGACTTATATAGAAAAGGGAAACTTATGAGTCATGTTTATTAACTTTACAGTAAGTTATGTATTTCACAAACTAGTTAGCAACTTACCATGAAGACACTGCTTGACTGCTTGTTTGCTGCTGCCTGAACAAAAGAGCTCCTTACTGAAGTGAAAGGGTTGGCTGTGTCACTACAGTGACCTGGGTTATCAGTAGCAAACAATGGAGCGCGATCTGCTCGGCCGATAAAATCGGCAAAACAATAAATCGGCTCTAATCATGAGACACCCCTTTCCGCCGATTGGTCAACCAAAGCTGAACCTGTTGCCATTGAGATACTATTAGCTTTTATTATTATTTTAAATAAACGTAATTGTTGTAATTTGTTTTCATTTTAATTTAAAAAAATAGTATTTTTTTGGTAAGTTTTAGTATTTTTATATACATCTTTTTTTTTTGTGACTGTCTATATTGTTTTTTGTTTGTTTATTATTTTAGTATACCAAATGATGCTTTGGCAACTAGCTGAAACAAAAAAATATTTCAGTAACAATTTTTTTAATTGTTTTAGGTTTAGTTTTTTAATTTTTCACTATAATAACCCTTGTCTCTGTGTGTTTTCAGCATGTCCTGCTCCGATAGTCGTAGTTATCGTTTCTGTAAGAGGATATGAAGCAGTGATCATAAACGCAACATCTGGAAAAATCACAAGAATGTAGGTTGTTCTGTCACAAGTGCGTAAATTTATGAATGTCTACTGATTGTCGTCTTAATTTTATTTAATTATTTTCTAATTACAGGTGCTGGATTACAAATATTTACATTCACTACATAGTAAACATCGGTTACTATGCTTTAGTGTTCATCTTCACGACAGGAATCTTCATCATGATCGTCACTAAGGTCGTTCAGGCCAGAAACATAAAAGCGACTGATGACAAGAGAAAGACGTTCAGAAAGCAGCTGATGATGGTGTTGAGTTTGTTCCTGCTCTTCGGTCTGACGTGGTCTGTGGCGTTCTTCAGTTATGGACCGATGCTCATTCCCTCATATTACATCTTCACTGTGTTGAACTCATTTCAGGGTGAGAAACAATCACATGCATCAGTACATTTAGTTTAGTAGAACACTTCTATTTCTCCCACAGATTTCAGCAAATTATTTTAATTATTTAATTAACCAATTTTTAAATCAATATTTTAAATTTCTAATTCATTCTATTTTATTATTTTATTTATTATAAGGGAATATTGGAGTTTGATTATTTCTGGTCACAGTTCACAGTTAAAAAATTATGCAAATTACTTTAATCATATCTGATATGTATTTGAATTAGTTGAAAAAAGTTTATCTGATCCTGTTTTTTTTTGTTTTTTTTCAGGGTTCTTCCTCTTCCTGTATTACTACAACATTCACAATGACATCGCGGGTCATTTCTCAGATGATCCAGAAAGCACCGACTCCAACACAAACATCACTCAATCCAGCATGAATTCTGTGGAAAATATTTATAATAATTAAGACAGAAGGCTTTCTTTGTCTCAGGCTTTCTTTCTCGTAGACTAAAATGATGTATGTACATAAAAATTATGACTCTAAAAAGGGTCAGTTATACTAAAGTCACACAAAACAAATGACAAATATATGTTGTTCATTATTAAAACTCGTAGAAGGATTGAATTGTGCTTTCAAATCTCTGATATGATCTGATATCACTTTTGTTCGATTTATTGAGCATTATAATAATCCCTGTGTGATCATGTGCGTGTCAGAGTGACTCAAACAACACTGAACCTTATTTTAAAGAAAAATTACATCTTAAGGATGAATGTCGACACGCCTTTGGATTCACACATTTGCATGGTCATTTTATAAAGCAGCTCACTAAAATCCACAAACACGGATGTGAAACATATTTGGTTACTGGAAACACATCAAACAAACAAACAAACAAACAAACAAACAAACAAAAAACACTGTCAGAATCAATGAATCCAGCCGTGTTGTGTTGCTTATGATTCTGTTATATTTCTCATGAGATTCTAATGGAGCCAATAAAATGTATTTTTATTAATCATGATGGACTGACTCCAAAATCATTTATTCACTTGAATCATACTTATAAATATACAAATTCATTAGGTCATGAAATATCAAACCAAATGGAAATGTGAGAAATGTGCACAAACACACCAACAAAGTATAAAAACATGACATTTTCTGTATCTATATCATGTCAGATGACCATTAATCAAATGTACTTTTTCATTAGCATCCTCTAATCGTTATACTGTATATATATATATATGAGCAGCAGCTCAGAGCCGTTGGACACTGACATACAGTTCATTTGAAAACATGCAAATCATGTTTATTTGGCATGCAACAGAGACTTTCAGTATCTGGTTATATTCAGGACCAGTTTATCAAGTCATTGGTCACAGAGAACAATATAAATATAGAAAACATATATAAATATATATAATAATATAATATAAATATAATATATATATATTTGTTCTCTGTGACCAATGACTTGATAAACTGGTCCTGAATAAACCAGATACTGAAAGTCTCTGTTGCATGCCAAATAAACATGATTTGCATGTTTTCAAATGAACTGTATGTCAGTGTCCAACGGCTCTGAGCTGCTGCTCATAATCAAACGGTGGATGCATCAAGCTCTCTCAACACTGAAAAAAATAAAATAAATCAACACTTGTGTCTCTAACAGGTTGCTGTCTCTGGGAATAATGTCTCGACAAAAGCAGAATTTGCTGTGGCTGATGATCATCTGTTATGCTTCATGCCAGTTAAGTATGTTGCTTTAAAAATTCATTTATTAGCTTAAAAAGAATTATATGCCAATGAATATGTTGTTTGGTGCACATTATGTGTGTGTGTGTGTGTGGGCATATCAATTTTGACATTTAATATAGTGTTATACCATGTTATACATCATTATCTAATAGTCTAATAATGTTGTGTTTGTGCAGTCTGTTCAGAAAAACTGATAATCCAAGTCAATTCGACAGATCAGTGTTTCTGGAACAGCAATAACTCAACGGTTCCAGGTAGATGTGAAATATACTGCTAACATGACTGTGTGAATACTGCATATTTATTATCTGAAAACACTTGTGACGACTGATAAACTCATCGAGTTCATTTCTGTTTTTCTTTCAGATATAAAATGGAAATGTCTGACAGCTCATGAACCAATAAAAATTGTCAAACTAAATACCTCTTCTCTTGGTAAAACCTGCTTATATTTTATTTATAAACCATTCTTGAGTTCAAAGCTCTTGAAAAAGTATTTCTACAACAAATGTAAATGTTCTCTGGGTTTCAGGACAATGCAGATCATACAGTTTTCAACATAAAACAGGAGGAGAATTATGAAATCAGAATGAATGAGACGATTGAAGGAATAAAACTGTGGTTATTACCAAATGGATCTAATTATCTGCTTTCAGTCCAAAATTCATCAGGTGTGAGTTGTTCTTAAAGGTTGTGCTTTTAGTTTTATTTAGCGCAGGACGACCCCTACAGTCACACCACAGCTGTTTAATTGGAGTCTGAATATTAATCGTCCTGTAAGCTCTGTAAAGAGATCTCTAGAAAGTGAAACTTGTTTCATCTCTTCTCTTTTACAGAAATTGAGACTTGCCAGGCACAGGGTGGTATAATGAGCTTCAGCGTCAGAATTCCACAGACAGGTAAGACAAGATTTATCCCGTTTGGTAACACTTAGAATAGGGATTCATTATTAATTAAGAGTTCTCCTTCAATAAGATCCTAATTTGCTGCCTATTAATAGTTATTAAGGTAGTTGTTAAATTTAGGTATTGAGTCGGATTAGGGATCTAAAATATGGTCATGCAGACTAAGGCATTAATATGTGCTTCATAAGTACTAATAAATGGCCAGTATGCTAGTAATATGCATGCTAATAGAGTGGGGGAACTATGACGTCACTTTGTAGGCTGATCGGCTGTTAGCATGAAACTGGTTCCCTTGACAAAATGCCAGTAGGATTTTTCCATAGGCTTTTGGATTATCGCAAAAAAATAAACTCTGTGTTCAATCATGAATGAATGAATGAATGATGCATTTATATAGCGCTTTCTTGTGTATTGCTGTACACCCAAAGCGCTTTATAATCATGTGGGGGGGGGGTCTCTCCTCAACCACCACCAGTCATAGTTCATAGTTCATGAAATTTACACGTTTTGTCCATCAAGATAATCTTCACAAAATAATATAACTTTGACAAATTTTGAAGCCTAAATAAAAGCGCCAGAACTAAAAAGCTAAACTTAGGCTATAAACGAACTACACCACCACAGTCGCTCGCCTTCAACGTCACCAACACCGCCGCGCTCCCGACAACTTTCTCAAAGTTATTTTTAACATGTTCAGTGAAACATATTTACTCTATGAATTTTAATCCACGCTTAATCAAGTCAATAAATCCTTGATTAAGATGAATATTTTAATTAAAAACGTGTCTCCACATATAAATTCTAGTGCATTTAATCTATTAAATAACAACAGAGTGAGCGAGTTTTTGGATGTGTTAAGATTAAACTTATTTTAGTGAACAAAGTACCACATTTCAGCTATCATTTTGTTAGGGTGGTTACACAAAATGTTATTTTATCCTTGCTTTTACAATCTATATGCTTTCTAACAGCTTCATGTGGCCGTAAACATATAAATAGTTCAGCCATGAAACTCTAGATGATGCAGGCTGACGGTTGTTAACGTACCTGATGATAATCAGAGAGTTAAACGACTTGGCACAAGCTGATTGGTTCATGCTGGACAGCTTACTGCCTTGCATTTATATGGCTGGCTAGTAGTATTCACTTGAGATTCCTGCAGCGCGCTTTCAGAGTATCTCTGAAGCCCAACAGCTAGATAGGTTCACCTTGATTTCAGTGCATTTTGCGTCAGTTTTACATTCTAACTAGGAAACATACAAGTTGTAAAACAACGAGCAGGGTATTCGTGTGAGGAGGCATGTGTGTTCAATATAACAGCAGTAGCAGCAGGAGCAGGCAGTTTTCCTTGTCATGTAACCTATGTGAGAATACAACGTCAAGCGTCGCGGATTTTAGAACAGTAAAGTGAACTGGGGATTACTTTATTTCCCCGAAATCGCAATGCTATAATATCTTCTGTGTGCATCATTTCTACATTAATCGCGAAAGGATCACTTCAGATGCACACCTCACAGTGGGGTCGGTTTCAGTTGGCGTTTCACAGTCGTTCACAGTTTAAGCCAAGGTGAACCAGTATAACTGTCTTCATTTACATTTACATTTATGCATTTAGCAGATGCTTTTATCCAAAGCGACTTACATTGCATTCAAGTTACAGTTTTTACATTTTATCAGCTCTTGCTTTCCCTGGGAATCGAACCCATGATCTTGGCGTTGCTAACGCCATGCTCTACCATTTGAGCTACAGGAAAGTTTCATAAACGTCATACTGCCATCATCCCTACCTATTTAACCATTACAACTAATGAGCAACAGAAATTACACTCGCTCATACATGCATGTTACTCCTGCCGCATCGCAATTCAGTCAGAAGAGGGAGCGCTCGTCTTAAAGGGGTCACATCACTATTTCACTCGTTACTTTCGTTCAGTGATAGTGAAGAGTTTATGAAGTCATGTTTAGTGATAATTTAAAGATAAATTATCACGAATTCATTTAAAATATAAAGATACTACTAATAATAAATAATTTACATTCAGTTGCCTTTGTACAATGTAGCTAATAGTTCACTAAACTGGCATATGTAGTTGTGTATTCTCTTGGCTACAGCAATTATATTACTTTCATGGAGTGTAGCAGCAGTATCATAGAATTCAGATCAGCAAATCATTAATAATAAATAATAATTCATTTACATTTATATACGCTTTTCTGCTTTTTTCTAAGCACTCAAAGCGCTCTACATTGTGAGGGGGGGGGGGGGGGGGGGGGGGGGGGGGTCTCCTCGTCCACCACCAGTGGACATTAATAGCAGTATGCATAGCAAATCAAGTCAAATTATTACTGTTGTTCATAAGCAGCAGCAGCAGCATAAAGTCAGGTTGCGTGAAATTTCAGCGACAATACATGGGGTAAGTAACTCCTTAAAATTTAAATGGGCTTTTATTACTTCATTTACAGTGCACAGCATAAATGAGTACACCCCCTCTAATACTTAACAAATTCAGCAAATACTCTTTACTTAGAAGACACGTTAGGGTTCTTTGGAGATATATTGTTCCAACAAGCCTGCTTCATCAATTACCAAAGAAGAATTTTAAAATGATTCATCAAAATAAGATTTTCTTATCAAAGTGATAAAATGTTGTGTTGCAAAAATGAGTACACCCTCCTGAAAGTTACAAAAAAAAATGTTTAAGGCTATTTTTGATCAACAGGTGAGTATATTGAACCAAAACTTTTATATACCAGTAATTTCCTGGCAATTAAAAGTGTTATATAGCCCTCTGAATCATACTCAGACTTAATGCTGGCAGCAGTGGAACCAGTTGGGAGAGAACTACTAGGTGACTTATTCCTTAGCATAAGAGGACAATGGTACAAGAGGAATACCAAATTATTGTTTTAAGTGTCAAAATATAGCAGAAGTAGCACAGACATTCAAAAAACAATGAACTTGTGACAAGGCTCCTGAAATAATCAGGTCTTTACTTTAAGTTTTCATTTAGTGATAAGTGAATTTTTGCTAGAAAAAGAGCAGGAGAAATAACATGCAAGTGTCTCAGACCGGCAAAAGCTATGAAAAGAGTGACACTTTATCTCACAGAGTATGACGCAGCCTGCAGAAGTGACATGCATGGTTGTTGTCACCACTAGAATTACCCTACTGTAGCCAAAGCTAAATAAACTCATTTAACCTCTTCCAAGGCCCATATCTACAAAATAGAGACTTCTGGGAATCCATACTCTGGTCTCAAGAGACCAAGTCAATCATTTCGGATCCAAAAGCATCCAAAATGTTCTGGTGTTGCTAGAGGAGGAGTACAGTGAGAAGTGTTTGGTACCCACAGTGACATTCAGTGGTAGTAAAGCTCTTGTATAGGGATGAATGAGTGCTGAAGGTGTGAGGGAGTTGTGCTTTATCAACGCTGTCATGAATTCACACACTACTGTGTGATGGAATACACAAACTTGAAACAGAAGATGCTACCTTCCCCTCAGTCCCTGCATTATTGGGCATTTTTTCAGCATGACAATGAAGATATTCATTCTCCCAAGGTGAAAATCCTTCAGTGGACATGTATTTCACTCATCTTAACGCTCTTGAGCAGCTGTGGGGGATTCTGTAGAGACGAGCTGAGCAAAACTTGCCATTAAAGACCAGAGCATTTAAGGAGGTCGTCCTCCAGGAGTTAAACAGGACAGATGTGAAAATTTGTCATGAACTTGTACACTCAATGCCAAGAAGGGTCAGAGCAGTATACTTAAAGTTCTGGAGAGCATACTAAGTACTAGAATATTATACATTTGCTGAATTAAATCTAGGGTGTACTCATTTCTGCAGTCCTTCATTTAAACTAAATTGGCTAATTTACTTAACTTACAGAAAATGTTGGCATATATTTTGTCGTTTTTATTAAGTATATGTTTAATACATTTCAATTTTGCCATCTTTCCATGAATTATATTTGTGATCATTAAGAAAATACATATTTTATATTTATTCAGAGGGGGTGTACTCATTTATGCTGTGCACTGTATTTAACAGGGTGTACAGAGGTTTCGTGAACTCTTAAAGCGAAATAGGCAATAAAGATGCTCAGTAATTCTAAGTACTTTTGTGCAGCTGTAGCAGCAGTATGCTTAGCTATGCAGATCGCAATTTAGCGAATTTAATAGCAGCGAAATGGCATGGCAAATTCAGATGCAATGTTAGAAATAATATTAGCAGCAGTCCGCATAGCAACCAATTATCATTTGTTTAATATAGCAGGGGCAGCAGAAGGACTTTTAGTTGCATGAAATTTCAGTGATCACGCATGGACGGGCTACAGCAATTCTAGTACTTTCGTGAAGTGTAGCAGTAGTATCCATAGAATTTCAGATCACTTTATTAGGGAAATATTAATAGCAGTATGCATAGCAAATCAAATTAAGCGTTTAGTTGTGGCAGCAGTAGGTAGACCGTAGTTTACATTTACATGTATTCATTTTGCAGAGGCTTTCATATAAAGCGACTTACTATTGCTGAGTTTCAGAGACAAATGGATGGTATGTGAACTCTTCAAGGGAATAGGCATCATTCGCGTTCGTTATTTAAAAGGGGCTAATAGCAATTCTAAGTACCTTGTGCAGCTGTAGCAGCAGTGTGCATAGTATTCAGATCGCACGTAGAGAATTAATAGCAGCAGCATGTATAGCAATTCATATGCATTGTTAGAAATAATAAGCAGCAGGAAGTCAATCTTGGTGCTAATATAGCAGTGGCAGCAGAAAGTACTTAAGTTGCTTGAAATTTCAGTGATAACGCTTGGGGAAAGTAACTTTAAAGTGAAATAGGCATTTTACTCTTTGCTTATTTATGAGGCATACAGTAGATTTTATGAACTTGATTGCGTTTTCTTGGTAATAAGACACTATAGCATTTAAGTACCTCCGTGCTGCTGTAGCAGCAGTATGCATAGCTATTCCGATCGCTAGTTTAGTGAAATTTTATAGCAGCAGCACATAGCAATTCAGTCGCAGTGTTAGAAATATTAGCGGCAGTCTGCATGGCAATCCAATCATCATTGTTGCTAATATAGCAGCGGCAGTAGAAATTACATTTACTTGCATGAAATTCACTGAAAAGATAATGTTTGGATGGTAGTGAACTTTAGGTGATAGGCATTTTATTACTTTGCTATTCGATTTAACAGGGTTTATAGAACTCTCAAAGCGAAATAAGCATTAATTGGTCGCGTTTGGGTATTTAATAAAGGGGCAGAGCATTCTCTTGTTTACAAGTACTCTTGTGCAGCAGTATGCATAGCTATTGAGATCGCAATGTTAGCAAATTTTATAGCATACATAGCATACAAATTCAGATGCAAGGTCATAAATAATATTAGCAGCAGCATGCATAGCAAATCATATTATTATTGTTGCTAATATAGCAGCAGCAGCAGAAAGCGCTTTAGTTGCATAAAAAAAACAGCAGTAGATTATGCTTCGCAAATTCTGATTAAATATTAATACTGCAACAGTTCACACAGTAAATTCCTACTACAACATTGTGAATTTCATTGACAGCTCAGCATGCATTTCTACTCAGAATTGAAATGTTAGTGAATATTATCAATAGTAGCAGAAGTTTGTTGCGTTGGCTGTATCGCACTGCATACATTGCGGACAGCTTTACCTATCGTAACGCGTCTATCGACTCGTCAGTTGTGCTGCTCGCGTCTGGCGTAGACACTGTGTTAGAGTAAAGTAGGCATTCGCCTAGCTCTATATGCCTAATTAATGGAGCTCTCAGCAGTTCAGTCTCTGGTGCAGTAGTAGCAGCTTGCATAGACATTCAGTCATCGCAATTCTCAGCAGCAGCATGCACAGCATTTCTATATAGCAATTTTATTTTGGACACAAATAATATAAAAGCAGACAACTGCATTTAAAATAGTCACTGCAGTGTCTTGCTCAAGACCATTTGGAACCAGCCATGCATTTAGCAATGATGTGTTCATACAATGCAAACATTATTGTTCTTAATATGCAATATAAATATTTCAAATTATCAAAATAAATGAGCAGCTGCTTTTGAGGCAGAATTAGTCCTGGGCATTGACGCCACAACTACAGGGTGTACAGTGATTCATTCTTTTGCTAAATATTTTGTTAGCTATTAATAAGGTAAAAGTAAGTATTTTCATTGCAGTAATGTTGATGGAAAAAATGACAAATAATGACAATTTTAAAACTATTTGCTCAGGCCACCCGAGCCTGAGTCAGGTGGGTGCTGGGGGTTACTCATCTATCAGCCTGCAGTGTGATTCCTGTTTGTTAACAACACAGTGTGTGTTCTTACCTAGGTAAGTTTGAGCTATTGGCTCAGACTCGCATAGTTATTTAGGTCATTAGTTAAATAAACCTAAGGGTACATCACCCAGGTTCACATTGTTAAGCTACTAGTTAATTTATCTGGGCTCCATTAGCCCAGAAACACATTTAATTCAGGTCACTAGTTTAAGCTATCTGATCAACCGATCAGGTACACACAGCAATAGTTCACTAGTGTTAAGCCATTCGGCAAAGCTGGACCAGGCTCACATAGATTGCAATCACAAGGTCTCACGGCTCTCCGGAGCAGCAGCAGTACATATGTCTTGGCAATAGATCTGCTTGTCTGGGGGGTTTTATCTTTTATATCCCTTCTGCATAGGGATGATTTATACATATTATTGTATAGCAGCAGCAGCGCATACATAATTAATTGCTTTGTTTTCTTCTACAGCTTTGTTGGGGGTTATTTTACATGCTTTGTACAGCAGCAGTATGTCTTAAATACTCATGGCACCGTATCGCATAGGCATTGGCAGTAGCAAGTTCCTGTATTTGTTTGCGGCAGCAGCAATAATCTACAACTACAGCAATAACCAACAGCAGCAGCAATTCAGCAGCAGTGTAGCAAATCTATTCCGCCAAGACCAAATACATTAACATTGTCATATCCATCACCATGCTAAACTTTTCAGAGAGTTGTCATGACTGAAATAAATAGTTCAGCCATGAAACTCTAGATGGCGCAGGCTGACGGGTTGTTAACGTACCTGATGATAATCAGAGAGTTAAACGACTTGGCACAAGCTGATTGGTTCATGCTGGACATGCAGCCAATGAGCTTACTGCCTTGCATTTATATGGCTGGCTAGTAGTATTCACTTGAGATTCCTGCAGCACACTTTCAGAGTATCTCTGAAACCCTCCCTCCACCTTCCCCAGCTCCACCTGTATAGATCTGCTACGGGATATTTTACATGCTTTGTGCAGCAGCAGTATGTCTTAAATACTCATGGCACCGTATCGCCATACGCATTGGCAGTAGCAAGTTCCTGTACTTGTTTGCAGCAGCAGCAATAATCTACAACTACAGCAATAACCAACAGCAGCAGCAATTCAGCAGCAGTGTAGCAGATCTATTCCGCCAAGACCAAATACATTAACATTGTCATATCCATCACCATGCTAAACTTTTCAGAGAGTTGTCATGACTGAATTAATTTTAACGTTGCTTTAAGCACTATGCATCATTAAAGTTTCACTTTCACCACGTAAAGCTGGCAAATGTGGTGTTTACATGTAATAATCGTAATATGAGTTTACCTTATGGTGCGAACCAGAGTCTCCGCATGAGTAAGCGATAAGACGAGCATCTTCCATCCGAAGACGTGGCATTTCGGGGCAAAGCAAAAAAAAATTGTCGAACAACAATATAAAATGCGGGAAACTATTCGTTGGTTATTCTACAATTAATTGAATTACAAATTATACTACAACTGGAAAATACTGTAAATTGATCAACTGTTTGGCGTGATGATGTTTAATGTCTCCGACAGCGCCTGTAGTCCCATTTAGCAACTTGTTAGCAACCGTCTTTTTAAGAAACATAACAGTTTAAAAAAAATCATAAGTGGGGTGTAGCTGGTGTGTTTTATGTCGTAGAATAAAACGTGAAATTATCTTGAGCCTGAGTGAACCACAGACCTTATTTAAAGGATTTAACCAAAATCCCATAAAAAAAACCATTGACTCTGGGACGAAGGAACCGGAAGTGCTAAAATGCTAACTCGCTTCCGGTTTTTGCCTACAAAGTGACATCATAGTTCCACCACTCTATAAAGCAAGTAGTTAATAGTGAGAAGTGGACCGCAAAATAAAGCATTACCCTCTGTTTTATTGTTTTTAATTTGAGTTCATGTCTTCAATTTATTGCAGAACAGTTGGTTCAATTTTTTAAAACTTTTTAAAATGTGCATTATTTGATTTACATCATTATCCTGAGTTGTATTTTCCTGGATATAAATAAGAAAGATACGAAGGTTGCACTGATGAATGTACAGCTTAAATACTGAACACAACAGTCTTCAATATAAGACTATATTATGTTAGTATCTAGACCAGTGTTTCTGAACGGGGTCAGAGAGGTTTAAGTCAAGTTTTGACTAAACATTCAAGACAAAGCAAGCTGAAACTGTAACCACTTGCATAAGAATATAGCAGGGCCAGCATAAGCATTGTATGACAGGGTCCCTGTGTTACTTAGTATTTCTTTTTTTTTTTAGTAGAAATATTACGTTACAAGATGAAGCCATAAGAATCCAATTGACAAGATAATGAGTGTGTTTACATGCACCATCATAATGCAATTACAGTGGGATTTTGGCAATATTGCGATTAAACTTTACCTCATGTAAAGGCAATTCTTTGATTAAAATAATGCAATTAAGCTCTTAATCGTAGTAACCATAATTGTATTAAACTACGTGGCGTCTTAATTGCAATAACCTGGCATATAAATGCCTTAATCTCATTATTACATCTTTGACCAAAGTGTGTGTGTACTCGGATGTAATTCCGTGTATTCTTTACATGAATGAATTCCGTGACATTATTCTGAAGAGGGCCTGGTTCTATGGGGGTGGAGCGCTCTCAGTTGAGGCAGTAAAATTTTTGTTTGCGCTCAGGAGAGCTTCAGAGGTTTCTATTTACAATGTGTTTTTGCAGCATTTAGCAGTGTAGCCAATCACAGACATATCTGTTGATTTCTTGAATGCAAAGGCCAATCAGAAGTATTTAAGTTCAAGCGTCCCTTCACCGCTCAAAACACCAGAGATTTTAAGTATTTTATGTCAGCTTGCAAATCCTCACATTATAACAAAGTTTAGACAGAATGAAAATAATACATTCATTGATTATAATGTAACTTTGTGAGATTGCGATGTTCATCACAACACCAGATAACCGTCCAATGCATCTGTACTCATGTTTTACATTTGATGTAAGTGGGCAGAGGCCAGTCACACGCCTAATGTATGTGAGTTCATGATTTGTGCTGTGGAGTATGTGAATAATGACAGTAAACGTACTTCTTAGCGTCATTATCTCAGAGAAAGGTATCAGAATTTAAACTTTAAACAAGCAAGATGCTTAAAAATAGCAAAGATATCTGCCAACAGGATAAAAAAATTAAACTTAAAGTTCACTTTAGTTGTTTTTATAAACAACTGTGATTCACTTCAGTTAAAAAAGCAAAAAGCTTTAAAGTTTATTCTCATAACCCATTGGCAGGTGTTTTTGAGTAAAGCAATTATCTAATTATATTTTAATACATTTCTCTGAAGCAATTGATTTAAATCTCCTTAAAGGAGATTACTATTCAGTGCAGAACTTTTTTTCATATGTATGATTTCTTATGTTGAATTATGTGTTTCCATGATCTCTTGAGGATGTCACAGCATCGATCCTGTTGATCCTGAAGAGAAATGTAGAAACGCCCTATATAACAATGAAATATGCAGCGGTAAGTCTGTTATAAACTAAGTCTAGATTTATAAACTGCTGTTCAGTAGTTGTTTCAGTTGCTTGTTTCATACCCATCAAGATTTGATTTCAGTATCAAAATAAATATAGTACAACATGTGAACTGACATTGCAACAGTGTTTCTTGGTTCATAAATAACCATCATTTATTAGAGCACTTTAATCTTTAAGAATGTTTCAGTTATTAATTACAATACATTTTGTTCATTATTTACTTTCTCTATAGAAGGGAAAGAAGGAAGCAGATACAGATACATTCTTCATTTAAATGAGAGTGAATGGATTTGTGTGACCTGCGTTGATGGCAGATCAACCACCATTACACCATTGTCACACACAACATCTCACAATTCAACTACCATTTTCACATCACATATGACAACTCCAGAGCCAACTAGTTTCACTCCACATACAACAACTCATAATCCAACTACAAGTTTCACATTGCTTATGACGACTCCAGAACTGACTACAAGTTTCACATCACATACAACAACAACTCACAATCCAACTACAAGTTTCACATCACATACAACAACTCACAACCCAACTACAAGTTTCACATCACATACGACAACTCACAATCCAACTACAAGTTTCACATTGCTTATGACGACTCCAGAACCGACTACAATTTTCACATCATATACAACAACAACTCACAATCCAACTACAAGTTTCACATTGCCTATGACGACTCCAGAACCGACTACAAGTTTCACATTGCCTATGACGACTCCAGACTACAAGTTTCACATCACATACAACAACTCACAACTAGTTTCACATTGCACTATACATCCAACTACATCACATCAGTTTCACATCTACACCATACTTCACACACTCCTACAATACATACAATGTTTCACATCACATACATACAACATCACAACACACATCACAATACATTCATCACATCACACACATCACATCCACACATCACTACGTTTCATCATCACATACAACAATCACAATCCACGACAAGTTTCACATCACATACACATCACAATGCACAACATACGACAATCAACTACATTTCACACTCACAACTCACAATCCATCACATGATCACATTTTCACATCACTGACTGACAAACCAATTCCACTGTCAAACCACCTGAGATAACTTACAATCTTACAGCTGAGCAAAACAACGAGGTTGGATATACTGAACCTTCAAAGGCTTCGTAAGTGTGCAGTTACCAGTGGAAGTCTAAAACTTTAACTTTATTACAGAATACCAAGTGATTCAATCCATTTTACAGCAAAAACTTGGACAAAATTAAGTCCCTGGTGGAGGATATGGAAAAAAGCAATAAAACTAATGCGGCGATTGTCATGGGGAATGTTATTGGTGTTCTCCTAAGACAACCCAAGAACACAGAAACCAAAGACATCAACATATGCTACTCTTCAAATCAAAACATGATAAACGTAAGGCCTGAGAAGCATTAAAACATGTCAATTCTTCCCCAGAGAGACATTTATTAATGCCATTTGTTCTTTTCGCAGGTTGTTGAGAGCAAACTGAAGACATATTTTCCCTGGTGTATAAAGATTCCCAGTGAAGCCTTTGATAAATCAAGACTGGAAAACAATGGAAGTGCATTTGTTGGAGTTTTACGGTTCATAAACATGGAAAGCAAGGTTTGCAATCTTCTTCAAAAATTCTACTTTGAACACGTTTCTTGATCTGTCGTATTCACAAACATTTATATTTGATTGTTGTATTATTATATGGTTTCTCATTTAGAATGAAACTGAAACTCACACTGTTTTGAACAATGATAGTTATGGAATAATGATGGGGGCCAAAATCTCCCACCTTACCAACAATATTGACATATTCATTAAAAAGAATAACACGGTAATGAAGGTTTTGTTGAACTTACTTTGTTATAATGACCAGACAATGTGAAATAAACAACAACAAAAAAATCAAGTGTGTTCTTACAGGTCGGTAATGCGTCCTGCGTTTCTTGGGATGAAAAAGGTAAATTCATGTATGACTGTACTGATCAGTTCATATCAACAAACCCAGTTTATTGTATGTAATTATAAGTTCTCTTTTCTTAGAAGGAAAGCTTAATTGGACAACGTTCGGCTGTGAGACAGAAAGAATCAACGACATCACCATAAAGTGCTCCTGCTCACATCTGACGTGTTTTTCAGTGCTGATGGTGAGAAGCTTCTCAGAGAAGAACTTACACTTTCATAATTTATGTTTCATTTAAAGATCCTATTAAATCAATATTGTAGTCTTTTAGTCCATGTCTACATGCTAATGAGCTTGTAAAAGATGACAAAATAAACAAATACATGCATTAAAACTTGCCAAGATCTGATTCTTGCTAACAAGCAACAAATGGTTTTAAAAATCCTCATGTTTATCTGTCTTTTGTTGTGTTTTCTCTGATCCTTCAGCATCTGCCAGACATAAAAATCACAGCGCCGCCTCCGGAATCACTGACTTTTATCTCTTCTATCGGCTGCGGCATCTCCATGTTTTTTCTGGCCGTCGCTTTATTCATGCATTTCCAGCTACGGTAGAGTATCTTATATTACCCTATATAGTTAGTGCTGTTTAGTGATCAGTAATCACTAATACTGCACTAAGAAACAATTTTCACTCAGAAAATTTCTAGTAACTTTCACAAGTAATTACAAAGAAACAGCAAGTAACACATTTAATGAAACTTGTAATTTTAAAGTAGAAAGACTGAAAGAGTGTTTTCATGTAAAACATGCTTCAAGTGATGAGATCAAAGCTCAAGAGTATTAAAGTTTAGGTTACAAGAACAGTTGTTTTTATGTTTCGATAGTAAAGCCAAATCAAATCAGGCCACGAAGATCTTGATGAACATGTTTGTGGCTTTGTTTCTACTGAATGCCTCGTTTTTGTCAAACGAGAGCGTCGCTAACACACAAGACAACGCTGCGTGCGTCTTCATAGCGCTGTTCCTGCATTACTCCATGCTGGCCTCATTCACCTGGTTCTTCATTCAAGCTCTTCATATGTACTTATGGCTCATCAGACAGAACGTCACCATCACAAACTACATGAGGAAGATCACCGTGTTGGGCTGGGGTGAGTTAGAGAAACAAAACCCCTATTAAAATAAACCTGTTTTAAACCATCTAGTCCAATTGTTCACCAGAAAAAGAAAATATATTGCACATGAGTCACGTGAACTACTGTCATGATAATTTTATGGTGGTTTTGTCCTTTTCTTGAGCTGCTCCTTTAAGAGCATTTGAACACCTTTTTTAGTATCATTGAGACACTATTAGTTTTTATTTTTTTATTTTTTACATTTGTTTCCATTTTAAAGCTTTAGTATTTTTATGATTTTCCGGGTTTTTTAAAACTAAATGCTGGGTACACACTAAAAGATTTTTAAAATCTTATAAGATCTTCAAAATGTGAGAGACCACAAACATGAGGACAAAAAATCGTAGATTTAACCGTTTTGCTCCTATAGTGTGTGGTGTGCTGCAATGTGACAAAGACAGCACACCACACACCAACAGATTTTCAACCAGAGTCCCGACTGTGAACACGGGTAATCTCGCAAAATCTCTGGAGACTTGAGAATAAACAATTTTTTTTTTTTTTATTGCAATTTTAGAACAAACATACAAGGGCAATAACATATAAATTACATAAAGTACAATAATAAACAAAAATCAATAATAAATAAATAAAATAAAATAAAAAGCAATAATAAAATTACATTTCCTTAAACAAGTATATATAATTACAAATTATTCAAAGAATAGATTTAAGGCTTTAAAGTCCCAGTCTTTGGTAATGGCAGGAAGAAATTGTGATGATAGTGTCCAAATCCTTTTGTGCTGCGAAATGACTGCGTTTGTTATGCTTCCGTCTTCTGTCAGCTCGCTTTCTGATTGGATATTGTTTCATTTCACGTGATAATCGGCAGATCATTTGCACGTTTGTCCTCGGGGTTCCCCCACACATCAGGATTTCTGATCGTAAATATTCGACATGTTGAATATTTACGATTCACGATCGGGGTGCCTCCGATGTTCTTCCGAGCAGATTCAGTCACTCTTAACACACCTAACACCACAGCAAAATCTGATAAGATAATCTTTAGATCCACCAAGATAATCGGGACATTACCTTGGATTGTCAGAAGGGGAGAAATCGGACCAAAATCAGCCCGATTATCTTGTGGTGTGTACCCAGCATTAAATAACCCTTGTCTCTGTGTGTTTTCAGTGTGTCCGGCTCCAATAGTCATAGTTATCGTTTCTGTAGGAGGATATGAAGCAATGATCCTAAACGAGACATCTGGAAATATCATACAAATGTAAGTTGTTCTGATGTAACAAATACATACATTTATGAATGTCTACTGATTGTCATCTTAATAATATTAAATATTATTAATATTAAATGATATTTTAATTTTCTAATTACAGGTGCTGGCTTACAAATCCTTACATTCACTACACAGTGAATATCGGCTACTTCGCTTCAGTTTTTATTTTTATGACAGGAATCTTCATCACTATCTTAACTACAGTTGTTCATGCCAAACTCTTAAGAGCGACTGACGGCAAGAGAAAGCAGCTGATGATGGTGTTGAGTTTGTTCCTGCTCTTCGGTCTGACGTGGTCTGTGGTGTTCTTCAGTTATGGACCGATGCGCATTACCTTATATTACATCTTCACTGTGTTGAACTCATTACAGGGTGAGAAACAATCACATGCATCAGTACAATTGGTTTAGTAGAATATTTTATTTTTTCCTAGTTTTTTAATTCAATTATTTGAATTCATTCATAAATGATTTTTAAATGTTTTTTTTTTTTTATTATCATTTTTTTTGTTTAATAAAATAAGGACTTTTAATGGGAGTTATATGTTGTATAATACATCTGCGATGCTTCTCTGGTGTTTTGACCCTTAACCACAACACCCTCCAGTTGGCGTGTCAGCAGTGACAGTGTCAGCAGAGTTCTCTCTGACGCTTCTCCCTGTCATGATCAATGATGATGGAAGCAAGATGCAAGTAACTCAGGTTTTAATGAAACAGATACACAAAAATAATAAGAACAAACAGATGAATAGTCCAGCATATACACACAGACACTGGCAACACAGGGACTAGATGGTCAGTGCAGATGACGTGATGAATAGTCCGGTTGAAGAAGTGAGCCAGGTGATTTCGTGAGCGGTGAAACAATGAACAGACAGGAACATGAAGCAGGCACACGAAACTTGAACATCAACGAGCAACACAGGATCTCAGACACGGACATCAACGGCAACGATCTGACAATGAGAGGAGATCAGGGTGAGTATATATATGTGATCGCAAATGAGTTGCAGCTGTGTGATGGTGATGGGATGATGGAAATCAGCTGGAACGCTGATAGCGCGAGTGGAAACGCCCACTCGCGCGCACCCACACATGTGTAAACAACAGTGACGCTAGACAAGGAGGAAACAGTGAATTTACGAACCGTGACAGTACCCCTCCTCCTAGAGACGCCTCCTGGCGTCCCCAGACTCCCTTACCTGTCGATTGTAATCCTCAATAAGGGAGTGATCCAAGATGTCTCGGGCAGGTACCCAACTTCTCTCCTCCGGACCGTAACCTTCCCAGTCCACCAAGTACTGGAATCCGCGTCCCCTCCGTCTCGAGTCCAGAATACGGTTTACCGAATAAGATGGTTCCCCATCTACGAGACGCGGCGGTGGAGGAACCGGGGCTGGCGGGTTAATTCGGGAAAAAAAAACTGGCTTGATTTTGGAAACATGAAACACGGGATGGACTCTCCTGTACGCTGGAGGAAGTTTAAGGCGGACTGCCACCGGACTAATGATCTTGGTGACAGTGAACGGGCCAATAAATTTGGGAGCAAGTTTATTCGAGACGGACCGGAGAGGAATGTTCTTAGTTGAAAGCCACACTTTGGAACCGACGACGTATACGGGAGGTTTAGACCGGTGGCGATCGGCCTTGACCTTGGTGCGCGCCCCCACTTGGAGTAGAGTCTCCCGGGCTCTAGTCCATGTGCGGTGACACCTTTGGACAAAAGCGTGGGCGGAGGGACCGCGACTTCGGATTCCAGACTAGGAAAAATTGGTGGCTGGTAACCTACACTACACTCAAACGGAGACAGGCCCGTAGATGATACTGGTAATGTATTGTGGGCGTACTCCACCATAGACAATTGTTGGCTCCATGAAGTAGGATTCTTAGAGACCAGACATCGTAACGTTCTCTCTAAATCTTGGTTGGCTCTCTCAGTCTGACCATTGCTCTGGGGATGAAACCCGGAGGACAGACTGACCGTCGCCCCCAATAATCTACAGAATTCTTGCCAAAATTTGGACACAAACTGGGGTCCCCTGTCGGAAACCACGTCTGTCGGGAGGCCATGTAAGCGAAAGACGTGGTCCACGACAGCCAACGCTGTCTCCTTGGCAGAGGGTAATTTGGGCAAGGGAATGAAATGAGCCGCCTTCGAGAACCGGTCCACCACGGTTAAAACTACCGTGTTACCCTGGGAGGGTGGAGGGCGGTAATAAAATCTAGCGAAATGTGGGACCAGGGTCTCGAAGGGACTGACAGCGGTTGAAGGAGCCCATCAGGGGGTCGATTGGAAGTCTTACCAGTGGCGCAAGCTGAACAAGCCAATACAAAATCGTGAACATCATGAGCCATACATGGCCACCAGAATCGTTGTTTGACCAAAAACTTGGTGCGACTAACCCCTGGATGACAAGCCACGTTGGAACAATGCCCCCACTGAATGACGTCGGACCTTACTGACTCCGGTACAAATAAGCGGTTAGGTGGACAACCGGCCGGGGGCGTTACCCCTTGTAAGGCTCTCTTGACCTTCGATTCGACCTCCCATACGAGTGTTGAGATAAATAGACTCTCAGGTAAAATGCACTCGGGAGTAGACGGGCGTTCGGAACAGTCAAAAATACGCGATAAAGAGTCGGGTTTGACATTTTTGGAACCCGGGCGGTACGAGAGAATAAAGTCAAAACGTCCGAAAAAAAGTGCCCACCGAGCCTGCCTGGAGTTCAGTCTTTTAGCAGTCTTAATGTATTCCAGATTCTTGTGGTCGGTCCAGACGATAAAAGGTACCCCTGACCCTTCTAACCAGTGGCGCCATTCCTCCAACGCTAGCTTGACTGCCAACAATTCTCTATTACCAATGTCATAATTGCGTTCTGCAGGGGACAAACGATGAGACAAAAACGCGCATGGGTGCATTCTGTCGTCTGTGGGAGAACGCTGGGATATCACTGCACCTACCCCCACCTCTGACGCATCAACCTCCACCACGAACTGACGTGATGGCTCAGGGGTAGTGAGGATGGGAGCCGAAACAAAGCGACTCTTTAGTTTGGCGAACGCAGTTTCCGCTGCATCAGACCACCTGAACGTCGTTCTGGGGGAGGTCAAGGCGGTCAGAGGCGAGGCTAGTTGGCTGAAATTGCGAATAAAACGCCTGTAGAAATTGGCGAAACCCAGAAACCGCTGTAGGGCCTTACGGGAATCTGGACTTGGCCATTCTACTACAGCCTTAATCTTCTCAGGATCCATGCGTATTCCCTCAGCCGACACAATGTGACCTAGAAAAGGAACAGACTGTGCATGAAATTCGCATTTCTCCGCCTTGACAAAAAGTCCATTCTCTAGCAACCTTTGAAGCACTCGTCGGACGTGCTGCACGTGTTCCTGGAGAGATGTTGAAAAAATCAATATGTCATCCAGGTAGACATATATAAACTGATCGACCATATCTCGCAGCACGTCATTGACAAGCGCCTGGAAGACTGCAGGACTATTGGATAAGCCGAATGGCATAACCAAATATTCAAAGTGCCCTCTGGGGGTGTTAAAAGCCGTCTTCCATTCATCCCCCTGCCTGATACGGACCAAATGATAAGCATTGCGTAAGTCCAATTTAGTGAAGATAGACGCTCCCTGCAACCTCTCGAAGGCTGAAGACATCAACGGCAAAGGATAAGTATTCTTTACCGTGATGCTGTTCAGCCCTCGGTAATCAATGCAAGGTCGCAGAGACCCGTCCTTCTTCCCCACAAAAAGAACCCCGCCCCCGCTGGAGAAGAGGAAGGACGAATGAACCCCGTTGCTAGAGAATCAGAAATGTATTTCTCCATGGCCCCCCTCTCTGGGGTAGAGAGCGAATATAACTTGCCCTTCGGCGGAGTCTTACCTGGCATTAACTCTATTGCACAGTCATAGGGACGGTGCGGAGGTAGAGACGCAGCCCGAGACTTACTGAACACTTCCTTCAGGTCCAGGTACTCCGTGGGCACGTTAGATAAATTCATAGCTTCCTCCTGAAACACAGAAACAGAAACAGACGAACAGGCAGACACAAGACAAGACTCATGACACTTAGTGCTCCACTCCAACACTGTCCGCTGTTGCCAATCGATTCTGGGATTGTGTTTGACGAGCCAAGGGTGTCCTAAAACGATGGGAGCCAGGGGGGTGTCCAGGATGTAAAATGATAATTTTTCAATGTGATTGCCAGACGTGACGAGCGTGACTGGTCCGGTGTCGTGTGAAATGTGAGGTAGGTCTTGACCGTTGAGTGCATGAACTTCAATCTTGTGGGTAAGTGGTTGGAGTGGAATCCGTAACTTGAGTGCCAGTGAGTGGTCCATGAAGTTACCTTCTGCTCCCGAGTCCACCAGTGCTTGACAGTCGTGCTCGTGAGTAGACCATCGTAGTCTTACCGGGAGGAGAGTTGATGTAGATGAGGTCTTTTCGACAGAGATCCCGCCCGACAGTAGCCTCATGCTTACCGTCGGGCTTGCTCTTTTACCGGGCAGTGAGAGGCAAAATGTCCCGCAGCTCCACAATACAAACAAAGGCCCTGGGATCTCCGTCTCTCCTTCTCCTCCCGGGAAAGCCGAGCTCGCCCCACCTGCATGGGTTCGGGATCGTGGATGTGACCGACCGCATCCCCGCCGCTGGACCGCTGACTCTCTGTTAACCCCGGACGGCGACTGGATGGAATGCGTCGCTCCATCCGGGAGAGACGTGCATCCACTCTGAGAGCCAGCTCCACGAGTCCGTTAAAATCCTCTGGTAGATCCAGGGCGTAGATCTCACGTTGAATGCGGTCGGCCAACCCATGCAGGAACATGTCCCACTGCGCTTCGTCGTTCCATCGACACTCTACCGCCAGTGTTCTAAACTCAATGGAGTATTCGGATACTGACCGTTCGCCTTGCTTTAATTCGGCCAGAACGCGGGCCGCTTCTCGTCCGGTGTTGGCCCGATCGAACACTCCTCTCATTTCGGCGGAGAGTGCCTGGAACGACTCGCAGCATGGATCGGCGTTCTCCCACACCGCCGTCCCCCATAGCGCTGCCCTCCCGGTCAGCAGAGTGAGAACAAACGCCACTCGTGCAGCTTCCGTGGCAAAGGTGCGGGACTGTAGAGCGAAGTGCATCGAACAACGGGTCAGAAATGTTCTACAAAAGTTGGGCTCACCTCCATAAGTCCCCGGAACTGGCAGACGGGGTTCTGACTGAGAGGCGTGATCTGGTGGTGTGGTGGGGGCGGTTGGTGTGGGGGGCGCAGCGGGACCTCGCAACAGTTGTACTTGCTGGGTGAGCTCGGACACCTGCGTTACCAGTGCCTGGACTGCCCTCGCCGTATCATGCAGGTTTTTCTCCTGTTGGTCCATCCGTAGAATGCTGCTTCCCACAAATTCCTCCAGAGATGATGGAGCTCTTGCTGCTTCCATGGCAAGGTCAGATCGTTCTGTCATGATCAATGATGATGGAAGCAAGATGCAAGTAACTCAGGTTTTAATGAAACAGATACACAAAAATAATAAGAACAAACAGATGAATAGTCCAGCATATACACACAGACACTGGCAACACAGGGACTAGATGGTCAGTGCAGATGACGTGATGAATAGTCCGGTTGAAGAAGTGAGCCAGGTGATTTCGTGAGCGGTGAAACAATGAACAGACAGGAACATGAAGCAGGCACACGAAACTTGAACATCAACGAGCAACACAGGATCTCAGACACGGACATCAACGGCAACGATCTGACAATGAGAGGAGATCAGGGGTGAGTATATATATGTGATCGCAAATGAGTTGCAGCTGTGTGATGGTGATGGGATGATGGAAATCAGCTGGAACGCTGATAGCGCGAGTGGAAACGCCCACTCGCGCGCACCCACACATGTGTAAACAACAGTGACGCTAGACAAGGAGGAAACAGTGAATTTACGAACCGTGACACTCCCAGCCTACAGACGGCTGCTTTCCTCAAGTGGCCTCTCAGTCCAACCTTTGTCAATAGATTCCACACAGATTGAGCTGGGAATCCTCGACATCTGACTTCCACCGTCATCAGCCATGTTGTCCACCCCTTGTCCCGGCAGTCTTGGACAAGTTGCTGGTATTTGCCTTTTTTCCTCTCTGCAGCTTCCTCACAGCCCTCCTCCCACGGTACCGTCAACTCCACCAGGATGATCTTCTTTCCCTCTGGAGACCACATAATGATGTCGGGCCTTAGAGTTGTGGACAGTACCGCCTCGGGGAAGTGGAGTTTCCTCCCGAGGTCAACCTCCATTTCCCATCCCTTGGCTCACTGCAGGAGATTCTGCCTGGCTTGGCTGTGGACAACAGGTCTTTGGCCCTCTTTTACAAAGGCGATGGTGCTCAGCAGTGGTCTTGCTTTGGCTGGTTGTTTCTTCCTCCTTTCCTGCTCCAGGATGTCTGTGAGCACTGCCAACACTTTGTCATGGTGCCACCTGTATCTACCCTTTGTTAATGCGATCTTACACCCTGACAGAATGTGCGCCATTGTTCCTTTCCCGCCACACAACCTGCACAGTGGGTCCTCCCTCCTCCCCTACCTGTGCAAATTGACTGGGGTTGGTAAGGTGTCATACACTGCTCGGAGTAGAAAGGATATACGGAAGGGCTCCAGCCGCCACAGTTCACTCCATGTGATTGTTCTCTTGGGGAGGTTCCACCTCGTCCATGTGCCTTGAGTTGCGAGCTCGATGGATTTTGCTCTTCTCCCTTCTTCCTCAAGGTTTCAGACTTCATCCTGGATCATGGTTCTCTTCTCCCTAGTGGTGGACTTTGACCACTGCTGGAAATGTGCTGTTCCTAGACCCTGTCTTCCAGTGCAAGGGTTTCCGATGATGTCTTTGGTCCTAAGAGAACATTCTGCCTGGTTAATTGCCGTGCTGGCGGCCAACTTACGGCCAGATCTTGTTCTGACTCCTGCTTCCCTGGGGAGTTGGTCCCAAGAGTCCCTATATGTCAGGGAAAGTCTGCACTTGGTGACTTTAAACTCCTCCACCACTGATGACAGGGGAAGCTGGAGCTGGCCCGACCTTATGTCGAGCCCCAAGGATGTAAAGCTCGGGGGTATTCCCAACCATCTTCTAAGGTGCTTGTTGAACTTCCTCTCCATTTCTTCAACAGTTGATAGGAGCACCTCATATACAGTGAGAAGCCACATGAGTCTCGGGAGCAGGCCATGTTGGTAGATCCAGCACTTGTATTTCCCAGGCAGGCCGGATTTGTCAGTCTTCTCCAGCCATTCTTCAACTTGTTTTCCGGTGCTGGAGAGGCTGTTCTTGTCTGACAGGGGATCATCATACCACTTTCCAAGGCATCTAATTGGGTTCCCCTGGATGTTCGGGATCTCTTCCCCTTGAACAAATAGCTTGAACCTTCCAGTTGTTTTGCCCTTTTGGATCACCAGGCTCCTTGATTTCTTGGGCTTAAAGACCATCTTTGCCCAAGTGGCCATGCGATCCAGTTCTGCCAGGACCCATCTTGCCTGCACGTGAGTTGGTGTTATCACGGTAAGATCATCCATGAATGCCCTGATTGCTGGCTGTTGGCATCCTGCTGTGGTCTTCGGCCCTCTTGGCTTTGTACTCACTGCAGAGATGATCAGGTTAATTCCCATGATGAACAAGATGGGAGAGATTGTGCATCCTGTCACTATCCCCTTCTCCACTGGCTGCCACTTTGTTGTAACTGGTGATCATGCCCTGGATGTTATGTGGGATGTGGTAGTAGTCCAAAGCAACTTGGATCAAGTTATGGGGAATAGACCCATATGCATTTGCAAAGTCAAGCCAGACAACTGATAGGCTGCCTTTCTTCTCCTTCGCTTCTTGGATGAGTTGGCTGAGGACCCCTGTATGCTCCAAGCACCCGGAGAACCCTTCAACACCGCCCTTCTGAATAGAGGTGTTAATATATCCATTCTGGGTCATGTAAGCGCTCATTCTCTTCGCAAGCACAGCAAAGAAAATCTTTCCCTCCACACTAAATAGGAAGATAGTTCAGAACTGGCTGATCTGTGTGGATCCCTGTTCATATGATTCATTTGACCAAATACATTTTTTATGACCAGGTTCATTTATTTTTAGCCACAGTTTAAGTCATGCAAATGACTTCAATCATATCTTAAATTATTTGAATTACTTGAAATATGTTTCTCTGATCTTTTTTCAGGGATTTTCCTCTTCCTGTATTACTACCACATTCGCAATGATGTTGCGGGTAATTTCTCAGATGATCCAGAAAGCACCGACTCCACCAGAATCATCACTCAATCCAGCATTAATGCTGTAGAAAATATTTCCAACTAGCATAATTAAGACAGAGGGCTTTCTTTGTCTCAGACTTTCTTAGACTGATTTCTTAAATTGATCTGTACCGGTGTTGTTTAAGGGGAAACTGTGTATTCTGACCAAAATCAAGCTCAAAAACAACACAAAGACAAAAGTAACATTTGAACGAGAAAGGACTGTTTAAAATGATGCATGCACAAAATTATGAGCCTAAAAATATCAACTTAAGTGAAATAACTCAAAACAAATGACTAATCTGTGTTGATTGTTAATGTAACAGTCTATTATTGTAGAAGGATTGAATTGTACTTTCAAAACTCTGATATGATCTGATATTACCATTGCTGATTTATTAATCATCCATGTGTTATCATGTGTGTGCCAGAGCAACTCAAACAACAGAATGACAGTAATGTCCACACGCCTCAGACATTTGCATTGTTATTTCATTAAGGAGACACTGTCAGAATCAGCTGATGATTATTTAATCACTTCAACCTACAGAAGCTCTGTTTGGTTTTCTTCTCTCAGTATTTATCATGTGATTGTAATGACACTAATTAAATGTGATCACTATTAAGGACTTTCAGTGGATTCAAAATAATTTATTGACTTTAGTCAAACTTGTAAACATGTGAATGTCTTTCATTAGATGACAAAATAAAGCAATTGCCATTTTAAAATCTTGCTGATTACAATTAAAGCCCTGAATGATTTAACCTCCTGGAGTGAGGGACTAAAAGGAGATTCTGATCACTGGATCTTAGACTTCTAGTGGAAGTATAAAATTGCAACAGCTCTGAGAGATAACTATGGGCTTGATTGTGTGAAGATTTATACACCAGTAAGAGAACTTTAAAATCGATTCTAAATTGAATAGGCAGCCAATGGCGAGCCCTCAGTATAGGGGAGATGTGGTCACATTTATGACTATTTTGAAGAAATCTAGCAGCAGCATTTTGGACCAATTGTAGGAGAGTAATTTGTGACTTTTAAATACTGCAATATAGTGAGTTGCAGTAATCTAAGCATCAAGTAATAAAAGTGTGGACAGTCATCTCTAAAGTTGTAACATTTAAAAAGTTTTTGATTTTTGACAGCAAGCGGAGTTGGTAAAAACTGGAACCAATTACAGAAGAGATATGTATTTCAATGACTCATCAAAATGGACACCCAGATTTCGCACACGAGAAGATCTGAAGTCCAATAAGCTGTCCAGATCTAGGCTGGTATCCCGAGAGTGTTCAGTAGGGCTGAAAACAATCACCGCATTTTTATCTTCATTTAACGTTAACATTTTTTTGTGCTAGCCAGGTTTTGACCTCGTCTAAGCACCTCAGTATAGTACTAAGTGCTGAAGGATCATTTCTCTTAATAGGTAAATAGATCTGGGTATTGTCAGCGAAAAAATGAAAAGACACCCATTGCCTTCTTAGAATGGAACCCAGAGGTAGCATGTACAGGGAAAAAAGGGAGGGTACCAATATCGAGCCTTGAGGGAGGCCACAGGTGAGGTGAGCAATGGAGGAAGAGAAGTTACCTAATTTGACAAAAAAAATCCGTCAGATAAAAATGACTGAAACCACGGTCATGAAGGACGGTCATGAATCTGGTTAATGGACTTCCATCCACTAGCCATCAGAGATCGCTATTCTATTACATTGACTTTCACGCCACACAGACTGTTATACATCACCCTAGACTGCATTTCCCATAATCCATTGCATGGAGTACACACAGCTGTCACCAATCACACGCTCACCTGAAAGCTATTACACCAACTATATAACACGTACTCTGATAGTTCTCGAACTGCCGAGTATTGTTCTGCATTTATCACTCTCCTAGTGTTAGCTGCTTTACCAAGCCGTTCCGTGTTTCTGTTTAGTCTCTAGTATTGTTCTGCTTATATCACTCACCTAGTGATAGCTGCTTTACGGAGCCTAGTTTCTTGTTCTAGTTCAGTCTAGTCATTTCGTGTTTCCTTATTTCCTGTTTCCTGATTGCTGCCTGTGTATCTTGGATTTACCCTTGTCTCGCCACTCGGACTGTGTTTGTACCTCATCTGGACTACAGCTCATGTTTCTGGATTACCCCTGTTGTCAAGACCTCTGAATTTTGTATGCCGATCGATGATCTATGCCAGCCTTAGGAATACTCTTTGTCTTGCCTCATACATACAGTTATGTTCAAAATAATAGCAGTCCAATATCACTAACCAGATCAATCACTGTTTTTGGCAGAAATTATATTTCTACATGGCAAATATTTTACTAGTAGGTGTGGTAGAGTAATAGAAAACCAACAGACCCAACAGTCATGACATGCATGCTGTTGATTCTGTGCAACTAAATCATTAATTGAAAAGGCGTGTTCAAAATAATAGCAGTGTGGAGTTTAATTAGAGAGGTAAACCATTCTGTGAAAAAACTGGTGTCAAACAAGTGGCCCTTATTTAAGGACGAAGGCAGCAAATGTTGTACTGTGCATTTCTCTTTGAAAATCTGAGTAAAATGGGTCATTCCAGACATTGTTCAAAAGAATAGCGTACTTTGATTAAAAAGTTGATTAGAGAGGGGAAAACATTTAAAGAAGTGCAGAAAATGATAGGCTGCTCTGCTAAAATTATATCAAATGCTTTAAAATGGCAAACAAAACCAGAAAGATGAGGAAGAAAACGGAAAACTACCATTCAAATGGATCGAAGAATAGCCAAAATGGCAAAGACTCAGCCAATGATCAGCTCCAGGGTGATCAAAGAAAGTCTAAAGTTACCTGTGAGTACTGTAACAATTAGAAGACGCCTATGAGAAGCCAAGCTATCGGCAAGAAGCCCCCGCAAAGTCCCACTGTTGAAAAAATGAAGAGGTTACAATTTGGCAAAGAACACATTGACTGGCCTAAAGAGAAATGGCGCAATATTTTGTGGACTGATGAAGCAAGATTGTTCTTTTTGGGTCTAGGGGCCGCAGACAGTTTGTCAGACGACCCCCAAACACTGAACTCAAGCCACAGTACACCGTGAAGACAGTGAAGCATGGTGGCACAAGCATCATGATATGGGAATGTTTCTCATACTACATGTTGGGCCTATTTATCGCATTCCAGGATCATGGATCAGTTTAAGTACATTAAAATACTTAAAGAGGTTATGTTGCCTTATGCCGAAGAGGAAACGCCCTGGAAATGGGTGTTTCAACAAGACAACGACCCCAAACACACCAGTAAGTGAGCAGCATCTTGGTTCCAGACCAACAAGATTAATGTTATGGAGTGGCCAGCCCAATCTCCAGACCTTAATCCAATAGAAAACTTGTGGGGTGACATCAAAAATGCTGTTTCTGAGGCAAAACCAAGAAATACAGAGGAATTGTGCTATGTAGTGCAATCGTCCTGGGCTGGAATACCGGTTCACATGTGCCAGACTCCATGCAACACAGATGTGAAGCAGTTCTCAGAAACCGTGGCTATACAACTAAATGTTAGTTCAGTCATTCACAAGAAAGCTAAATCTTCAAGCATTTTTCAGTTTAAACAGTAAATGTTTGACTTTGTAAAGAAAAATGCAGACACTGCTATTTTTTTGAACAGCCTAATATTCCTTTTTCTTCACTTTCTGTAAAGTAATAACAAATTTGCAAAATTTTTCTTCATGTTTTGATTTAGAATAGAATGTGCAATGTTCCCAATGCATTTGTGTGTATTGAAGTAAAAGTTATTATAAGGATTTTGAGCTTTACTTGCTTTTTTAAACACACTGCTATTATTTTGAACATAACTGTATCTGTTTACTGATGCTCGACCCCGCCTGTTTATGACCATGTCTGTGAATAAAGCTTTGCGTATGGATCTGCACGTCTCACGTCTCGTTCGCCCTGTTACAAGGACCGTAACTTTTAGACCCACGTCTGACTTTAATCTAGATATCAAAATAGAGTGGTCCACTGTATCAAATGCTGCAGGTAAATCTAAAAGAACCAGGACCACAGAATCACCAGAATCGGTAGATGTTGTTTAACACTGAGAAGTTTCTACAGTTTCAGTACTATGAGCAGATTCGAAACCAGATTGAAAAAGTTCAGAGATACAGTTACGATTTAGAAAGAACTGCAGTTGGTCAAACATTTTTTTTTCTAAAACCTTTGAGATAAATGGTAAGACAGAAATGGGACGGAAGTTATTCAGAATGTTGCTTTTTATTCTTGGTGCGGTTTGCTTTCACACAGCAAAGTTTCTAAATGGACCAAATTTGTTAATACAAGTCACGCACGAGTAAACTGTTTCCTCATTGGTCAAACTTTCATGGTTTATTTTCCAGGATTCCACAGCTGTCACGGCTGTCATCCGTCAGGATGGAACGACAACAGGTTTGCGGGCTTATTGTTTTTTTTTTTTTGTAGCTGTCATTATATTAATTTATCATTTTGAGCAGGAGTCTAGGATACATCGGGAAAACATTTTTAAAATGCACCTACTACGAAGAAGAGCAATAAAATGGTATTATAAAATGAAAAAGTGAGCTTTGATTTTGAATGGCGAAGACGTGCTCACCCACAGACATTCACAGGTTCATTTTGAGGTATTAGCAAAACAACAAAGCTAATGCTTTTCACGGAACTGATATATCCTGGTTCGTTAGTCCGTTGGAACGGATTGCTTTCTCACTACAACCGAACTGCTCCAGAGTTTGTTTTAAATCAATCCGAGACCACCTCGTTCAGGCGATCTCAGACCGATTGTTTTGGAGTGGATCCGAGCACGATTGCCGTGTTCACATATGTGACCCTGGACCACAAAACCAGTCATAAGGGTCAATTTTTCAAAATTGAGATTTATAAATCATCTGAAACTGAATAAATAAGCTTTCCATTGATGTATGGTTTGTTAGGATAGGACAATATTTGGCCGATACACAACTATTTGAAAATCTGGAATCTGAGGGTGCAAAAGAATCTAAATATTGAGAAAATCGCCTTTAAATTTGTCCAAATGAAGTTCTTAGCAATGCATATCAATAATCAAAAATTAAGTTTTGATATATTTACGGTAGGAAATTTACAAAATATCTTCATGGAACATGATCTTTACTTAATGTCCTAATGATTTTTGGCATAAAACAAAAAATCAATAATTTTGACCCATACAATGTATTTTTTTGCTATTGCTACAAATATACCCCAGCGACTTAAGACTGGTTTTGTGGTCCAGGGTCACATATGCCCAAACAAACCGAGCTAAGTGGGGGGGGGGACGCGTCAGGTTCCGAAACAATGGGCCAGGTGTGAAAGCACCCTTAAGAGTAGCAGGAACAGAGCCAGTTAAAAAGCACTAGTTGGAAAAAGACACCAAACATGGAGCAAAAGTGTCAACAATTAATTAAATTAAATTAATTTATTATTATTATTAAATCAGAAACATAAGTAGCTTTAGCAGATTTGGCAGCAGTCCAATAAACTGTAAAATGTCATTTTCCATTTCCGCTCGTCCTTTCTACAAGCTTGTCGTAGGAGTCGAGTATCAGAATTTTGCCACAGAACAGATTTAGATTTAGATTTAGTGCTTATATGGCTTGAGCGGAGCAGTGACATCTAAAATATCCAGCCAGGCAGAATTTAGAAGACTTAGATGTTGGCCAGCATCCAGGTGAAGTAATGGTAAATCCAGAGATAAATGAGAACAAGACTCCATAAAACACTGATTAAAATTTGACCCAAACTTAGGAGTATAAGACCGAGACAGCATTATAGCTTTCTTAGTAAAATGAGAAAGATTAGGAAGAGACAGAGAAAAAAAATCGGCTTATGGTCAGAAAGCAGGAAATCAGATCTCTCAATATCAGAAACGGCAAACCTATGAGAGAGTACAAGATCTAAAATATGGCCAAACTAAAAGAGTCAATAAGATTGAGAAACTCCTTCGATAATGGGTTTGACTGACAGCATACGTGGATGATAAAATTTCCTGCTAATAAAAAGCGGTCGTACTTTGGCAATATTGCCAATGAATACAGTAAATTGCTGTATGAAGTCCTTTGCTGAGTGAGGAGGACGGGAAATCACCCCTAATAAAACAGGACCATTCCAGTCGAGATGGAGAAGCTGAACTTCAAAACTGGCAAACACATCCACTGAAACAGACCGACAACGCTCAAGAAAAGAGTCTTTTAAAATAGTTACTAGTCCACCCCCTTTTCTGTTCGGGCAGGGAGAATTTAAAACGGTGCAGTCAGCCGGAACCAATTCGGAAAAAGGAGTTAAATCTCCAATCCGGCTTATTTGTCCATAAATGAGGCGCGAATATCCAGTCGTTTTTGCCGGTCATAAATCAAAAGTGCACTGCAATTCGAAAACCAAACAGACATCCATACACACACAAAAAAAGGAGCAGCAGACGGCATGTCAACAGTAAACATCCTTGGCATGGATATTTTAAACTGTGGAGACAAACTAGCAACTGCATTTATGGCACAGTTCTGGAGCACTATACTCTTTACTACTTAATGATTCCACTCAACCAGTTTATGTCTACAAAAGTGACCTTCTGACAGCGGTGCGACTGCTTGAATCACTGTGAGTTTGTAGCAGCTCAGCGAGAATATCTGAACACTTTGAGTGTGTCAGGTGTATGCCAGTCTTATAAGCAAGTACAACGAATCAAGAAAAGATAACATTTAGCTATTTCATGTGGACACATTTAATGTTACCACTGACAATCTTGTCAACTGTCTTGATCACAGACTTGATGCCTATAAACACAAACCATCTCTTTGGTGTTCTGTTCATGTCAGACTCTGAATCCGACAGCAACATTATTACAGGAGCCCATAACCTTTCTTCTTCTTACCCTGATGACTTGAACAGCTGTCTTGCTCATGAGCTGATTCAGTTCAGATATTTTATTTCAATGGAGCCTGACAGATCAACATCAAAGATGCTGAAAACAATTATAGATTATGGACTGCAATCAATTTTTCCCAATGTGTATCTTACCCTGCCAGTCAGCAACTGTGAAGGAGAAAGCTTTTCTCTCATGGTGTAACCGGTGTTATCTGCGTTGTTTTTTTTTCTCAATGTAGTAACCAGACATCAGCTGACGGTTCAACTCTTCTTTGAATAAAATATAAAACAGTCTTTAGACGGTGTGAATTCGCCCTTTGTCTTTTCTGTTAAATGAATGTAAAGTTTAATGCAATTAGCATGTGCTTTAAGTGCATTGATGAGACAGAAAACTGATCAAACTTAGTGAAAATACAGAAATAATCACATATACACGTAAAATAATGTCACAGATATGATTTAAACAGAGTATAAAAGTATAACAGTGATTTTTAAAGCAAAGATGAAATTAGATTAATCAGAGCTCAATAGAAACCCACCTCTCCCATGCACAGACAGTGCAGAAAGGGAAGAGGAGGTGCAAAGACAGGAAATTAAGATTAACGCTGTTGTCAGAAATTTAAAGGGGAAGGTGCACACACACAGACAGGCATATCAGGTATACATCATGAACATTTTTGTGTAATTCTACATATGAAATGAACATATTACTTTCCATACCTGTTACAATGGCAAGAGTCAAAAATGAGCTAAGCACCCAAATGAGCCAGGGACGTCTCAATTCACGGTCTTTAATAGCCATTCAATGTGATCTTGTGAGGGAACTGGATTTTGATGAAGAGATTTCTCGGAGGAAATCAAAAGTGACACCTCTAAGGTAAAACCAACATTTAAAAATATATATATACAAATTGCTGCTTTTTTGAATGCATGGACTGCTAAATGCAGAAATGTAAATTATGCATGGAATATTCTTCTATAATAGTATGATTTGGTCATATTGCAAATTAATCCAAATATTGTTTAATAGCCACTAATAAAGCTTGCGCTTTCATTGGCATTTTGTGGCTACGTTTATTAAATATAAATATTATTTTTCTACATTTGTATTGTTCTCTGTGATCAAAAATGACTTGATAAACAGGATCTGAATGTAACCAGATAATGAAATTCACAGTTAAACCCAAATAAAGTTGTGAACGGCGGTGAAAATTCCTCAATCGGCCACCAGAGGTCTTACTCACCTGAGTATTAACTTTGGACTAAATTTCCCAAGAGCCCACAGACCTGGACTGATTACTGCTCACCTGTATCACCCAGATTATTTAAGCCTTGCCTTTATGCTTACTCCTTGCAAAGTCTTGTTTGCTCTGGTTACAATTCTGAGCGTTCTCTGTCTGCTTCTGACCTGCTTGTGTACTGGCCTTGTTTGGATCACTGCTTCTCGTGTCTTTGATACCTGTCCTCAACTGTTATTGTTTGCCTGGACTGATTTTCTGATCGTCTGCTGCCTGCCCTGATCCTCTGCCTGGTTATGAGCACGATCGCTGTTCTGCCTCTGACACTGCTGTTTGTACCGGTACTTTAACCACGTCTGTTTGTACATTGAGCTTATTGTTTCTAAATAAACCACACATGGATCCCACTCAGCCTGAGTCTACTTTACATAAACATGATTTGCATGTTGTCAAATGAACTGCATTGCTCTGAACAGCGGCTCATAATTAAACTTCATATGTGGACACATCAAACTCTCTCAATTCTTAGGCTGTGGACTTCATCTCAAGAATGTAATAAGAAAATTATTTATTATCTCTTTCTGAATATAAGTAAATTAAACACTTGTGTCTCTATCAGGCCACTATAAGCAAAAAAATAACATGATTTTAAAATATGTGTATGTGAATATAAATGTGGGCATCTAAATTTTGATGTCTAATATAGACAGAGATGCACATAAGTGGTGGGTATGTTGATCTCTATGCAGGGTCAGAAAGCTCTCGGATTGCATCAAAAAAATCTTTATTTGTGTTCCGAAGATGAACAAAGGTCTTACGGGAACAACTTTATTCAACAATTCTTCTCCTCCAAATCATTTTACTTTTTTGAGTTATTTAAATTTTGTTTGTTTTTTGTTGTTGTTGTTAGAAATAAATGATTACTGTCTCCTACTTTGTCTTTTCCTAATAGCATGGTCAGATTTGGTCATATTTTGGCATCTTTATTTAGTCTCACTCAACACAATTCTTTTTTTTTTTTTTTATAATTCTAAATTTTTAACTTGTGATAAAATCTAAATCTTAAGGTTAAGTTCGTTAAAACAATGGTTAATAGATTTCAGCCTGTATGCAGCCTTTGAGTACTACAGCTATATAGTGGCTATTGATATTTTTTGATATTTTTATGCCATCATGTCACCAGATGTCACCAAAATCACCACATTTTTATGTTTTGGCTCTTTGGAACTTACTGGAATACTGAAGTAAAATAAATATTAAATATAACATAAAAAATAAGCATATTTTACATAAAAAAATGTCCTTTTAGAAGTAAATAAATAAACACCAAAAGTCACAAAAAAAGCATAAATTGATATTTTTATTTTATCGAAGAATGTGATATGACATTTTAAAAAAAAAGGGAAAAAAAGAATTGGTATTACACCTGAGACCTTCATGCCCAAATTTTGTCCATGAAGGACCAATTAAGGGCTGCTATACGAAGTATGCTTGAAGGTTAAGGCCACCACCATCGTTCCATGCCAAAGAAGTCTTCCTTCCAATAACTACTGTCTCATCGTACTCACACCTACCATCATAAAGTGCTTTGAGCAGCACGTTATGAGGCACATCAAGACCATGCTGCCACCCTCATTGGACCCACTGGAGTTTGTGTATCGTCCTAACTGCTCCACAGAAGACACCATTTCCCCCACACTCCATTTGGCTCTCATTTATCTGGACAATAAGGACACATATGTTCGAGCTTCTTAAAAACCACAACAAATTCCTCGTGTGTTTGCACACACTTGGTGAATAAAGCTGATTCTGATTCTGATTCTGAATGCTGTTCATAGACTTCAGCTCAGCATTCAGTACCATCATTCCTCAGCAACTGATCGGAATGCTGAGCCTGCTAGGCCTGAACACCTCCTTCTGCAACTGGATCCTGGACTTTTTGACAGAGAGACCTCTGGATCTGGAACAGCACCCCCACACTGAGCACTGGGGTCCCACAGGGCTCTGTGCTCAGTCCCCTGCTGTTCACACTGCTGACTCACAACTGTGCAGCAATGCAGAGTTCAAACCACATCATCAAGTTTACCGATGACACGACCATAGTGGGTCTCATCAGTTAAGAATGACGAGTCAGCATACAGAGAGGAAGTGCAAAGGTTAACGGACTGGTGCAAAACAAACAACCTGACTCCGAAACAAAAAAATGTGAACAAAACAAAAGAGATGGTTGTGGTTTTCAGGAAGACACGGTGTGATCACTACACCTCTTAACATCAACGGCTCCTCCATGCAGATCCTCAAGAACACCAGATTCCTTGGTGTTTACCTGGCGGAGAACCTCACCTGGTCCCTCAACATCAGCTCCTTTACAAAGAAAGCCCAGAAGCGTTATTATTTGATTACTGAAATCTCCTGTTTAAAGATAGGACAATAGACACGATATAGTTGAAATGGTTTTCTGTCTTGCATTTTATCTCACAGGTTCTTACAGGTGAGTAAGGCGTCCTGCGTTTCTTTGGATGGCAAAGGTACATTCATAGATGACTGTACTGATCAGTTCCTATCAACAAACCCAGTTTATTTTACATAGTTATAATTAACTCTTTTCTATGAAGGAAAACTTAATTGGATGATGTTCAGCTGTGAGACAGAAATCAAAAACAGCATAAAGTGCTCCTGCTCACACCTGGCGTCCTTTGCAGCACTGATGGTGAGAAGCTTCTCAGAGAAGAAGAACTTGCGTTTTCATAATTCATGTTTCATTTAAAAATCCCATTAAATCATTATTTTAGTCCACATCTACAGTGCACAGCATAAATGAGTACACCCCTCTAATACTTAACAAATTTAGCAAATACTCTTTACTTAGATGACACGTTAGGGTTCTTTGGAGATATAATGTTCCAACAAGCCTGCTTGATCAATTACCAAAAAAGAATGTCAAAATTATTCATCAAAATAAGATTTTCTTATCAAAGTGATAAAATGTTGTGTTGCAAAAATGCGTACACCCTCCTGAAAGTTTCTAAAAAAAATGTTTAAGGCTATTTTTGATCAACAGGTGAGTATATTGAACCAAAACCTTTAAAGACCAGTAATTTTCTGACAATTAAAAGTGTTACATAGTCCTCTGAATCATACTCAGACTTAATGCTGGCAGCAGTGGAACCAGTTGGGAGAGAACTGCTAGGTGACTTATTCCTTAGCATAAAAGAGGACAATGTTACAAGAGGAATACCAAATTATTGTTTTAAGTGTCAAAATATAGCAGAAGTAGCATCGACATTCAAAAACAATGGACTTGTGACAAGGCTCCTGAAATAACCAGGTCTTTACTTTAAGTTTTCATTTAGTGATGGGTGAATTTTTGTTAGAAAAAGAGCAGGAGAAATAACATGCAAGTGTCTCAGAGCCGGCAAAAGCTATGAAAAGAGTGACACTTTATCTCACAGAGTATGACGCAGCCTGCAGAAGTGACATTACATTTACATTTATGCATTTAGCAGACGCTTTTAACCAAAGCGACTTACAGTGCATTCAGGCTATACATTTTTTTTTTTTTTTTTTTTCAGTATGTGTGTTCCCTGGGAATTGAACCCACAACCTTTTGCGCTGCTAACGCAATGCTCTACCACTGAGCCACAGGAACACAGGAACACATGCATGGTTGTTGTCACCACTAGAATTACCCTACTGTAGCCAAAGCAAAATAAACTTATTTAACCTCTTCCAAGGCCCATATTTACAAAATAGAGACTTCTGGGAATCCATACTCTGGTCTCAAGAGACCAAGTCAATCATTTAGGATCCAAAAGCATCCAAAATGTTCTGGTGTTGCTAGAGGAGGAGTACAGTGAGAAGTGTTTGGTACCCACAGTGACATTCAGTGGTAGTAAAGCTCTTCTAGAGGGATGAATGAGTGCTGAAGGTGTGAGGGAGTTGTGCTTTATCAACGCTGTCATGAATTCACACACCACTGTGTGATGGAATACAAAAACTTGAAACAGAAGATGCTACCCTCCCCTCATTCCCTGCATTATTGGGCATTTTTTCAGCATGACAATGATGATATTCATTCTCCCAAGGTGAAAATCCTTCAGTGGACATGTATTTCACTCAATCTTAGCACTCTTGAGCAGCTGTGGGGGATTCTGTAGAGACGAGCTGAGCAAAACTTGCCATTAAAGACCAGAGCATTTAAGGAGGTCGTCCTCCAGGAGTTAAACAGGACAGATGTGAAAATTTGTCATGAACTTGTACACTCAATGCCAAGAAGGGTCAGAGCAGTATACTTAAAGTTCTGGAGAGCATACTAAGTACTAGAATATTATACATTTGCTGAATTAAATCTAGGGTGTACTCATTTCTGCAGTCCTTCATTTAAACTAAATTGGCTAATTTACTTATATTAAAGAAAATGTTGGCATATATTTTGTCGTTTTTATTAAGTATATGTTTAATACATTTCAATTTTGCCATCTTTCCATTAATTATATTTGTGATCATTAAGAAAATATTTTATATTTATTAAGATGGGGGTGTACTCATTTATGCTGTGCACTGTACATGTTAATGAATTTATGTAAACTTATGCAATAACAAACAAATATATGCATTCAAAACTTGCCAAGATCTCATTCTTGCTAACAAACAACAAATGGTTTTAAAAATTATCCTGCTGGTCTGTGTGTTTCATTGTGTTTTTCTCAGATCCCTCAGGCTATGCCAGATGCAAATAAAACAGCTCAGTACCAGCTGCGGCATCTCTATGGCCGTCGGTTTATTCATGCATTTCCTGCTACAGTAGAGTATCTTAAAGTAGAACATAAAGTTTGTGCTGTTTAGTAATCATTAATCACTAATACTACACTAACAAACAATTTTCACTCTAAAATTGCTAGTACATTTACAGAGAAACAGCAACACATTGTATTAAACTTGAAATTTTGAAGTACAGTATAAAGACTGAAATAGTATTTCCTAAAACACACACCAAGTGATGAGATCAAAGCTCTAAAAAGCTCTTAAAGTTCAGGTTACAAACACAGTAGGGAATAGTAAAGCCAAATCAGGCCACAAAGATCTTGATGAACATGTTTGTGGCTTTGTGTCTACTGAATGTCTCGTTTTTGTCAAACGAGAGCGTCGCTAACACCTATTAAAGAAAATAAACCTGTTTCAAACCATCTAGTCCAATTGTAAGTTTACCTGAAAAAGAAAATATATTGGACATGATGTTCTGCACATGTTCTGTATGTGGATATGAAGCAGTGATCCTAAACATGACATCTGGAAAACTCACACGAATGTAAGTTGTTCTGATATCAAAAATGTGTACATTTATTCATGTTTCACACACATTTATATTTGGTTCATGAGTGGTCTCTTGGTTTCTGATTTAGAATGAAACTGAAAATCACACTGTTTTGAACAATGAGGTTTATGGAATAACGATGAGGGCCAATATCTCCAACCTTACTGACAATATTGACATGTTCTTTAAACATAATGATAAGGTAATGAAGGTTTTGTTGCAGAACTTATTTTGTTATAATGACTAGACAGTGTAAAAGCAAAATGAAAATAAACATGTTCTTTCAGGACATTAAGGCGTCCTGTGTTTCTTGGGATGGCAAAGGTATATTAATTTATGGCTGTATTGATCAGTTCCTATCACCAAACATTTAATTTACATAATTATAATTTGCTCTCTTTTCTATGAAGGAACGCTTAATTGGACGACGTCTGGCTGTGAGACAAAAATCAACAACACCACCATAAAGTGCTCCTGCTCACATTTGACGTTCTTTGCAGTGCTGATGGTGAGAAGCTTCTCAGAGAAGAAGAACTTACACTTTCATAATTCACGTTTCATTTAAAATCCCCATTAAATCAATACCAGAGTCTTTTAATCCATGTCTATATGCTAGTGAACTTGTAAAATATGACAAAACAAGCAAATATATGCCTTTAAAACTTTCTGAGCTGTCTAACAAACAAGAAATGGTTTTTAAAAAGTTCCTGCTGATGTGGTGTTTTGTTGTGTTTTCTCACCTCCCTCAGTCTCAATCAAACGTCACAGCAAAGGATCTGGAATCATTGACTTATATCACTTCTATCGGCTGCGGCATCTCCACGTTTTTTCTGTCCATCGCTTTATTCATGCACTTCCTGCTGCGGTAGAGTATCTTCATATATAGTAAGGGCAGTTTACTTTAAAAAGTTGCCAAGGTTACAGAACAGTTTTTATGTTTTATATTTTAATAGGAAAGCCAAATCAAATCAGGCCACGAAGATCTTGATGAACATGTTTGTGGCTTTGTTTCTACTGAATGCCTCGTTTTTGTCAAACGAGAGCGTCGCTAACACACAAGACAACGCTGCGTGCGTCTTCATAGCGCTGCTCCTGCATTACTCCATGCTGGCCTCATTCACCTGGTTCTTCATTCAAGCTCTTCATATGTACTTATGGCTCATCAGACAGAACATCATCACAAACTACATGAGGAAGATCACTGTGTTGGGCTGGGGTGAGTTACACACTCAGAAAAAAAATGGTATTATTAAATACATTATTTAATAAATCACTGCCCGTACCCTTTCAAAATGCAACAATATAGGGGTAAATAAGGTACAAAAGTGTACCTTTTGAAAGGGTGCTGTCACAGTGACAGCTTTCGTACCTTTTTTTTTTTTGTACCTGTACACCTATTAAGAAAATAAAACAAACCATCTAGTCCAATTGTAAGTTCACTTGAAAAAGAAAATATATTACACAAGGGTCATATGAAATATGAACTACTGTCATGATAATTTTATGGTGGTTTTGTCCTTTTTGAGCTGTTCCTTTTTTAAATATATATTTATTGAACATTTCTTTAGTGCAAAGCATAAAAAAGCATTCACAGTAAGTACCAACAAATTGTCCGTCACCTCCCCTCAAAATAAATACACGAGTTAATATAAAATTAAAGAACAAACAAACAAATAAGATAAATAACTAAAAAAGAAAAAAAAAAAAAAAATCTGTTCATTAAGTACAGAGTGTTGTACTAGGACCAACAAGCCCACCTTCAATCTTTTGGACTTGGAGGTCCCCAAATAATCTAAAAAAAGGATTCCAGATTTTGTAAAATAGAAAAGGTTTGTCCTTCATGGCCACAGAAAAAGCCTCAAGTGGAATAATACTTAAAACTGTATGCAGCCATTGATTTAAAGTAAGGGGATCCTCATTAATCCACCTGTTCAAAATACATTTCCAAGCAGAGTAAATCAAAACATGAAGAAGGTCTCTGCTCTGAAGGCCTAAGGGTAGCTCATTTAGACCTAATAAATGAGCTCTCCTTGTTCCAAGCTGAAGAGGACATTTAAAAATTGAGTCTAACTGTATGCCGATCACGTCCCAGAACTTCTGTATAAGAGGACAACTCCACAGGCAATGATAAAATGTCCCAGTGGCAGATCTACATTTGATACACAGATCTGACATATCTGGGTTCATTTATGTCTAACCTCAGGTGTAATAAACAGTCTGTGCAGAATTTTAAATTGTCTTTCCCAAGTGGAATTAGTGGCTAGAACAGAAATGGGCTTACTACATACCTCATTCCAAGTATCTGTTTCAATTACGCTTGGCCCACAGGACACGACGGCGCTTCTGGACCATGTTCACATATGGCTTCCTTTTTGCATGATAGAGCTTTAGTTGACATCTGCAGATGGCACGGCGGATTGTGTTTACCGACAGTGGTTTCTGGGAGTATTCCTGGGCCCATTTAGTAATGTCAATGACAGAATCATGCCGATGAGTGATGCAGTGTTGTCTGAGGGCCCGAAGACCACAGGCATCCAACAACGGTCTTTGGCCTTGTCCCTTACGCACATAGAATTCTCCAGTTTTTCTGAATCTTTTGATGATGTTATACACTGTAGATGATGAGATTTGCAAAGCATTTGCAATTGACCGTTCGCAAAGAGCTTGATTGACAGGCGATCTGACCAATCAGAAAGCGTGCCGCCGCTGCTATCCACCATCTTGCCCGACAGTTACGGCCAGTCTTCATAGAAATCCATGTTAAAACGGGGTAAAAAAGATTGACTGAATTGAAACTTTTTAAATATAAATGTGCGGAGAGTTTTAAGCTGCCCATCTTTACTTCTGAGAGACTCTGCCTCTCTAAGACATCCCTTTTATGTTACAGACCTGATGTCAATTAACTTAATTAGTTGCTAGATGTTCTCCCAGCTTAAACTTTTCAAAATGTCCTGCTTTTTCAGCCCTTTGTTGCCCCCGTGCCAACTTTTTTGAGACCTGTAGCAGGCATCAAATTTGAAATGAGCTCATTTAGTGGATAAAAGTGTAAAATTTCCGTTTAAACATTTTTTATGTTATCTATGATCTATTGTGAATGAAATATTGGCTCATGTGATTTGAAAGTCTTTTAGTTTTCATTTTATTCAAATTTAAAAAAACGTCCCAACAATTCCGGAATTCGGGTTGTACTATAGAATACCCAAGATGCGTCACTCCTATACTTTGAATGGGGAAAAATGCAACGCTCAGTATGGCTGCCATATCGAAGGAAGGTCTGCCTTCATTTAACATAGTTCTGAATTTGATTTTTTTGAACTTGAATATTGAACATTTTAAATTTAACATGATTGATTTAACAGAGTATTTTCAAACAACAGAATTGTATTATTATTTTCATTATATTTTATGTGCAAACAAACCGTGTATTGCTCATGGCGCACGGATCACTATAACATTATATTTCTGCTTGAACACAGTTCTGTATATTCATGAAGTTGTCAAAATTAATGTACAGCAAGTGTTTCATAGGATGTTTAAATACATGTCTATACATGAAAGTAGGTCAGAGGTAATCCACAGGGAAGAGTAGATGATCTCCGAAAAGTTGAACGAAGCATTTTGGCCAATTAGTAATTTTCTGGTGTAAGCGTGTGGTTCAAGATCTACCTGATCACGGGTAGCCTAAGTGATTCTTAAACATTTATGGTTCTTAAACATTTATACCTTTCTTGTATAATACTGTCTATAAAACTGCCATCAAAAATTCAATTGTGTTAAATTTCAAATGTTCAATATTCAAGTTAAAAAAAATCAAATTCAGAACTATGTTAAATGCCACATAATATTCAGTTTTGTATGACATTTTTCAATAATTCAAATTTACACAATCCAAATTCAAATAGTTTTTTTCATATTATAAGCTCCATAAATTCTGAGAATGGTTGGATATAACAGTGAAGGCAATTCCTTCCTTTTTGAGCTGCTGTTTCACTTAGTGAAACTCTTGCCTTTTCCTCATCAACGCTGCTGAAAAATCCTCAAACAGTATAGGGGCTCCGTTGTGAGTCAGACCGAACTTTGTCCTGAAAATTATGGAATTTCACAAAAACAGCAGAGGTGAGTCCTGATCCGCCATATTTTCTTGACCGATCTGAGGCGATGTAATCTCTGACGATTTAGAAGATTTCGTCAAGAGGGTTAGCTTTTTCTGGATACTAGGCATATTCTGGTGTCTTACCAAAAGATTTTATACCATTGAGCCATTATATATGTCTTAGTTAAAGTGCTTAAAACAACAACAAGCTGCAAGAGACCAAGCATTGTGCTGCTACTCCGCCACCAGAGTCACGTGAACCCCCCGAGCTGTTCCTTTAAGAGCATCTGAAAACTTATTTTAGTATCACTAATATAATATTAGTTTTTTATTAACATTTTAAATCTTTTTTTTTATGTTTTGTTTTTGTAAGCTTTAGTATTTTTAAATGCATCATTTTTATTATTATTATTATTATTATCTACTACTACTACTATTTGTATATGTATATATTATTGTTTTAATACATTTTTATTTTAGTTTTAGTCATTGTAGCGTATTGAAGTTAAACTGAAGGAAAATGGGGAATTTTGCATTGGCAACTAGCTGAAATAAAGCAAGTATTTTTCAGTAACAAAACATTTTTTAATGGTTTTAGGTTTGTTTGTTTAACTAAGTTTTTCACCATAATAACACTTGTCTCTGTGTGTTTTCAGGGTGTCCTGCTCCGATAGTTGTAGTTATCATTTCTGTAGGAGGATATGAGGAGATGATCATAAACGCAACATCTGGAAAAATCATACGAATGTAAGTTGTTCTGATCTTACAAATTTGTACATTTATGAATGTCTACCAATAGTCTGCTCAATTATACTTCATTTCTTTTTGAATTACAGGTGTTGGATTACACATTTTTACATTCATTACATAGTGAACATCGGCTACTATGCTTTAGTTTTCGTCTTCACGACAGGAATCTTCATCACGATCGTCACTAAGGTCGTTCAGACCAGAAACATAAAAGCGACTGACGACAAGAGAAAGACGTTCAGAAAGCAGCTGATGATGGTGTTGAGTTTGTTCCTGCTCTTCGGTCTGACGTAGTCTGTGGCGTTCTTCAGTTATGGGCCGATGCGCATTCCCTCATATTACATCTTCACTGTGTTGAACTCGTTTCAGGGTGAGAGACAATCACATGCATCCATGGTCGTAAATTTCATCTAACAGTTGGGGGGGATAAGAAACAAAATTTCTCGGGATACATTTTTGAAGGGGACGCAAGGATATTTTGCCAAACTGCCTGAATATTGGGACTTTTTGTAACTTACTTGGCATTTTGGTGCACTGAACAATGATCTTATGTCCGTTTTTCTTTTCTCTGTCATTTTATCTGGCTAACAACACAAAGTGATAGTTGTTTAAATACGAGTTAGTTTCATAGGTTCACCATGCAATTGCATTATAATTCTTAAATTATCTTGCATTGTATTTTAGGTGTTGTCTGGGACTGAGGATGTCTCTTACTTAGATATTGAACTGCAGCAAGCCCACTGATCTGCCAATTTACATCATATTGAGCAAAACCCAACACATGAGATCTACAATATAGCCTAATATCACTCATAGGCTTAACGCTGGGTTAGTTGCAGTGGGTGAATTACTGTACAACAAGCTACGGTATTAAACAAGCTACCAAACAAGCAACATCGCAGACTCATTTATTAATGATTAATTTATCTGTATTAAAGAGAATATCACTTCGTCCGATGTTTAAAGTAAATAAAATAGCCTTGACAGCCTTCTTACTGGAGTTCAACAGCTACTGAAGAACTTTGTTCTCTCCACCGGACTTGTGTGTGTAGGTGAGGTAAAGGGGGAAACAGGCAGTGGACCAAAGCACTGTGAGGCAAGGAAGGGGACTCAAAATGTTTCTAAACTTAAATTTTTAATTTTTGGTCCTGTTTGCATTTGTATTGTTTTACTACTTACACAATTATTTTAAGTATATATTATATTATTTACAATACACAGCGTGGTTTTTAATGATATTTTTAGGAGGGGACAATGCATCAGTGCATTTGGTTTAGCAGAACGCTAAACATTTCATCAAATTGTTTGAATTAATTCACTAATGATTTTTTTAAAATTACATATTACATTTTATTATTTTTAAAGTTTAATTATTTATTTTTTGAAATTTGTATTTAATATGTTTTTTGAAAAAAAATGTTTTTAATTATAAGGGATTATAATGGTACTAATATGATTAATTTGACCAAAAGTCTCAATATATTTTTTACAGTTAACAAATTATGCACATGACTTTAATTATATTCAAATATGTACTTAAGTTAGTTGAAATATGTTTCTCTGATCTTTTTTTCAGGGTGCTTCCTCTTCCTGTATTACTACCACATTCACAATGACGTCGTGGGTCATTTCTCAGATGATCCAGAAAGCACCGACTCCAACACAACCATCACTCAATCCAGCATTACTGCTGTGGACAATATTTATAACTAGCATAATTAAGGCTTGCTTTGTCTCAGACTTTCTATCTCTAAATGTTCATAAAATTATGACCCTAAAAGGGTCAATTTTACTGAAATCACTCAAAACAAATGACAAATATCTGCTGATTGTTAAAACTTGCAGAAGGATTGAATTGTGCTTTCAAATCTCTGATATGATCTGATATTACTGCTGTTTGATTTGTTGAGCATTATAATCATCCATGTGTGTTCATATGCGTGTCAGAGCAACTCAAACAACACTGAAGCTTATTTAGAAAACAAATTTACATCTTCAGGATGACAGTAATGTCCGCACGCCTGTGGATTCAGACATTTGCATGGTCATTTTATAAAGCAGCTCACTAAAACCCACACACAGAGATGTGAAACATATTTGGTTACTGGAAATATACTATTTCAAAGTATTTCTCATGTGATTCTAATGGCGATAATAAAATTGTATTTTATTAATCATGATGAACTGACTCCAAAATCATTTATTTTAGTCACACTTATAAATATATGAAGTCATTCATTAGGTCACAAAATATTAAAGCAAATGTCACAATGTACAGAAAGGTGCACAAAGTGTAAAGTGTAAAAACACCACATTTTCTGTATCTAAATCTTGTCAGATATCCACTAATGAAAGTTACTTTTTCATTAGCATCTTAAAATTGTTTCTGCTATATTAAATATTTGTTTTCTATATTTATATAGTTATCTCTGAACAAAGATGATTTGATAAACTGGATCTGGCTGTAACTAGATACGGAAATTCTCAGTTAAATCTCAAATAAACATGATTTGCATGTTTTCAGATGAACTGTTTGTCAGTGTCCAGCAGCTCATCATCAAACAGCTTCATATGTGGACGCATCAAACTCTCTCAACTCCTGGACTGTGGACTTTATCTGAAGAATGCAATAAGAAAATGATTAAAGATTTATTAGCTCTGTCTGAAGAAAACTAAATTAAACACTTGTGTCTCTAACAGGTTGCTGTCTCTGGGAATTATGTCTCGAGAAAAGCAGAATTTGCTGTGGCTGATGATCATCTGTTGTTCTATATGCCAGATAAGTATGTTGCTTTAAAATAAATACATTTATTAACTTAAAGAGAAATATATGCTATAGAATATGCTGTTAGGTGAACAATAGAAAAATGAAAATGTAAGCTAAAATAATAATAATAATAAAAAAAGATTACTGTAAATGTTGGCTTATACATTTTGATAAGTAGTATAAAGTGTTACATCATGTCATACATCATTATATAATAGTCTAATAATGTTGTGTTTGTGCAGCCTGCTCAAAAAAACTGAAAATCAGCATCAGTTTGACAGATCAATGTTTCCTGAGCCAAAGTATCTCAACAGGTAGTTGTGTAACAGTTAACATGACCACTGTAAAAAAAAAAGTTGTCATTTCTTTGTAATAACCTGTGAAATTTAATAGCAATGTCTGAATGAAAATTGTTTCAAAGCTATGTTTTCTGTGCATGTGTTAATACTGCATATTTATTATCTGAAAGTGATATACTCATTGAGTTCATTTCTGTTTTTCTTTCAGCTATAGCACTGACCTGTCAGGCACCTAATAAGATAAATAATTTTCACATAATGAATGTCACACTGAACATCTCTTCTCAAGGTTAAACCTTCTTTTATTTATAATCCATTATTGAGTTAAAAGCTCGTTAAGAAATATCATCAAATGTAAAATGTTTCTCTGGTTTCAGGACCATGCAAAACATACAGATTTAAACTAACAGTTCAAGGGCCGAAAACAGAAGTCAGAATGAAAGAGATCAAAGACATAAATCAGTCATTTTCACTAAATACTAAAAAGTGTCAGCAATTAACCCTGAATCCAGGTGCGTGTCTTCCTACAATAGGCACAGTGTTAGTGTTGAAAGTTGTGGTTCTGTTGGTGTTTTTGTTTTTTCCAGGGTAAGTCCACAACACCCGGGGGTTAGGTTAGCCCCACCCACACACACACCACATAAGGGCAACAACATACTTTTCACAAATAAGTGTTTTTTGTCTTGTTTTGTTCTTTGTTAATGACCCTAGCACATTGAAATTATCTACATACAGTTTTAACAGAGTTTGTATGTTCAGTTAACTGTATCCTGAGTTTGGAAAAGCAGATCATGGTACAGCAACAGACTAATTTTAGATTAGATTAACCCCCGGTTTCACCAACAAGTCTTAGGCTTAATCCCAGAATAAAATGTAAATCTAAGCTGTTTCAACTGAAAGAAACGTGCACTAACTGATCTTAAAATATGGCAGTGCCTTTGTTTTGTCTCAAGATGCACACCAGTAGGGTACAACGGGGCTAAAGGCGCCCCGGGATAAATGGCGCCTTTGATATTATTTTCATCTAAACCACTAGATGGCACAAAAACATGGTGTAGCACTTTCCAAAACATCTGCTTTTCAAGATGCACGTGCAGATTTGTCTGATCTTTGTCTGATCGCGCCCAGCAGCGCAAAGTTGATTCTGTGCTTGCTTGATCTAATATTTTATGTTTTTTAAAATGTTGTAGATTTAAGTATTAAATGAGAATCGCTAAAATTAATGCATATATTTTGAGACAAAGGTCTTCTTTATGATTTTCAGTTTTGTTTAAGATAATTAAAGCAACCGTTTTTAAATAAGGAAAGAATATGTAAAAGTATGGTATTTGTAGTAAAAAGCGCCCCTGCTGTTGGGCTAAAGGCGCAGAGTAATTAACATGATAATTAATAGATGGCTGACTTTTCCATTTGTAGACATGACATGGTTAGATTCAGATGGTAAATATCATTGGCCTATATTATGTTGGGTGTCCATATTAGAGATAATCACCATGTTTAGAATGAAACCATCATATTTAAAAACATGATATTAATCATATAATCTAATAATAATATATATTAATCATAATAAAATATAATTTGTTGTTACTACTGTGTAAATATATATTCAATTATTATTGGATCTGCTTCAATACTTTCAGAATCTTTACTTATTAAAATGATTTTGCTTCTGTATTTTAAAATATATTTTATATATTAACATTTTAATGACAGTATATTTATTGAACAAAAATTAATTATTTTATTTTTCAAAATAAGCAGAAAATAGTACAAACTTTGCTAAAGTGATTGTTTTGAACAAGTATTAACTTAGACATTATTTTAAAAAACATTATTTTAGCTGAAGTATTTGTATCAATACTGTGTGCCTTTTGCCCCTTGCCCACACACGGGGTAAAAGGGCCCTCTTGCCACCTCATACATTTATAAGATTTTTAAACAAAATAAACAACTTGAATGATTTATTTTCACAAAAAAATCTGTTGCTCCATTAATGTTCAATACAATGTATATATTTTTTCTGCAATTATACATTTTAGGCGCAGTGAATAGCACATTTTTTCTTAAGGTGGGCCTTTAGCCCCGTTGTACCCTATTGTTTTTTTTTCTAAGGCACGTTTATAAAAACTACTTAAATGTCCTAGTTGAACTATTGCCTAATCCTGGTTTAACCTAAGCCCTGTCTGTGAAACCAGGCCTTAGTGAGTGTTGTAATGATTTCATCTCTTCCCTTCATCAGATCTGACTTGCTGGAATCTGGGGGGCAGTGGAAACGGTGGAAGTAAGAGTTTGTCTTTTTTCACAGTGTTTTCTATTTCCGTTTATATCAGGGATGGGCAACTGGCGGCAACTGTCTTTTAGTATGGCCCGCTGGATCATATTAGACGGATGATCAATATTAAAACATTTGAAAAGTCACGTAAAGATTGCTTTCAGTTTATCTATGGTTAGTACTATCTCCAACCAGGAGAGGTCGCTAGTTTCCAGCCGCTCCCCGTATTAATTACAGCGTAGTAGGATGTGCACTCTAATGTAAACATTCACTAACATTAGCAAATAATAAATGAAAAACTGACCATAAAACAGAATTTTCCTGTCAAGATGGTAAATAGATTATCTTTTTTACCAAGTTCAAGGGGATACCCATATGTTTGGAAATCTGTATTTTTATTTAAATCGCCATCACATGACTGCTCACAGACAACGGGGACGCCAGAGTTGCATTTGCCTCAAATTTCAAAGGTAAATAGTAAACCTTTTTGCCAAATGCATGACAAACATGTTTGCACTGAACTGTGGGTTCTTAGGGGGTTCCTGTTAAGGTTTCCGCAGGTCCTCAGTTTAATTGTTTAAATTTAAGGCCATGGATAACTCTTAAATGGTACAAAGAGTCTTAATTAATAAATGGTCTTAAATTTGGGACAGAAAGACAATAATTACTATGTTGATTAATATGTCGACTAAACTTCAAAAGGCTATGATTTCACTGAATAAATAGCGCTGCTGTTTCAAATACTGTGCAGTTACCGGGAAACCGCTATATTCTGCTTTTCCGAAAGTGACATCTGCTGGCAGAGAACGAATTGCTTTTTCAATAAGCCCATCTGCTATTTTTAAATGTGAACCAGTGGATCGACAAGAAGCTAATGCTATATAAAAATTAGTGCTGTCAAATGATTAATCGCGATTAATCGCACCCAAAATAAAAGTTTTTGTTTACATAATATGTGTGTGTGTACTGTGTATATTTATTATGTATATATATATACAGTGGTGTGAAAAACTGTTGGCCCCCTTCCTGATTTTTTATTTTTTTGCATGTTTGCCACACTTTAATTTTTCAGATCATCAAACAAATTTAAATATTAATATTATGGGGTAAAATATTAATTATATATATATATATATATATATATATAAATATATATATATATATATATATATATATTTATTTATTTATTATGTAAATATTTTCTAAATATATGCTGTAGTGTGTGTATTTATATTACATATATAAATATATACACAATACGCACATATATTATGTAAACAAAAACTTTTATTTTGGATGTGATTAATCGTAATTAATCATTTGACAGCACTAATAAAAATCTAAACAATTAAGACATTAAGATATATGTAATTTAATATAATAATTGTTTGATAATAATTGTTTAAATTAATATAATAATTGATACTGACTCATTCCTTTTCTTAAAAATTGTTTAAAGACGGAAATGTGAGGTTTAGGTCTTAAAAAGGTATTTAAATGTCTTTACTTTGATTTTTAAAATCCTGCAGATACCCAGTTATACTATTGGACCATTTGGAGTAAATCTTTTTTTAATAAGCCCTTTTAAACTGGCCTCTTATGCCTGGCTCACACTACAGGATTTTTAGCCCGATTTCCCCCTCCTGAGAACCGGAGGAAAAATCTTGTGGAGCACCTCGATCGGTCTCGATGTTTGGCGCGGATTATCTGGTAATGTGAGGCGTTCACAGATCGAACCTTGCACCTCCCGATCTGCTCGTACACAAATCGGGGGCCACCCCGATCATATCAAACATGTTTGATATTTAAGATTTAAATCGGGATGACGATGACTGATTACATCAGTACTTTCACAATAGCCAATGCGCGACCGCAAAACAGCTGCTGCACAGGTCCGTTGGATAGTGGAGATAGAGGAAACGCAGTGGCAGCGCGAGGGCGGGGCTTGATGGGGCTAATAGCCCCATCAGAAACTTGCTTAGCCCCGGCAAAAGTAATCTAATAATAATATGCCTAATAATAAGAAGAATGTAACAGGCCTACATTAATTGGAAATGCTAAATCCTCTTAATATTGCCAATTTTTGATGCGTTTGACAATATCTCTGGCTATCATCTACACATGATGCAAATCAGCACGGGGAGGTTATCACCCGCAATGTGTGCCCGTGTGGAAATAGGTTTATGAATTGTAATATCTATTATAAATGGTTAGAATTTACCATGTTTTCCTAACATTTGGCACTGAGTGACTGACTCTGGATGGTCAGACTAAAATCACTAGATGGGTGTAAAAAAAATAAAGATAAATAAATAAATAAAAATTAAAAAATCCCAACTTTCTCTCTTTTCTATATTCGTTCATAAATTATATTACTTTGTAAGTGTCATATTTGGCAGTTGGCATTAGTATATTACCTAATCAGTGGCATATGAGAAGTTTAATACCACAGGAAAAAAGTTAAATATGCCTTTTTCAAAGCTGCTGTATATAAAAAAAACTGATAGCTAAAGTTAGGCGTTCATTACTTTCTATCAATTTAATTAGTTTTTTTAGCACCCTCTGAACTGTTAAGCCCCCCTTAGCACCCCCAACAAAAAAATCCTGGAGCCGCCACTGAGGAAACTGCTTCTTGAAGTTTTGTAGTAACACTGTCTGTATAATGTATACGTATCACAACCGTATCACAACTGTATAATGTAAACGTATCACAACCGTATCACAACCGTAAGGCGAAAGAGAAGCGCCGGGGTGAAATCGCCTCATTTTTGAACTTACCAGGTGAGTGCAGAAAGCTGCCATACAGTGTCCTCCACTAATATTGGCACCCTTGGTAAATATGAGCAAAGGCAGCTGTGAAAATAAATCTGCATTGTTTATCCTTTTTATCTTTTACTCAAATTCACAAAATTCCAACCTATCATTGAAGTAAAACAATTGAAAGTGGGGCGGGGGATCTCATTGTGAAATAAATGCTTTCACTATTTCATGTTGGCCACAATTATTGGCACCCAATTATTGCAACGTCCTTTTCCCAGGGTAACAGCTCTGAGTTTTCTCCTATAATGCCTGAAGAGTTTGGAGAACACCTGACAAGAGATCAGAGACCATTTTCTTCATACAGAATCTCTCCAGATCCTTCAGATTCACAGCTCCATGACGGTGCTTCTTCTCTTCAGTTCACCTCACTCATTTTCTGTAGGGTTCAGGTCAGAGGACAGAGACAGCAATGGTAAAAGATTCATTTTGTGCTCAGTGACCCATTTTTGTGTTTATTTTGATGTTTGTTTTGGATTGTTGTCCTGGTGGAAGATCCAAACACGGCCCATTATAAGATTTCTAACAGAGGCAGTCAGATTTTGATTTTTTATCTGTTGGTATTTGATAGAATCCATGATGCCATGCATCTGAACAAGATGTTCAGGACCTCCAGCAGAAAAACAGGCCCACAACATTAAAGATCCAGCAGTATATTTAACCGTGGACATGGGGTACTTTTTTATCCCTGTTTGTACTAAACTCATCTGGTGGGTTTGCTGATAAAAAGCTCTTTTTTTCAGTTTCATCTGACTATAGAAGCCAGTGCCGTTTGAAGTTCCAGTCGTGTCTGATAACTGAATTTGCTGGAGTTTGTTTTTGGATGAGTGAGGACAATTTTTCTTGAAACCCTCCCAAACAACATGTGGTGATTTAGGGGATGTTTGATATTTTTTTTTTAGGTTTCTGACCCCAAGACTCAACTAATCTCTGCAATTCTCCAGCTGTGATCCTTGGAGAGTCTTTGGCCACTCAAACTCTCCTCCTCACCGTGCATTAGGACGATATAGACACACGTCCTCTTTCAGGCAGATTTTTAACATCTTTAGTTGATTGGAACCTCTTAATTATTACCCTGATGGTTGAAATGGGGATTTTCAATGTTTTAACTCTTTTCTTACAACCACTTTCTATTTTGTGATGCTCAGCAATCTTGTTCTTCACATCAGAAATATATTCTTTGGTTTTTCTCATTGTGATGGATGATTAAGGGAATTTGGCCTTTGTGTTCCTCATATTTATAATCCTGTGGAACAGAAAGTCATGGCTGGACAATTTCATGCTCCTAGTCACCCTGGTGTGCTAAAAAATGTAAATATGAATGGGAATATACTTCAGAGATATTTTACTCATAAGAATTTCTAGGGGTGCCAATAATTGTGGCCAACATTCATTGGAGAAAAACAGTTATTTCACAATGAGATTTTCTCCCCACTTTCAATTGTTTTACTTCAATGATAGGTTGGAATTTTGTGAATTTTTTGAGTGAAAGATCAAAAGGATAAACAATGCAGATTTATTTTCACAGCCGCCTTTGCTCATATTTATCAAGGGTGCCAATATTAGTGGAGGGCACTGTATGTAAATATTACTGACGAGCTGCTGCGTGAGATCAGGTGAGGCGCTCCTTCTGGCATGATAATCTTAATAATATCTTGTAGTGTGTGATGCGCCACGATATTCAAATCTTGTAGTGTGTGCATGTTTAAGATTTGAGGGAAGAAAATCTGCGAAGATTCTCCTTATGTGTGTGCTGCAGCCAGATTTCATAATTGGTTAGGATTTTAAAAATCCTGTAGTGTGAGCCAGGCATTAGGTTGTTTTGAGAACGTTCTGTGGGCCACTAATAAAAAGTAAGACCTCTGTACATTTGTTTGTTGCAAATTTACAGACAATGCAATTAAGTTTACATTGGCTTGTTGGGGTAATATTGCTGTCGACTGACAACAAAGATTCCCTTCTGAATTAGCATAACTGCACAAGTTTTATAGTCAATAAGACTTAGTTCACACTGCAGGTCTTAATGCTCAGACCGATTTTTTGCGCTGTTGTTCACATTGTGATTTAAATGCGACTGCCATCAGTCTCATGTGTGAACCGTATACGGCCCTGAAGTGACCCGCATGCGCAGAAGAAGACGTGACGTCAGACGCAGCGCACTGTGCTGCTTGTGTTAGCGTGTGTTTAGCAATTTTTAAGTTAATGTGCAATTGGAGCCTAAATAACGAAGTGATAGTATTGTAATAAACCTCTTTTACTTACAGAAGCTTAATTAAATGAATGGAGGACAGAGGGTAGCCTACATCACACACCAGGACTTTATAGAACTTTGTGACTTTATTAACAATATATAGAAAAATATAACCATTATATAACGAAACATTTAAATAAGTTCAAGGAACATTTACTCTGTACACCCTCACTAGAACAATTGGCACTACACACGTGAGACTTCAACACTGCACTCTAGTGGTTATTCCCAGCCCCCCACACGGCACACTAGAAATCGTGATCAAGGAATCAGTTTAACAGATGAAAAGATCAGCGCCTCCCAGTTCCGGACACAGAGTAATCATGTTCATTTAAACCTTAAAACTCACAATTACAACATACACACTCACACATACACACAACACAAGAAGATCATTTAAAATGTAAAAACACTTCCCAGTTTCCAGGAAACAAGACCCCACCCTGGGGTCTAGGGAAAGGAATCAGCCGTGCCGGTTAATATTCCACGAAGGCACGAGCTCTTCTTCCTTTATTCCCGCTCCCGCATTTGCGGCAACTGATCACAACGTCACTGGTGTTGATTAACCCTTTGCGCACGCACAATCCTCCTTGGGAGTCACAATATCTATAGTAATAATGAGTCCTCTTTGCACAATACAGTCTCTTTGAAATGCTTCTGGGACATAAGGCCAGCGCTCCTAAACCCTCCCCACAATTATCTAACTACAGCAGGGTCTCCAGCCTTATTTTATTCGGGAGCTACTTTTTAAAAATGGAAGCGACTGAGAGCTACCAATGTTAAACAGTATAAATCTCTTAAATAATCTATAAATCCATAACTGTTATACACGGCGTTGTTGAAATGTGCTGGAATTATAAAAACAGTACTGATACACACACTGAAATAATTTTTATGAAAAGTTTTATGACAAAAGCCAACAAATAAAATTAGCAGCACTATGCACTTTGTTTGCATAAAAATTTAAATAAAACATTAAAAAAAATCATGTCCAGATTTTAAACTAACAAAAAATATTCATAACATGTTATCTACTGACAAATAAAGTTTTGACCATTTTTAAAAAATAAAATTATAACATCAGCCTTTAAATCTTTTTTTTATATATATATAAAAGGATGAGTCAGAATGATAAATTAAATTTTATCTGCTCCATAAACAGTTCTACATAAGCTAATGTGCATTCTAAAAATCTCAACACTTCTGATAACAAGGTAGGCTATTTTCCATCAACCGGTTAAGATTTACAACAAAAATCTGGTCTGATTTTCGCATTTGTCTGAACAAAAATATACGCACAACCGGCGCAACGTCATAGAATGTCTCTGAACAGATTCACGCCCACTTTTAGGGGAAAACAAACCGCCATACAGTATCGGATCGAGGAAGTGGACTAACCTTACAACATAATGTTTGTAAAAACCCAAATTTGAATCCTTTGCCATGTAAAAAGAAATATTACTGTTATGGAAATATCATGAATTACGGATGATGCTATCGAAAGCAAAGCCAGGCTAGTTGTATGGCTGGACAGAAAAGTGCACTTAGTACTCTAAATATAAAGACATAATATATACATTTAAAGATGTTTATTTTCAAATACGAAGTAAAACCATTCACTGGCTTACTTTTGAACAACTGGCCTCTGGTGACTCGATGAGTTGCGATTAAATGTCCGGGTAAGACACCTCTGGCCACTGGGTGGGGTTGTTACACCAATTTGACGCTGGGAGAATGAAGGGACGTGTTTTTAAATTGACCAAATTAAGTTTGTGGATGTATCTTTCACGCTCTATGGCAGGCAGGGTGGACATATAATTACTTGACATGTTTAATCTTAGTAATTTCTTAAGTTATTCACGCCTGCCGGCTGTGTACGGACGTTGCTTTGGGAAGTCTATGGGAAGTAGAGGTCTTCACGGAGGACCCGAGACCCGAGGACCCGGGACCCGTTGAGAACGCTTTGTGTTGCTCAAGACCATTAGGGTTTGTCCGGCAACGAAGATAGCTAGATAGATCGAATTGGTGTAGTTCAGGGGTCTCCAACACGTTGCTCGCGAGCTACCAGTAGCTCGTGGCCTGATTGGTCTATTTTAAATGGTCAGCCGTGTCCGGGTCGGGTCCCAATCTATTACTTCGGGTCCCGGGTCTTTTTAACATTGTGTGTAATACCCGAGTCTATCGGAGAACACCGCACCCGCGAGTGATCAGTGTCAGTCAGCATGCGTGTGTTTTGTAACTTAAAGTTTGTAAAATTAGGATGAGAAAAGTGTGAGCGGGAAATAAGGTGAAAAAAAAAAAAAAACACGCGTTACCTCAGCCGCCAGAAGCAGAGTGCGGACGGAGTTAATGTTAGTACTGCAAACGGACGGTGATCATGGATTTCTTCATGAGTGATGTGGAAAAAAAGCTGAAACAAAACTGAAGAGAGACACCTGTTATTGAACACGCACGCAGTAAAGTGTAACGAACTTCTAATTCTGTGCGTTGTTTGCTAAAAAAATATAATTGCTCCGAGTCTTTATTACAACCAACAAAAAGTATCGTTATTGTAGTTCAAAAGGGTAAACGTCAACTTCGATTGTTACTCAAGGTGAAAAAAAAAACTGCGAAGTTGCATTAGTCATCCGTCTCCGTGACAGCAAGTACTTTTGAAGCTGGAATAATGAGTGGATTAAGAAGCTCTTTCAGACGGCAAGAGAGAGGAACAGCCTAACATGGATGGAAATGTATTGGCAAGGAGGACTGTATGCATCGCAGTCAGGGAGAGGGCTACTAACAGTAGTTAAGGCAAAAAGGGTTGTTTTTTTCGCAATGTTTATTGACTTCATAGCATTTGCTGTGCAATATGTGCCGATCGGGATGGGTGCAGTCGGGTCTGTGTCTTCCCAGCCGTGTTCGGGTCCAACTTTCAAATAATGGTCGGGTCCGCGTCGGGTCCGGGTAGTACATTTAAGGTATTTCTCAGGTCTAGACGGGTTCAGGTCCCACTTTCAAATAAAATACGGGTCCGGGTCGGTTCCGCGCAGCACATTTACGGGTCTCTTCGGGCTCAGGTACGAATTTTTGGACCCGTGAAGACCTCTAATGGGAAGTCTAGTTTATTTTCCCCTAAAAAGGGGCGGTGACGAAATTGACAGTTAAGTTCCCGGATGTGCTGGTAGTATGTATGGCAGACAGACTGAATGAATTTGTAAATCCATAGTTTGACAGCAGAGGGCGCTTATGAACTGCAGAACAGAGCGGTTTCCACGGTAACCTCTGTAAACAAAGCTGAGCTGCGTTTCTAAACACTGCTTTATTACGCATTACACGGAGGGAAGATGGAAAGCAAATGCAATCGAAAAAGTTCTGAAGACAGTCGGTTTCCTATTATGCATTCACACAAATGAAATGAAATTCACACAATGAAATCAAATATTCTTTCATATAATTTCCCTCAGCAGTCTGCCTTCAGTCATGTTTTCACACAAAACGAAACTACTCTAACATTACGTGTTGCGTCTGCGTGAGATTCTTAATAACTCTGATTAAAGTTGAACTGTATTTACTGTGAGTTTTTCACAAATCGTGATAATCAAATATGGGTTTAATGATAATTAAAATACGTAACGGGATCATTAGTTTTTTTTTTCCAAGATGGCGCTGCTATGTTCGGCTGCCGTCCGGGCCGCTCCGCTAAGACTATGCTTTTATTTACTTTTTTACTTACTTTTGATTTCTATTTTTACACACATAACGTCGGCACTGATCACCTATGACAAAAGTGCACTCTTGGACATCGGAAACCGCCTCACTAACCTGGTTCAGGACACTTTATCACCGAATCCATCGTGGCCTCTTGAGATTCTTCGGAACGCGGAGAACAAAGGACACAGGAGACGGAACAAAAAACACCGTGGAAAAAGCGCTGGGATTCGGAACAGATTGAGGAAAAGGGCTCACAGTCCTCCTTTACCAAGCCTTTTGCTCGCTAATGTCCAATCCTTGGATAATAAGATGGACGATCTTAGAGCCAGGATTAGTTTCCAACGGGACATAAGGGACTGTAACATCATCTGTTTGACTGAAACATGGCTCACGCCCTCGGTTCCGGACACTGCTGTAACGCCGTCTGACAACTTCTCTGTTTTACGGATGGACAGAACAGCGGAGGCTGGTAAATCCAAGGGTGGTGGTGTGTGTTTCATGACTAACAAGAAATGGTGTGACCCCAGGAATATCTCCTCTCTGTCGCGATCCTGCTCGCCTCATCTGGAACATCTATCCATTATTTGCCGCCCATTCTATTTACCCCGCGAGTTCTCCGCAGTCATCGCTACTGCAGTTTACATCCCTCCACAGGCAGACACGAGCTTGGCTTTGTCTAAACTTCACGATGTGATCAGCGGCTACATTAACCAACATCCTGACGCTGCCTTTATCATCGCAGGGGATTTTAACAAAGCCAACCTCAGGCAGGTCATGCCGAACTTTCACCAGCATGTATCCTGTCCAACCAGAGGACCGAATACACTGGATCATTGCTACTCTCAGTTTAAGAACGCCTACAAGGCCCGCTCTCTACCTGCTTTTGGTAAGTCTGACCACGCCGCCATCTTCCTCACACCGGAATACAAACAAAGGCTCGCACAGGAACCCCCGGTGAAGAGGGAAGTGACGCGTTGGTCCTCCCACTCTGAAGCTATGCTGCAGTCGGCTCTTGATGACGTCGACTGGGACATGTTCAGGGCGAGCTCATCTGACGTCAGCGAGTTCACGGAGGTAGCAGTGAGCTTTGTAAACACACTTACCGAACAAGCTACAGAAACAATAACTGTAAGGACTTTCCCCAATCAGAAACCGTGGATGGACAGATCAATCCGTGAAGCGGTTAACAAACGCACTGCCGCATACAACGAGGCTCTTTTGTCTGGGAATATGCGCGAATATAAAGCTTCGTGTTATGCTCTCAGACGAGCTGTAAGTGCCGCCAAACATCGCTACAAAGAGAGAATTGAGTCTCATTTCCAGCTCAATGACTCGCGACGCATGTGGCAGGGACTAAGGACCATCTGTGCCTTTGGAAGCAAATCCTCCGCGCAGGTGAGAGCAGATCCGTCGCTGGCCGAAGAATTAAACACCTTCTACGGCCGCTTTGAAAGCAACGGAGGCATCGCGGCTCTGCCGAGCAGCGCGTCAGGAAGCAGCAGGCAGAGAAGCGAGAATCATGTGATCACCGTGACGGAGGACGAGGTTCGGAGGGCACTAAAGAGAGTGAACATCAGGAAAGCGGCTGGACCTGACGGGATCACAGGCCGGGTTCTGAGATCATGCGCTGATCAGCTTGCTGGTTTGTTCACTTCTATCTTCAATGAGTCCCTTGCTACCTCTGTAGTTCCCACCTCCTTTAAAAAATCCATCATCATCCCTGTGCCTAAGAACAGTAAACCCTCTTGCCTGAATGACTATCGTCCAGTGGCCCTCACATCTATAGTCATGAAGGTTTTTGAGAGACTTGTTAAGAGCCACATTAGCTCCTCCATCCCTGTTACTTTGGACCCTCTTCAGTTTGCCTATCGCTCCAATAGATCAACTGATGATGCCATCTCACACATACTCCACTCCTCCCTCACACACATTGACAGCAGCAATGGGAACTATGCAAGACTGCTATTCATAGACTATAGCTCAGCTTTTAACACCATAGTCCCCACCAAGCTGACTAATAAACTCACAGGCCTCGGCCTAAACACCTCACTCTGCGACTGGATCCAAGACTTCCTCACCGGCAGACCTCAAGTGGTGAAGGTAGGCCAGTTCACCTCAAACTCCATCACCCTGAACGTAGGAGCCCCGCAGGGCTGCGTTCTGAGTCCCCTGCTATACTCTCTCTACACACATGACTGTGTGTCCCCTCATAGATCCACATCTATTATCAAATTTGCTGATGATACTGTGGTTCTGGGCCTCATTTCCAACAATGATGAGACCGCATACTTGGATGAGGTGGAGAGACTAACATCATGGTGCCAGGACAACTGTCTCTCTCTGAACGTGAGCAAAACCAAAGAGCTGATTGTGGACTTCAGAAAGAGACACCTGCTGCCCTACACTCCTCTTATGATCAGTGGGACCCCTGTGGAGAGAGTAAGCAGCTTCAAGTACCTCGGCGTAAACATCTCCGAGGACCTGACTTGGACTACACACATCCAAACACAGGTCAAGAAAGCCAGGCAAAGACTGTACCATCTGCGACAGCTGAGAAAATTCAGGGTCTCACCAACAATCCTGAAAACTTTCTATGCAGGGACCATAGAAAGTGTTTTGTCTCAGTGCATCTCAGTGTGGTATGGAAACAGCTCCAGTCAAGACTGCAAAGCCTTGCAGAGAGTTGTGCGCTTAGCTGAGCGTATCTCTGGGTCGGCTCTCCCCTCTCTGCAGGACATCTACATCAAACGATGCAGAGGCAGAGCTGACAAAATCATCAAAGATTCAAATCACCCTGGAAACTGTCTTTTCACTAGGCTGCCATCTGGTAAGCGCTTCCGCTGCCTGATGGCAAAAACAGAGAGACTCAGGAGGAGTTTCTTCCCCACGGCCATCAGGCTCCTGAACTCAAAGTCAGCCTCTTAAAAACATCATCTGACTTACTTCAAATCACTAATCACACACTCATTATTAATCTCTACCTCATAACTACCTCATAACTGTCAGTGTCATTTGCTCATTTGCACACTTGCACACTTGCACACAACACGTTCTGTATCTTGTAAATCGTAAATCGTATCTTATTTTTATATTTATTTTATTTTTTGTGATTGGCTGCTTCATGTCAACCATGTATAACCTGTTGCACATTCCTCTCTGTACAGTCATGCTCATATTAATATTTAATTCTACAGCTTACTGTCATGCACATTCTTTTACATTTTATATTTTATTCTTTATATCTTATTTTTCATTCATCTTATCTTATGTTTACTTCCCTTGTGTTGTTTTTTCAATATTTGCACTGTCCATGGAGCGGACCCGACTCTCATTTCACTGCTGGTTATACAGTCTCTGTATAGTCGTGTATGTGACAAATAAAACTTGAAACTTGAAACTTGAAATAACCCCACGGCAATATACTGTATGTCCTGGCAAGCTACCTCCAATCAGGCCACGAGCTACTGGTAGCTCGCGAGCAACGTGTTGGAGACCCCTGAACTACACCAATTCGATCTATCTAGCTATCTTCGTTGCCGGACAAACCCTAATGGTCTTGAGCAACACAAAGCGTTCTCATTTTCCCCTGAGCACGCAAAGCCAGTCACGTTCCTCAGCCAAGATCCTCTCCTCTCACCTGTTCGCTCTTAAAGGTGCTGTATGTAGGATTGACACCCAGCGGTTGAACTAGGTATTGCAGTCCAAATTCAAAATATTGGAGACGTTTTTTTTCACCAGCCCCTCCTCCTCAGATTTGAGGCATGTGCAGGATGCCAGATTAACGACACCAACAGGAACGAGCGCACATGACAATGAATTAAATTAAATACGCTGTGTTTTCCGGCAACTGGCAACCCGGGGTGCCGAAATACAACTGGGTAAACTGGCAGTGGGCGGGTTTCACAAACCATAACAAACACAGACATTCCGGGCCGGACCGCACATTTTCAAAGGAGAATAACTGACTGTAGCATTGTTTTTCAGATAAACAAGTATGTTAACTTAACATGTTTCCTAAATGTCTGCAAGCATATTATGGTATTTTTATGCTTTAGCAGAGTCAAAATCCTACATACAGCACCTTTAAATATCCTCCAGGTGAGTTCAATTATCCATACATTCAGTCAATGGGAAGAGAACTGCTGCCAAAAAAGTTCATATAGGCGGGGCTAGGGATGTTCATTTTAACCATTTAACCTTTAACCGACCGATAAGAATTTTGACCGATTAATACAATCAGTTAAACGGTTTAAAGTCACTTTTTTTTTTTCACTAATTTATCAAAATATTTTAAAAGGTTTGCTGCATGGTTAAAATAAGCTACGCGTATAAAAAAAAAAATGTTTTTTAGAGAGAGAGCGAAAAAAACAAATCACATTTTATTATTTCATTCAGAAATAGGCCGACGTGAATTACAAACATTATAATAAACACTGTAAATATAGCTAGGCTATTTTAGTTCCCCTCACTCCACAACAAATCCCTTCAATTAACAAACAGTAGGCTATTTAGAAAAGAACAAGAATTAAAAATGTAAGAAGCTATAGCTATATAAACGACAAACCAAAACTAATTAATTTAGGTTAAAACGAAACTGAAACCAATGTTGGGTCTCTCGTTCGACAAAATGAAATGTTTCCGTATTCGCGATGTATTTGAATGCCAAAATATTATTTACCTTTTATGTAGACCTACTTTACTCGTGTTCCAATATCCACATAAAACAACATGTTTTGCATAACTTCACGGCGGTACGGTGATATCGCTTAACGGCACAGATTTTACTACATATTTAAACTGAGCAGTGTGTTTTTTTCCCATATGTTTTTTATAATGATAATGAACAGGCTGCATTGTGAAGGTAGAATCCTTAACTGTGTGAGCGCATGTGGCGCTGGAGCAATCACTTGACTTTTTTTCTTCTAACAGTGGAAGCAAATACTCCTATTAGTCAAAGATAATCGGAATTGTAAAAGGTTTGCTTTTGTGTACATTTACAATAAAAACAAATCTTTGCGCTTTTGTAAATTAAGCCTAAAAAAATAGGATTCCGCTTTCTGCTGTCTGGTTTCCTTTCGCGCAGCACAAAAATTTATTGAAACTCTGCATAGGCTACTTGTTGCACAGTTTTTCTTTCGTTTTCTTAAATTATTATTTAAGTGAAAATATATTTCTCGTATAGGCCTATTTATTCGTTATAATATACAGAGCCGATCCTCCCTATACGCAGAATACGCACGCTGCGTAGGGCTCCCGAAACACCAGGGGGCCCCCTTGCTCTCAAAGATGTTATAATTTTAGTTTAGTTTTTAATTTTGGCCAGCGGTTCTGAAAACATGAATGATCGTTTCTTTTAATGTGGAGCACTGTCACGCTCGCTACAGCCCCCCCAATCTTTTTACAAACATAAAACTATCCCATGCAATTCATTCCATATTCCAAGTGTTTATGCTTATTTTGCTCGCTCGCTCTAGTTTATAGTTTATTTATCCCTTCACAACCAGTAATTAGTCTACCTGCTGCTGTTCTAAAGCCAAATTTGGCTACCTTTATTTTTTTTAGATCACAAATGAAGACATTATCAAAAAAAAAAAGAATAGAAAAAGCTTGCACTTGTCCATTTAATAAATTGTAAACTTTTCCAACCTTTTTACAAACATAAAATCATCCCAGGCAACTCATTCCATATTCCAAGTGTTCTGGAGGCATACTGTAGGGTTTGCCGAGAAACAAATGGAAAATGGAACCTATTATTAAGGGAACATTTCCAGTCATTCGTGCATTTTAGTGTTGTCAAAAGACCCGGTACTTCGGTACCAAGTCGGTACTAAAAAAATTAAAACGTCACGGTACTAGCTTTTTTCAAGTTCCGGTGGTACCGAGTACCCGATCAACCCGGTTCTTGACCCATACAGCTCTGATTTCCTCGATGCAGAAAACGCGGACGGAATCCCGGAATCCAGCTATAAAAACTGAATTTACAGTTTAGCACGGAATGTCACGGAATGACGCTCGCAGTGATTTCAGCATCTACCGTCTCAATGAGGACATAAATACATAAACTACATCTCCAGAACTGCTATGAGAGTCACTTCACAAGCATTTTACCGTTTCATTTGAGTAAAACCAGCGTCATATCATAGCTACACACATACACACGGAAATGTAAAGGTATTCACGGCAACCCGTCAAAATAAAAGTTCGTTTTTACTTAAAAGACATTGTGCCAGAAATATATTACTATTATTTAGTAGAATGTATGTGATACTATTACTACTGTTGAAAAAATTAATAAATCTTTATTTTGAAAGAAATAAATCACACAATATTTCTTCCATATTTTAATTTTAACAGTAAATCCCTTTTATTTACCAAAAAATAATTTTTTTAAATTTCATTAATTAAAAGACAAATTAAATTTGGGTGAAATTTGTTTACTGTTTTTCATACTTTATTACTTGCGAAAAAACTTGAAACAATTTTAAATAAATATAAACAATGGCATTGATTTTTTTACATTTTATTTTTGTTTGACTTTATTAATAAAAATAGTATGTTTTTAATTAGCATGTTTTTGTGTTTTGCTTTGGTACCGAAATTGGTACCGAGAACCGTGGATTTTCACTGGTATCGGTACCGAATACTGAAATTTTGGTACCGTGACAACACTAGTGCATTTATATGAGTACGCGGCAGTTCGCGCCGGTGCGCCTTGGAGAAGCACACAAGAGAGTCATTTTGAAACATCAAGATAAATAAAATTGTGACTTGAAACACAATACTTTCTTTACTGAGGTGAATATCTCTGTTCTGAGACAGTCAGACAGCCTAGAATGCGCGCAAAGAGCGCTCCCTCATAATCACTATAGCTGTCACTCACTTCAGTTCATTGCGATCTCACAACGTTCCGTTAATAAGCTCTACACTGCACAATGAATCTCTTATTTACTTCGTATCTACACTTTGTTATAATGAGATGATTCCCAACCTTGCAGAACTCAGCACTTGACAAAAACTCGGCATTTTGATCGGTAAGTGGATTCTAATTAAACACTTCTGGTCACTGCGTTCAAGAAATCAGCGGATATGTCTGTGAACGGCTACATCAACGCTGCAATATGTTTCGCCAATATCAGATGAGGCCCTAAGCGGCCGCTTACCTCGCTTATTGGTTAAGTCCTCCCCTGTATATATATCACCTAGCTTTATTATGTTTTTCTCCGATGGCAGAAGCGCTGCAGGTGCGTGATGTGATATGATATGATAATGTGAATCCTCATGTTCTGTTGTTTGTTGCTTTTTGCGCATGTAAAATTAATCCCCTTAAAACAAATGTTAGTATTTTTAACAGGTCACAGACACTTATTCTTTCTACTTTAATTCAGTTCTAATTTAAAATAATCTTGTCGGTTAACGGTTAATAACCGGTTAACGAGCATCAGTTGTCGGTTAGGAAAAATAACCGAAATGAACATCCCTAGGTGGGGCCAAAGCCCACACAAGAAAATAAATCCCCAGCGTTCATCACACTATCCCTTCCCCTCGGGTAGACAGGACTCGTCCTCAAGTCACATCAAATTATAATCCCTGGTCCAAGCTGGTGGTCTCCGAGAACGAGCTGGCTGAATCCTTTGTGGACATGGCTCTGGAAGGGAGCCTCTAGCTTCCATCCTCTGGTCCCCACTCTCCTGCTGCACCTCACTCGGACCAGTATCCGCAGCAACAGGATGCAAGTTTCCACTGGAAAAAACACTTTCCACAGCAGACTCTGATCTCTGATTTCCTTCGATACCAGATGCAACAGCCCTCTCCCTTATCTGGGCAGCCTCTGGAGCAGCAGGTTGATGATGCCCCCATACAAATCTATGCTCCTCCTCTGCATGGCTTTGGACCTCAAGATGTCGTTTAGCAGTCCGGCCCTCAGGGGTAATTTGATTATCCTGCCCCATAGACTCTGCAACAGAACAAGAAACATAAGGCTTCATTCGGTTGAAATGCACAACACTCTCAGAACCCCCCTCTGATAGCTGCACTCTATACAGCACATCAGACACCCTTTCTACGATTTTAAATGGCCCCTTAAAGCGTCTCTGCAACTTAGGGCACACACCCCGTTTACGAGCTTTATTTTGAATCCAAACTAATTCGCCAACTACATAATAGTGGAAATTTGCTCGAAAATCAGCACGTCTTTTGTCGCTGAGAAGCTTGATGCTGATGCCTTTTTACTGCTTCTACTACTGTAGATAAACTCTCTGCTATTCCAGTCACATATTCATTTACAGACTGAAATTTCTGCATATCATCTACCCCCAACATAATATCCACTGGAAGGACCATTTCCTGCCCGAATAACACCTTATACGGTGTAAATCCGGTGCTTGCCTGCACACTACTACGATAGGCCATCATCACGTATGGCAGCAACCTATCCCAGTTCAACTGGTTTTCATCCACAAACAATGAAAGCATTGACAACAGAGTACGATTGACCCGTTCTATTAGCCCGTCAGACTGAGGACGATAGGGTGAAGTATGAGACTTGTTTATTTGCAACAATTTACACAACTCTTTAAACAAAGTAGACTCAAAGTTTCTCCCCTGATCAGAATGTAAACTCCGAGGCACTCCATACCGGCACACCCACTCCTCCACCAACACTCTAGCAATGGACTGAGCCTCTTGATTAGGCAGAGGGAATGCTTCGGTCCATTTGGAAAAATAGTCACCAATAACTAAAATATACTTGTTTTTATTTAAAGTCTCTGGTAACGGGCCCAATATGTCTACAGCCACACGCTCATATGGACGGGATACAACAGACATCTGAAGAGGGGCACACGGAGCCTTTCTATTAGCCTTGCGAGATGCACAATCACAACACTCCCTACACCATTTTTTTACATCCCCAATGTCACGGTGCACACAGCAGGGAGGAACAAGGACACGCAGACGAGGACGTAAACTCAAATAATAGTATTTAATAAGACATCAGGGCTAGACATGGCAGGACAAGGCAAGGCTTACAGACAGGAAACACCAGTAGACCAGACCAAATCAAACTCAAAAGACAGGAACTAAATACACAGGGTAATTAACACATAATCACATAAACACAGCTGGACAAGAATTAACTAATAATCACACTTAACAAGGACAGGAAACAAACCAAATATGGACACAAGAGGCAGGAACACATGACACACACAACAGAACCCTGACATAACTCCCCCCTCCCGGAAGGCGTGACCCACGCCGTAACCGCTCCACCGGGGAGGGGGGTGGGCGCTCTGGAGGCCCCTCAGGACAGACACGGACAGGAACACAGGACGGGGACCTCCAGAGTGGAACAGACAGACAAAGGAGGCCATGGCGGAGCTGGGAGCTCAGGAGGCCATGACGGTGCAGGGAGCTCAAGAGGCCATGGCAGGTGGTACCTCCAGAGGATTCGACCTCCGGAGGACGCAGCCTTCTAAATGGAAGACAGCCTTAGACTTTAGACCAGGTTTTAGTTGGTCAGTGGCGCAGTTTATTTCAGTTGCCTCAAAATAGCAACGTGCCAACAATGCGCCTGAACACACCTCGTTTTCACACCAGCACGCCCATGAGCGCACAAATGGGCGCAAATGCATTTGCTATTTATACAACTTGGCGCAGGACGTGAAAATGATAACTGCTTCGGGCTGAAACTAGCAAAATATACTTGCGTCGCACCTTGTACCGGGTGTATGATAGGACCCATTATGTTAATACTAGGGCTGTCAATTTAATGCATTTAATTCGTTTAAATGCACCCGCTCCACCCCACGACCTATAGTGCGTCTTACATTTCATAAGTTGTGTTTGACTTGAAGTGGCGCTGCACAGACTGATCGGTGTATGACATCAAAGTCCTGCGAGAGCGTTTTGAAAGCATGCAGAGCCATCTGCTCTCTATAGAGTGGGGGAACTATGACGTCACTCTGTAGGCGGATCGGCTGTTAGCATGAAACTGGTTTCCTCGACAAAAAGCCAATGGGATTTTTCCATAGGCTTTTGGATTATCGCAAAAAAAAGCTCTGTGTTCAATCATAGTTCATGAAACTTACACGTTTTGTCCATCAAGATAATCTTCACAAAATAATATAACTTTAATGAATTTTGATGCCTAAATAAAAGTGCCAGAACTTAAAAGCTAAACTTAAGCTATAAACGAACTACAACACCACGGTCAGAGCCGATCCTCCCTATACGCAGAATTTGCAAGCTGCGTAGGGCCCCCGAAACACCAGGGGGCCCCCTTGCTCTCAAAGATGATTTAATTTTAGTTTCGTTTTTAAGTTTGGCAAGCGGTTATGAAAACATAAATGATCATTTCTTTTAATCCGGTACGCTGTCACCATCTCTACGTAAAAATCAGTCAAATCATGTAACTTAAGTCATACAGTCTCTTGCTTGAGACAAAAAAAAAAAAAAAAAAAACGAGTTGAAAGCATACCGAGCCACGGAAGACATACTGTTTCTCGAGCGCTTTCCGTGACCGTGATTCGAGACGGAGTGAAACGGACAAATGCGTTTCATCCATTCTTTCAAGCCCAAACCACCCCCCCCAGCCCCCAATTCGCTTTCGGGTTTTTGCCTACAAAGTGACATCATAGTTCCACCACTCTATCCACCTTTTTCTTGCCGCAAAAATGAGCGTGGCCATTTGTAAATTCTATGGGTCTAGCTTCCGGTCTCATCCACGTCCAGCTATTTTTATCTGTACAAAACAGTTAGTTTTGCTGCTTGATATTGGAAATTGGTGCGTCTTATCACATTATTTTAATGTATTATCTTAATTATGATCACACTGGTTTGTAGCGCAAACAGTTTTACCGTTTACTGCACGTGATTGTGAAATTTACAGTTTACAGTTTTTGTCGTGATTGTGAAAAATGTGAATGTCACCATTGTATGTCATTCATGCTGCATCGAGAATTGCAATAGTAACTCAGATCATCGTTCTGAGAGAAAACTGGATAAAACAGTATGTTTTTTCACCTTTTTTCTATGTGTAAAAATACGAAAGGAAGCAGGTCGCGGAGAAGATGCCGAATAGTAAATCTGTCAGTGTCTGATTAAACCTACTGCCTCTCACTCAATAAAAGAATCACATTTCTGTGTGTTTTTTGAAAGATTTGATTTTGTTGGTTTAATAATTAACGGTACCTTCTTTGCTAGTAAGACTCTCACTAGACTTGTGAATTAGAACTTGAACAGGGGACAGGGCTGGATTGGTAATCGGGCATACCAGGCATTTTCCCGGTGGGCCGACGCACTTTAGGCGCCGACAGAATGTTTTTTGGTTTTTTTGCCAAAGACCATCATGCAGGGACAGCGAGCAGCCAGTGGCCCATTGGTTTGTCTCCTGTATTGACAGCGTAAACCGCCCAATCACAATGCTCTATAGACGGAGCGAGGAAGTATTTTGCTCCGCCTAAAGAACGCTTCACTGCAACTTCTTCCTCGCCGGCTTTTTCCACGTTTTCACAGCAGCTTTATCAAGAACAGGCTTGCTCTGCGGTGAGTGATGCGGGCCAAAGAGCCAGACAGGAGGAGGAGAGGAGTTGAATTGGTAAAGTGCTTGATCGGGACTCGCAGCGGAGGCAGGCATCTAACTTATCCTAATGTGTGCGCGTGCCATGAGTGTAGAATACGTAAACATTTTTTAATAAAACGTAAAGTCCCCCCCCGCGATTTTTTGGGCCAAGTCAAGTATGTTCATAGAGATTTCCATGGGCCAATGCGAATAAATCTACATTTAAATAAAAAAAGACAATATTGTCGAACCTGACGTTTAGTCTTATATACGTCAGGCAGCTGCGGTGTTTACAGGGTTACCGGGGTAACGGCAGCGTCAGCGCCCTCTAGTGGCGAATGTGCGTCATTCAGCGCGTCTCCTTCACTCGCTCCGCCTTTCTTCTCATCTGTGCTAATTTAAATTAAACCGTTGCCTTTTTACAGTTCAGTAATCATATGAGGCTCATTTAAACTGAATAAATTAATATGTTTGTTATTGGCTACTGTATAAGTTAGGTTGTTTTGTATTTTGTATTGTATTCGCACTCATGCTCCTAAATACATTTTCCAGTTCGCACACATCTATTTTTAGTCGCAAATGCGAGTGAAATGCTCGCACTGTCGAGCCAGCGGGTGATACTGTTTTCACGCTAATCAGATCAACATTGTAAATGAAATTCTACAAAACCTAAGAGGAAAAAAAATCTAATTATCATGCAATGCGATAAATTAGACTATCTTCCCTGCAAACGATACAATGAAGAATGAATAATTGTTTAACTGAAAGGCAAAAACAAAACAAAAGATAAGAGAATGAGAAGTAACCATGGAAACGGATAGCATATCCTGCTAATATGGTGGTGCCTTCCCAAAATGCAACCAGGAGTGAAAAGAATATGACGTAACTCCTCATTCTCTATAGTAAATTATATGACACTTATCTCACAATCAGTTTTAACTTTTTAACAGTTTAATGTTTTATTCCTGTTGGTCCTTTATTTCCTTCCATGCTGTTCTATGCACAGATGCAGAAGTCTTTATTTCAAATCAGACATTGCATAGTTATGTTAGTAGTAATATAATACACTTTGTGTCACTTTGATGATTTATGACTTGATTTATGACTTGATTTATGACCCCCTGTCAGCGTTGATTGACAGGTCGTCATATGTCAAATGTGTCCATGGGTAGATTTATGACGTGATTTATGGCTCTGTGACCCCCCTCTGTCACCCTGACTGTCACGTCACCGGGGTCCTGTCACCCCTGAGTGACATGACATTAGGGTGTGTAAATCAAAGATCAAAACAGATGTTAGATTTGACTTTTGATGGATTTATGACTGGATTTATGATGTTTTTATCTCTTACCTTTGCCATGGGGGTTTTTATGGCGTTCCTTCCTGAGCTGTTTTTCACACCTAAAGACCCTACCTACATCCTGAAATGCAGTTTTAAATAGTGTGGGGTAGAATATAGTAATTTAAACACAGAAGACATTCTCAACTCTCCTGTTACAATGGCTGTCGCTGCTCCAAAAACTCCTAAAACCGCTAGAAGAGTGATGTGTATTTCACCAACAAGAGGACCTGTTGAAATGAGAAAGGAACTGACTTTTGCACCGAGAAAAAAACAAAGAGTTAGTTTGACAAAGTTTCTTCATGACAATGTGAATATGATGACCCGTGATTTCCCAATGTCTGGTGATCGTGTCGGGAGATATGTGTTTGACAAAGGATGCGTATTGACACCTTAACAGGATCAATGTTTGTTTGATCTGTAATGGTATATGTTAATGCCTAGACGGAGTTCTTCATGACTGTGGAAAAATGGCTGAGCAAAAGGGTGTGCTTTAGGTCAACACCTTTGGTGGATGGTGTCTAGACATCAGAGCCCAAAGCTTCTCCCCAATCTGTTTCCTACCGTGATGCTGTCTGTGTCCGATATAATGTTTTAATATGTTTGTTAACGGGAATGTGCTTTGTTTGGAGGGGTTGGGAGACATCATGTTTCTAATGTCAAACCCCTAAATGGTTTAGCTCTGCTTGATCTATAGGCTAAATGTTGATAGCTAAGACACCACTGTTTTGATTGTTTCCAACAATACTGAACCACTCTGGCAATACTAATGTACAAATATTACTTTTGCCAATAAAGCACCTAAAAACTGAAACATAGAATTAAAGAATTCACCAAGGTCACATTTCTATATGCGTCTGAAAAAAGGTGCTATGTCCGGGCATGTTTTTTCTTCATCATCTCAGATATTATCTGTAGGTTGAATAGATTGACTGAAATTTATGGTGTTTTTATCTCACCTGAGCCATGTTTTTTTTTTTTTAAATTTATGGAGTTCCTTCCGGGGCTATTACTCGCTTCCAGTCGGGATGTCTGGGGTCTTTCTGACTGTAGAAAAAAAACAGCTAAGCAAATGGTGTGTCTTTTATCACCTTAACAGGATCAATGTTTTGTTTGATCTATAGGCTAAATGTTAATGCCTAGTCACCATTTTGTTCCTACCGGCCCGTCTACATCCACCTCTGAATAACGAGGTTGTCTGGATGTCTATCTTTTTAGGTGTGGGTAAAGAAAGGTGTCATGTCTGAGGATGTTCCTTCCTAAAACCTTAGAAACAACAGTGTTGTCTAATATGTAGACTTTTCTTAAGTTCAAAATTATTCAAACCACCAACTATCCACCAGTCCACCTCACCTATCCATTTACTTCTGACAGTGAAGGTGATTGTGGGGTCTAACTGACAGTGAACGACAGTATCCTCTTTGTGCTTGTGTTAATGGCTTTACAGCATCCACCTCAAATAGATGCGCACAGAATCATGCTTTAGTTCAGTTCAGTTCATTTTATTTATAAAGCACAACAACAATGGTTGACCAGTGTGCTAAACAATATCATTTAAAAGAAATCAAAGTACATAACATGATATGACAAGACAAACAAATAAACATTTTAAATAAGCTCTGCTTTAGACAATGAACACACACACACACACATTGAAACATTCCATGGGCGTAATGGTTTTTATACTGTACAAACTGTATTTTCCATCACCCCACACCAACCTTACACATAAACGTACCCCTTACAGAAAACTTTGTGCATTTTAAGATTTTCAAAAAACTTCATTCTGTATGATTTATAAGCTTGTTTCCTCAGTGGGGCAAAAAAAAAATGTCCCCACAAGGACAAGGATTTTGGAATATTGCCATCTCTGTCCCCCATAACGTACGGTATACCTGAGCCACACACACACACACACACACACACACACACACGCGATCTGAGTATACTAAATTTAAGTATGAGCAAAATCATATATGTTGTTTACTTTTTTTTGTTGTTAATTAAGAAATGTTTTCATTTTAATCTAGCCTGTAGTAGATAGTATGTGTACTGTAAAAGAACAAATATACGTTTCACTTAAAACTTCTCAGTAAAATAATTACACCTACAGTTTTAAACATGTTTAAAAGTTTAAACACATTGTGTGTCACTAAAGCAAGTAATGCTGTCTATTGTCTTTAAATTAAACTTTAGTTTTATTCTTTAATTTCTTTAAAATAGCCTGATGTGAATGCACCCAAGTGCTTTTCTCACATGAGTAGAAAACTCTTTGGATGTGTTTGTGACAAACACATAATTTTTTACTTCAGAAAAGTTTTTAAATGTATGACTGAACTTTTCTCATTTGACAGACCGTTTCAAATTATTTACCCGAGGTAAATAGGAAATACATGTTGTTAACAGCCAAAGGAAATACATGTTGTTTTCTAATGTTCATGACACCTTTATTGGTGTAATTTTCTCACCTAAAACACAAAACTTGTACATTTTGACTCTTTTGTAGGTATCATGTCATTTGAAATGGTTTACTAAAAGATTAAAGCACCAGCATCTGTGTTTTCAACATGAAAGAGATGTGCAAGGATGTTTCAATTATTATCGTCATTTCTTTTTGACCCTAATAAACTGGTAATGAATTTTCTATGGCAAATGATACAATGTACAGTTCTCATACTATGTGTGTAAATAGCTGTGCTAAAACATTTATGAGTGTTTTTGCATGCCAACAGATTTTGTTAAGGATGTGTCGCATCTAAGAATTACAATCTTTTGTAAATGACATATTCCTTACACCACTAGTTTTAGTCATATTATCAAGATTTTGTATCAAGATTGGACTGTGTATGTTTTTAGGTGAAGACACCTCTTTGTGAGCTGTCATCATAATAGGAATAAATGAAAATTAACTGACAGTCTTTTCTCTTTGAGATATTTATTTTAGTGCAACTTTGTGTCTGTCCACGATGTGCGACACACATCAACACGAAAATTAAGTCTTGCTGTTTTACCCTTAAAACTATTACAACTGAAACAAATCAAAACTATTGCACTGAAAGCTGCACACTCATTTAAGTTTGAGCATATTAAAGTTTCTACGCTCTTGTAAAGAGTATTGATAAATTTCATCCATAACCTTTCGTACATTCAAGAGACAAAATCGCTAAGAAAGAGAGTATAGCAAGACAAGAAAATGTTTATAATACATATAGAATTCAGAAAATCTGTACATTTTTAAATGATATTTTTAATTACTCCACTAATTTAATCATCTTGTTCAGATGACACAATTCACATTTCGATTGATTGACCGTATTTGTTTTAAGACTCCTCCACAAGTTCATGCTAATCCTTGGAAGAGAGCATGACGAGCACATACTTATTAATTTAAGAAAATTATGAACATTTGACTGAACTTTTTATTATTTTGACAAACCTCCATTTCAAATTATTTCCCTTGAGGTGTTTGTCCACAGAATCTTTTTCAACACAACGACATTAAAGAATGTTATCAGTCACTATGGCCATCTTCTGTGACTCAAATAAAGCAACATAAGCATCTACAATGTGTGCATGTGCTAAACATCTTCGTTTCTCCACTTCTGTCATATTTATTTGATCTAATGCAAACATATTTTGAGAACTATGATGTTCCACGCTTTTGTAAAGGTTATAGAAAGAATTCAAACATAATCTTTACATAGGAATTATCTTTGCGTAAAGCGAATTGACTAAAAATCATTGAATTACGAAATGCAAAAAGTGTATACATAATTTAAGAAAAATTGTTATAATGCATACAGAATACAGAAATCCTCCTATCTGATCTATTGTGACTGACATTTTACGAAGTCAGATGATCAGGATTATGGATGACGCGGCTCACATTTTGTTTGTTGGACTGTATGTCATTACTAGGACTGTACTGTAGGTGAGGCCTTCTCTCTGAGAGCCATCAGCATTCAGTGTTTATAGAAATAAATGAAAATTAAGAAAAATTTCTTGAGAGTGTTTGACTAAGTCGGAATGGTCTAGCATTTAGGACTATATGGTCCCATATGGTCTAGCGGTTAGGATTCCTGGTTTTCACCCAGGTGGCCCGGGTTCAACTCCCGTATGGGAAGTAATGTTTTGGGGGAGTCGGGGCCTAATGGTTAGAGAGTCTGACTCGTAATCCAAAGGTAATGTTCACTGCAGTGTGTGTGCACTTTGGATGGGTTAAATGCAGAGCACGAATTCCGAGTATGGTTCACCATACTTGGCCGTATGTCACATTCACTTTCATTTCTTTTTTAGGACAATTTTCTATCTATTTGATGTGAGACCCCATTAATTTTAGACACAAAAATTAAGGCGTGCTGTTTTACACTTACAACTGAAACATATCTAACCATTGTGCTCAAAGCTACACATTCAGTAAAGTTTGTGATTGATCAAATATTTTCAAAGATCCTTGTGCTGCATTCTATATTCACACACATTACCCCAAAAATGTTGTTAAATACTTAATTTAATCAAACAAATTCACATAAATATTGATGAATATGAACAAAGAGAAGCCAAGAACACAAAGAGCTCGCTAACATTACAGCAGTACTGTTTGCAAAAAAAAAACAAGACACTCACACACAACTTTTACTATCACACATGACAATACAATACGAATTGTGATGTTAAAAATGAAACCGTGGTTCAGAACAACACAAACAAATCATAGAAAGATAAAAACACAACGATTTTCATACTGCTACAACTAAGTCTCAAGCTAATTTTTTTTGGTCTGGTTTCAGAGTCGGCCTACTACAGTGGAAAACTTTGTGATTTATACAGTACGTGTCTTCAAGTAATGAGGTGTTAAACCTGTGGAACAGTAACAAACAATATTCGACATAAACTAGAATCCAAAACTCTAATGTACCTGTGAGCTTGTTTCGCATTCTGTAGATTATCTCAGTAATGAAATCTCAGTTGACTTGCATTTTCAGGCTAACAGCTGAAATGAGCACTTTTGCTAAACCTATTTTCAGTCCTTTAGGTTTGGTGAAATATATGTTATAAAATTCAACAACAGGCATGACAACTTTGTAAACACTTAACAACTAATATTTAAGCGAAATACATGTTTAGATATTTAGAAGGGAAAAAGGATATACTACAATATTTCAAGGGACTGTGCTGTTGAATACAGTAACTTCATGCTGCATTGTTTAAATAAAAGGGGATCAATTCTGAAGACAATCATGACAACACACAGCCGCTGTTTCCCCAGGATCAAACCTTTTGGTCAGATGAATACTTAAAACATGTGTCTTTGTGCTGGTGCAGACCATCTAAAACGGTCAAAAAACATGCACCTTTCAATGAATTAACTACATGACATCTGTGATTTATTTATTAAAGTCATGTTTAGAGACATGTGCAAAGAAAATAGTGTTTCCACACTATCTTCAACTTGTAATGTGCAACTTTGTGTTCTAAATGAAATAGATGTACATGTAACAGAGAAACACTAAGATCGAGGGGCTTGTGTCTCGTGGCCGCTTTGTAGACAGACCAGAAAAAGCTCTACAGTACGTCACAATCTCAGTTTAAACAATCTCTTGTAGAAGGACTATCCTTTTATTATCTTATAATGTTTTCCTGCAAACACTCGTGACATGTTTGACCAGTTTCTGAGAATAGTCTTCATCTAAAAAACAATGAAAAGTATAGAGTGGTATCAGCTAGTGGGGCAGGCCATCAAAAGCAACATTAAAACTTTAAAAATATATTTAGAAGAGAGGATTTCAGTATTAGGTTTTTTGTTATACTGATACATATTTCTGTTGTGCAAACATATTTCCTGTATAAACGACTATGTCTATAACCTTTTCAAAGGGAATGTAGTATAATGCTATGGTTCTTAATTGTGGTCACATTACCTACACTTTAATCTCAAGCGGAAATTGAAAGAAACGAGTACGACGAATAAAATGTGCACATCGTCATCAGCTATCTGAACAAGAGCTCTAGATGTAGTGGCGTAAGAAAAAAGTAATTTAAAACAACATTTACAAAAATATACCCAGATGATCATGAGTGGGTTTTCTATATTCATATGATAATTTTCTTAGTGACTCAGACTCTTGAGTTACATAGGGAGCACAAAAAAAAATTCTTGATATTTTGTGTCTGTAGCCTTTTCAAGACTGTGTACAACCTCAAACTTTACTGAATGTGTAGCTTTGAGCACAATGGTTAGATATGTTTCAGTTGTAAGTGTAAAACAGCACGCCTTAATTTTTGTGTCTAAAATTAATGGGGTCTCACATCAAATAGATAGAAAATTGTCCTAAAAAAGAAATGAAAGTGAATGTGACATACGGCCAAGTATGGTGAACCATACTCGGAATTCGTGCTCTGCATTTAACCCATCCAAAGTGCACACACACTGCAGTGAACATTACCTTTGGATTACGAGTCAGACTCTCTAACCATTAGGCCCCGACTCCCCCAAAACATTACTTCCCATACCGGGAGTTGAACCCGGGCCACCTGGGTGAAAACCAGGAATCCTAACCGCTAGACCATATGGGACCATATAGTCCTAAATGCTAGACCATTCCGACTTAGTCAAACACTCTCAAGAAATTTTTCTTAATTTTCATTTATTTCTATAAACACTGAATGCTGATGGCTCTCAGAGAGAAGGCCTCACCTACAGTACAGTCCTAGTAATGACATACAGTCCAACAAACAAAATGTGAGCCGCGTCATCCATAATCCTGATCATCTGACTTCGTAAAATGTCAGTCACAATAGATCAGATAGGAGGATTTCTGTATTCTGTATGCATTATAACAATTTTTCTTAAATTATGTATACACTTTTTGCATTTCGTAATTCAATGATTTTTAGTCAATTCGCTTTACGCAAAGATAATTCCTATGTAAAGATTATGTTTGAATTCTTTCTATAACCTTTACAAAAGCGTGGAACATCATAGTTCTCAAAATATGTTTGCATTAGATCAAATAAATATGACAGAAGTGGAGAAACGAAGATGTTTAGCACATGCACACATTGTAGATGCTTATGTTGCTTTATTTGAGTCACAGAAGATGGCCATAGTGACTGATAACATTCTTTAATGTCGTTGTGTTGAAAAAGATTCTGTGGACAAACACCTCAAGGGAAATAATTTGAAATGGAGGTTTGTCAAAATAATAAAAAGTTCAGTCAAATGTTCAATAATTTTCTTAAATTAATAAGTATGTGCTCGTCATGCTCTCTTCCAAGGATTAGCATGAACTTGTGGAGGAGTCTTAAAACAAATACGGTCAATCAATCGAAATGTGAATTGTGTCATCTGAACAAGATGATTAAATTAGTGGAGTAATTAAAAATATCATTTAAAAATTTACAGATTTTCTGAATTCTATATGTATTATAAACATTTTCTTGTCTTGCTATACTCTCTTTCTTAGCGATTTTGTCTCTTGAATGTACGAAAGGTTATGGATGAAATTTATCAATACTCTTTACAAGAGCGTAGAAACTTTAATATGCTCAAACTTAAATGAGTGTGCAGCTTTCAGTGCAATAGTTTGATTTGTTTCAGTTGTAATAGTTTTAAGGGTAAAACAGCAAGACTTAATTTTCGTGTTGATGTGTTCGCACATCGTGGACAGACACAAAGTTGCACTAAAATAAATATCTCAAAGAGAAAAGACTGTCAGTTAATTTTCATTTATTCCTATTATGATGACAGCTCACAAAGAGGTGTCTTCACCTAAAAACATACACAGTCCAATCTTGATACAAAATCTTGATAATATGACTAAAACTAGTGGTGTAAGGAATATGTCATTTACAAAAGATTGTAATTCTTAGATGCGACACATCCTTAACAAAATCTGTTGGCATGCAAAAACACTCATAAATGTTTTAGCACAGCTATTTACACACATAGTATGAGAACTGTACATTGTATCATTTGCCATAGAAAATTCATTACCAGTTTATTAGGGTCAAAAAGAAATGACGATAATAATTGAAACATCCTTGCACATCTCTTTCATGTTGAAAACACAGATGCTGGTGCTTTAATCTTTTAGTAAACCATTTCAAATGACATGATACCTACAAAAGAGTCAAAATGTACAAGTTTTGTGTTTTAGGTGAGAAAATTACACCAATAAAGGTGTCATGAACATTAGAAAACAACATGTATTTCCTTTGGCTGTTAACAACATGTATTTCCTATTTACCTCGGGTAAATAATTTGAAACGGTCTGTCAAATGAGAAAAGTTCAGTCATACATTTAAAAACTTTTCTGAAGTAAAAAATTATGTGTTTGTCACAAACACATCCAAAGAGTTTTCTACTCATGTGAGAAAAGCACTTGGGTGCATTCACATCAGGCTATTTTAAAGAAATTAAAGAATAAAACTAAAGTTTAATTTAAAGACAATAGACAGCATTACTTGCTTTAGTGACACACAATGTGTTTAAACTTTTAAACATGTTTAAAACTGTAGGTGTAATTATTTTACTGAGAAGTTTTAAGTGAAACGTATATTTGTTCTTTTACAGTACACATACTATCTACTACAGGCTAGATTAAAATGAAAACATTTCTTAATTAACAACAAAAAAAAGTAAACAACATATATGATTTTGCTCATACTTAAAATTTAGTATACTCAGATCGCGTGTGTGTGTGTGTGTGTGGCTCAGGTATACCGTACGTTATGGGGGACAGAGATGGCAATATTCCAAAATCCTTGTCCTTGTGGGGACATTTTTTTTTTGCCCCACTGAGGAAACAAGCTTATAAATCATACAGAATGAAGTTTTTTGAAAATCTTAAAATGCACAAAGTTTTCTGTAAGGGGTACGTTTATGTGTAAGGTTGGTGTGGGGTGATGGAAAATACAGTTTGTACAGTATAAAAACCATTACGCCCATGGAATGTTTCAATGTGTGTGTGTGTGTGTGTGTGTGTGTGTGTTCATTGTCTAAAGCAGAGCTTATTTAAAATGTTTATTTGTTTGTCTTGTCATATCATGTTATGTACTTTGATTTCTTTTAAATGATATTGTTTAGCACAATGGTCAACCATTGTTGTTGTGCTTTATAAATAAAATGAACTGAACTGAACTAAAGCATGATTCTGTGCGCATCTATTTGAGGTGGATGCTGTAAAGCCATTAACACAAGCACAAAGAGGATACTGTCGTTCACTGTCAGTTAGACCCCACAATCACCTTCACTGTCAGAAGTAAATGGATAGGTGAGGTGGACTGGTGGATAGTTGGTGGTTTGAATAATTTTGAACTTAAGAAAAGTCTACATATTAGACAACACTGTTGTTTCTAAGGTTTTAGGAAGGAACATCCTCAGACATGACACCTTTCTTTACCCACACCTAAAAAGATAGACATCCAGACAACCTCGTTATTCAGAGGTGGATGTAGACGGGCCGGTAGGAACAAAATGGTGACTAGGCATTAACATTTAGCCTATAGATCAAACAAAACATTGATCCTGTTAAGGTGATAAAAGACACACCATTTGCTTAGCTGTTTTTTTTCTACAGTCAGAAAGACCCCAGACATCCCGACTGGAAGCGAGTAATAGCCCCGGAAGGAACTCCATAAATTAAAAAAAAAAAAACATGGCTCAGGTGAGATAAAAACACCATAAATTTCAGTCAATCTATTCAACCTACAGATAATATCTGAGATGATGAAGAAAAAACATGCCCGGACATAGCACCTTTTTTCAGACGCATATAGAAATGTGACCTTGGTGAATTCTTTAATTCTATGTTTCAGTTTTTAGGTGCTTTATTGACAAAAGTAATATTTGTACATTAGTATTGCCAGAGTGGTTCAGTATTGTTGGAAACAATCAAAACAGTGGTGTCTTAGCTATCAACATTTAGCCTATAGATCAAGCAGAGCTAAACCATTTAGGGGTTTGACATTAGAAACATGATGTCTCCCAACCCCTCCAAACAAAGCACATTCCCGTTAACAAACATATTAAAACATTATATCGGACACAGACAGCATCACGGTAGGAAACAGATTGGGGAGAAGCTTTGGGCTCTGATGTCTAGACACCATCCACCAAAGGTGTTGACCTAAAGCACACCCTTTTGCTCAGCCATTTTTCCACAGTCATGAAGAACTCCGTCTAGGCATTAACATATACCATTACAGATCAAACAAACATTGATCCTGTTAAGGTGTCAATACGCATCCTTTGTCAAACACATATCTCCCGACACGATCACCAGACATTGGGAAATCACGGGTCATCATATTCACATTGTCATGAAGAAACTTTGTCAAACTAACTCTTTGTTTTTTTCTCGGTGCAAAAGTCAGTTCCTTTCTCATTTCAACAGGTCCTCTTGTTGGTGAAATACACATCACTCTTCTAGCGGTTTTAGGAGTTTTTGGAGCAGCGACAGCCATTGTAACAGGAGAGTTGAGAATGTCTTCTGTGTTTAAATTACTATATTCTACCCCACACTATTTAAAATTGCATTTCAGGATGTAGGTAGGGTCTTTAGGTGTGAAAAACAGCTCAGGAAGGAACGCCATAAAAACCCCCATGGCAAAGGTAAGAGATAAAAACATCATAAATCCAGTCATAAATCCATCAAAAGTCAAATCTAACATCTGTTTTGATCTTTGATTTACACACCCTAATGTCATGTCACTCAGGGGTGACAGGACCCCGGTGACGTGACAGTCAGGGTGACAGAGGGGGGTCACAGAGCCATAAATCACGTCATAAATCTACCCATGGACACATTTGACATATGACGACCTGTCAATCAACGCTGACAGGGGGTCATAAATCATCAAAGTGACACAAAGTGTATTATATTACTACTTATGTTGAATTATGTGTCATGGTCTCTTCAGATTGTTTGGAAATCCCTTCTCTTGATCCTGGAAAGAAATGTAGAAGTGCTAAATATGATTATAATATCTGCAAAAGTAAGTCTATCTTTGTAAACTTTTTTTCATTAGTTGTTTCAGTTGCTTGTTTTACATCAGTTTGATTTCAAAATCTAAATAAATACACATCACAGCACAGCATTTTTTCTCTAATTATTAGTCTGTTTTGTATACCATTAATAAATAACTAATATAATTAAATAAATAAATATGTGAACTGCGATGACCATGTGTATATAATGCTGAATGTTGAAACAATGATGTTTATAGATTTATAAGTAACATCACTTTAATCTCATTTATTTCTGTGTGTTGAAGAGAGCAGAGGAAGCCGTTACGTTCTGCGTTTAATCAGAAGTGAATGGATGTGTGTGATCTGCCCAAACAGTGCTGTCACTCTACAACCACATGAGGTCATTTATGATATGTCTGTTCAGGATGATGATGGAGACATTGATCCCTCAGAAGCATCGTAAGTGTGTGATTATCAGTGAATTTGAATTAACTCTATTACAGAATACAAAGTAATTAAACCAATTTTGCAGAGACTACATAAACAAAATGGAGTCTAAGATGAAAGAGATGGAAAATCCCAAGAAAAGCAAAGAAGGGATTGTCATTGGGGATGTTATCGGTCTTATTCATGTGCAAGCCAAAAATACAGAAACCAAACATATGCTACTCTTCAGATGAGGATATTATAAACGTAAGACCACAGAAACATTAAACCATGGTATGAATCTTCATTTATCATGCTAATTCTACTTTTCACAGGATGTTGATTGTCAAAGTGACCTGAATACAAACTTTCCCTGGTCTGTAAAGATTTCCAGTGAGGCCTTTAATAAATCACGACGGGAAAACGATGGAAGAGCGTTTCTAGGAATTCTACAGTTCTACGATATGGGAAACAAGGTACTCACAGTTACAAATTACATCTTTGAATATTTTAAAGAACGTTTGCAGGATAGTTCACCAAAAAAAATACAATTCTGTCATCATTATATTTTGTGGAACACAAAGCAAAAATAAAAAAATATATAATTTACAAGCAACACTGAATTGTTAATTAATTATGGTTTTATTTATAAATTTTTAACATCATGTTCTAGTGAAAATATAACAGAATACAAGACATTTTTTGGTCAACTATTCTTTTGACAAATGTTTCTCTATTGTATTCACATATTTATAGCTGATTAATGAATTGCTCTATTCTTGTATGTTTTCTGATTTAGAATGAAACTCAAAATTACACAGTTTTGAACAATGAGGTTTATGGAATAACGATGAAGGCCAAAATCTCCAACCTTACAGATACTATTGACATGTTCTTTACACAAAGCGATCAGGTAATAAAGGTTTTGTTGCAAAACATATTACATTACACTGTGAAAGCAAAATTAAAAAAAAGAAGTGTGTTTTTACAGGGCAGTAATGCATCCTGCGTTTCTTGGGATGGAAAAGGTAAATTCATTTATGACTGTATTGATCAGTTCCCATCAACAAACCCAATTTATTTTATATAATTAATTTAATTCATCACTATCTTTTCTTTGAAGGAGAGCTTAATTGGACTACATCCGGCTGTAAGACAGAAACAATCGAACAATCAAATGTCATAAAGTGCTCCTGCTCACATCTGACGTTCTTTGCAGTGCTGATGGTGAGAACCCAGATAACAAGCAACCATTGAAACAATGTTAAGTCAATGCTGATACATCAACACTAGCTGCATTGAATTAAGTGGTGTTACACTATGATTGATTTGACATCACTGCTGTTGAGTTAACATTGAAATGAAAATATTCAATGGTAATATTGTTGAATCAATGTTACACTGTGATTGATTCCACATCAATGATGCTGAAGCACTATTGAAATTAACAAAAATAGTCAGTGATAATGTCAGTGAATCAATGTTACACTATGATGTTGATTCTACATCACTGCTGTTGAATCAATATTGAAATTAAAAAAAAATATTATTGGTAGTATAATTTTATCAATATTCATGTGATACTGGTTTTAAATCACTTTTTTTGAAACACTGAAAATACAACTGAAATATCAAATAATGTTGTCATCTGATTTACCAAGTTAATGTTGAAACAACGTTAATATTTCTGACCATTTCAAAGTTTGGGGAATTTTTTTTCAAACACAAATGACACCTTTCCAGTAGTTTAATGATTTTATTTAGCTAGCTAATCACAAATCACTGACAAAAAGAAGAAGAAAAAAGTGGGGCAAAAAGGACAAAAGCATTACAACCTTTAAAAATAACATTACTTTCAGTAGTCTGATGTCATTATAACAAGTGGTGGAACGATTCAAGTTTTGAAAGTTATTCTTTTGGATTCTCTTAAAAGGGGACATATTATGCCACTTTTTACAAGATGTGAAATAAGTTTCTGATGTCCACCATGAGTGTGTGTATGTGAAGTTTTACCTCAAAATACCCCACAGATCATTTTTTATATCTTGTTTAAGTTGCCATTTTAGGGTAGGCTATAGGGCTGTGTATCACGAGCAAAGTCACGATACGATGCATATCACGAAACAGAGGCCACAATACGCTATGTATCATGATATGGGACTGCACTGAATTTCACAAGAATTTAGTAAAACAGCTGTTTATTAAACACTGCATACATCAAGCCAGGCACGTGCAGAGGGGGGTGCGGTGGGTGCTTGAGCACCTGCCCCTTTTCCCCTTGATGCCAAAAGTGCCCTTTTGTCAAGGCTTTTTTTTTTTATTTTTTTTTTCGCAATTAAACGCCCTTTTGTGAAGGCCTGCCCAATCTAACTATTAGTAAAATTAATTAATAATAGTTTAGCCGTAAATTAAATTATCCACATGATGACCTTTCACCTGACGATCTCATCCGGGAAGATCCCTCACGTTCAGACATGCCTTTAGGATGCCTTCAATAACGTCCGCGGCTGCCGGTAAGTGGAGTTCTCAGCGGAGCTGTGTGCTTGTAAACTTATGTTATATTATTGAATTATTATTATTTGACGAGAACGGCGTGAAGAGATCATGCACAGCTGTGTGTAGCCTGTGGAAGCACTGCAGCAAGGGGCTACAATATTTTTGTTCAATGTTTTCTTAATGACAATTTTATGATTGGTTTATAATGGCTACTACGAACACCCTTTTCCCATTTTTATCACAGAATAATTCAGGAAATATATTTTATAGTTTCTATACTAAATGATATGTTAATCAGTACTGCATTTTTCATATAGTTTATTTATTTATTACCTGAAGATAACTTGAAAAACACACATAAACCATATATTTTCGCAATCTTTTATTGTCTTCACGTTTCATCAGTAAAAACGTTTCTGCTTTTTATTCAGCTCAGCTACAGCGATAGCCGCGTGAGTTTGTCCATATGCACGTCAAAAGTTTCTGCGCGAGAGCGCCCTCTGGCTTCGAGTATGAATGAAACATGCACTGCACGAGAGTGATCAGCTCTCCTGATATTCATATCTCCTCATTTTGGATACGAATAAAACGTCAGGTCATGTCTCTTTTAATTTAAATCTAGATTTAAATCTAGAAACCTCTATGTGAAAACACCTGCTCGAGCTTGAATAAAGTGTGGGGGACGAGTGGACATTTTATTAAAATTAATATTAAATAAAAAATGCAGCTAAGGTAGTTCTACGCACAGCAATAAAAACAAAGGTGCTTGTTCTCGTTCTTGCTGTTTAATTGGGAAAAGTTTAAAGCGCGTCGAGGTGTCTTGTCTTTTTTATGTTATCTGACTAAAAACTATTCATACTTTGAACTATTATTACAGTATTTATTTAAAAAATGTAGAGTGCCTTAAAAATAATTATCAAAACACTGGGCTTATACTGATTTTCCTCCGAATTATACTATTCAATCCTGTTTTTATAATCATTATCATTCAAAAAATGAATAAATTCAGAACAGGATTAGAATAGAATTCTATTTTAAATAAGACAGGAATATTTTTTTCTACAACAGCAACAGTAGTGTTCACAACAGCAAAACCACTATACCCTGTAAACACAATAACAACAACAAAAACAATAATAATAATAATAATAATAATAATAATAATAATATCATTCCAGAGTAATTAAGAGGTGCAAAAAAAAAAAAACCTGCGTCATGGCATTTGCTGCTGTATCAATACAGAAGCATCTATTTCGATACACATATCAGCAAGAATCACAGCCCTATTAAAAGCCGTGTTCCATGTGCCCCTTTTATACTTTGAGCACCTGCCCCTCCAAAGGTCTCTGCACGGCCCTGCATCGAGCCCCTGCCCCTTTGAGTCTGACGCTAAAGTGGCCTTGTGGCCCGGTGCCCCCGGTCTGCGATTTCTGCTGAGGGCAGGGATGTGCAATATGATGATTTTTGATCGTGGACGATAAAATTGTCTCCACTTTCTGCTTTTGAAGAAATTAGTTTTATCGTGCAACAGCGCATATTCTGTCAGCTGCAGTTCTGGCGCGCCGAATCAATGAACTGTACAACGCGACATCCATTCAGTGTTAACTCAACGGTAGAGGTACTCTCACGTAGGGCTGTGACGGTTTCCGTGACAACCGCGTCACCGGCGGTGGTCGGTTGTCACCGCGGTTGTCTATTGCCACCGGCGGTAGTGCACGTGACGTCACACACTTTATAACAAGCATAATACAAAGTTTTGTATACAAGTATAATATAGTAACGGTTGCAAAATGTTTTATTTAGACTATAAATCTATGCTAATTCACAAATGACCTCAAACGCCATACACGGCGTTTCCTTTAGATTGGCAGGTTTGAGGCAGGAAAATACAGTTTATTCTGCATTCAGCAAATGTATTTCGTGATGAGCGATGGACCTTGTTGGGAAACCAAATACTACATCGCCGATCTGGAATCATTTCCATTCATGTCACCCATCTGCGTTTGTACAAGTGTCTTCAAGTTCACGTGATCGCAAACGCCCGGCAGGTCAGGTTTGTGTTGGTGAGGCTTTCTCCAAACTGGCCAAATACGAGCGAGACAGCGGTAGATGGAAGATGCCAAGAAATGTGGCAACATACGCCGCGATTCCTGTTCCACAGAGAGCGCGTGCAGACGAGGAGTTAACGTGCCCACTTGCTTGGTGGCGGAACAGTGAACCGTGCAGTGTTGCCAGATTGGGCGGGTTCCGGCGGTTTTGAATTTGATTGTGCGGGTAAATATTGGCTTGGGCGGGTGGACAAAATTTGGACTGGTTTTTGGTCAGTTTGGCGGTTTTCAAAACATATAAATTGTATAGGCTAATTGGTTAACAAACAAGCCCAAGTGTGCATATATAGCCTACTGCATGCATGTAATCAGTCATCACAAAGTTACTAAACACACACGCACACACTGCAAAGAGACTGGTGCTGATCTTTTAGCCAATCACTAGCGATCAGCAGACAGACGTGATGATTCATGAGCGACGGGTTTTTAGCGCGATAACGGATCTGATTTTGAATGCATAACTGTAAGTGATCATAATGCCTAAATATAAGTTTGATGGTAAAGAGTGGAGAGTGTTTTAACTCTCAAAACGTGAATTACACCTGTTGCGGAGATGACATGAAGGCTATATCACTGCAACTCCGAAATCAGAGCACAGTTAAATTATTTAATCAAAATCTATTTATTTCTATACGATCCTGTCTTTTATCTTTTAAACGGTCCAGATTGGATCCTTTAAAGCTGATGGACTTGTTAGTTTTGACTGTGTAAAGTTCTACATTATGCTCAATATGAACTTCACGAAAGACTTAGTTCTGTGTGAAATTATAGAGCGAAACGAAGGTAAGAGCATTGTTGTTGTTGTTAATTTTTATTTTATTTTCGATTATCATGCAGAATGACACAGTTTTGACTGTCATGATGTGTGCATGAACAAGTGTGAAATACCTATAATTACGTTGCTAATTCTGATCACTTATATTGGGCACAATTGTTTGCATTTAAATTCTGACTGTTGACATTGATTGCCGTTTTGACAGTGTCTGCTTGCATATTTTAATCATATTTGGTAGTTCTCTTTAATGTATTTGCTCCGATTTGATCCCTGGGAAATTTATCTAGCATTATATTTATATTATTTTCTCGTCATTATTTCATTATAAGGAGTTAAACATGGCTCTTATCAACCTTGATTTACATTATATCACATTATTTTGACTGTTAAAGTTTTGGGCGGTTTTTGTGAGCTTTTGGGCTGGAAATCGTCCATCCAATCTGGCAACACTGGAGCCGTGTCGGACGCCGTGTCGCAACACAACAGGTTGAGTCTGTCTACAGGACATTTGAACTTCGTGTCAGTACGTCAGGACGAGGCAGTTTACTGTGAGGGATTTGTCGTGTTGTATCGCGCCGCATCTAGTGTAGACAGCATCACTGATTATAATGGGTTCTCGCCGCGCCGCTCACGTGAGGTGTATTTAATTTTCTTATTTAAGGCTTTCCTATTTAACTGTATTATTTCTTTGATATTTATTTTAGTGTTTTGCAGGCTGATTGTTCACTGACAGAAGTGCTAAAATAAACACGCACGTTTGTTAATAGATGATTGAGCCTCATTTATTTATGTTTGTGTTTCAGAATTATATATATATATATATATATATATATATATATAAATATACACAACACCGCACCACCGGCGGTAGTTGGGTCCATTACCACCGCGGTGGTAAAAATCTGCCACCGTCACAGCCCTAATATATATTGCGATATGAAGAAGAAAAAAAACAACAACAAAAAACAGATGATTTTAATATCTCTGTTTGGAAAAAAAAATCAATGATTGGGGTTATTTTATAGGTGAGTAAATCAGCATAGAAAATAAACAATTACAACCATAGCATCTGCGTGGCTCTTACCTTGTCTACACCTGACGCGCGCGACGCCACAAAATACTGTAGAACCCATAATCAGTGATGCTGTCTGTCTACACTGGATGCATGCGCGGCGCGACAAATTCCTGCTCTAATCCCGGTCTAAATCCCGCTCTAACTGATGCATCGCTCTATTTATGATGTACTGACACAAAAGTTCAAATGATTTGTAACAGTAGCTTTGTCGCGTCCCGTGTAGACAGACTTTGGGGCCATAGGCCGTTCACATGTCGTGGCTAAAAATGCATGGAAAACACCAGCCGCGCTGCTTTCTCCTCCTTTCCTAAGCGCTCTGGAGCTTGTGCTTTCGTGGCTTCTGCCATTGCTAAGCAACCGTGATCAGCGCTCTCCTCGACAACGCGGAAGTTTCAGCAAAGGATAAATGGATTTCCAGCACTGAAATCTTGCAGTAGCTCTGCTACTAAATTTATTTAAAAATGGATATCTCTGTACAGCTGTCGCGTCTGGTGTAGATGCAGTGTCTGTGTGTGAGCAAAGAAAACAATCAGTATATATATATATATATATATATATATATATATATATATATATATATATATATATATATATATATATATATATATATATATATATATAACGAAAAGTATAGGCCTACTAAACATCGCACATCCTGCGATGTGACTATTGCAGATGCGCACATCGCGATATCGATGCTGAAACGATATATCGTGCAGCCCTACACAACACCGCGCCACCGGCGGTTGTGTTATTACCACCACGGTGGTAAAAATCTGCCACCGTCACAGCCCTATTCCGTGACTCCGCGTTATACAGTAAATTCCATTTATATGACTGGATTCCGCGATTCCGTCCGCATTTTTCCCATCATGGAAACCATAAATAGATAATATTGAGGTGTTTTGCAACTTCAGTGTAGTGGATTGTGATTTATTGCAACTTGAGCAACGTCTGCTGCTGCCTTTGAGAGACAACTGATGCGTGATTACTGAAACAAGCAGCTCCAGGCTTTCGGCATGAGAGTGCCTTTAGTCTCCCATGCTGATTGGTCGGACTCGTGAATCCCAACAAATCAGATGCGGGGTGGGCGGAGACTGCTCTAGCCCACAGAGTGGTGAGTTCCGACAGGCTGCATCAGAGCCAAATAGCGCGTTTCAAAATTAAATGATTTTATCGGCACATCGATTTTGAAAATGGCCGATACCGATAATCATAAAAATGCTTAATATCGGCGGCGATAATCAGCGGTCAATTATCAACCCCTAATGTGTATTTGTAATGTGTATCTTTGCTCTCATTTTTTAATAACAAAGATAAAATAATGACAACGATTTTTATCTTCACCCACTTTGGCCTAAATATCCACCATACTTTTTTATATTTTGTTACCTTGAAAGGCTTTGTCTTTATAATAGGGAAATTAGTCTGGCTGCACTGCTCAAACAACTTGCAAAATAGAAAAACCAACATGACAAAGAATCGTGATAAAATCGCAAATTGTGATATTTCTAAAAAAATCGTGATATTTTTTGCCATATTGCCCACCCTAGCCGAGGGGGACCAAACCTATACATTTTTTTTATATAAACCTATATATATTTTTAAGCAGAATTGATACTTAAAATCTGTCACAGCCACTGCTACTTTATTATAAGAGTACCCTGCTGGTCCAGGGACAATAATTTAAAATAAAAAAAATTTAAAAATGAATTTGAAAATAAGATAATGTTGTGTAGTCTATAACACTATAGACACAGCCAGTTTTACTCATTGAAAGATTTCTTAGTGATGAAATAATTACGTTATAATTGTATTGGAGTCTTACACACATGCTATACAGTTAATCTGAGCAGTGCATTAATTTGAGTAATGACAGATATTATGGGAGGGGCTTGATGGAGCGCAGGAGGAGATGCAGATAACTTGATCTTTAAGAAACTGTAATTAATGCTGTCACGTAACAAATCTGTTTCAAAGATAAAATTTAATTAATTGCTAATTACAACACTGAAGTAAAAATGTAAAGCCTACACAAATGCTAGAAATCGTGAATATAAATAATTGGGAACCATGTAAAAAAATTACAAATAAATTAAAAACATTTCATTTATCTATTATAACATTTATGTAGTTTTATTCGCTTGGCTGTTTCCTTATAAAAGTCCAGAAATTTGTCAACTTTTCCATCAGGTGTCTTTTTTAATGATATGATGTCATTACGTTGCTGTCTTGCCGCCAGCCAATCGCTGCATTGCTGATCGTGGTTTCGAGTATCGATACATCTGCCCTTTTTGGGGAACACGAGAACGCGCCGTAATCTTAGACAACTTAATCCAGATATTTTAATCTAATACGCAAATTCGTTTGAAGAACCAAATTAGCCAAAGATCAGTTATCATGATTAGAAGATCTGGTATCTTTCACATCATCTCAGATGTATTAAGCGAGGTACGAAGAACGGACCCAGGTACAATATTCTGAATGTTTTCATTTTGTTTTTAAGCCTATGAATAATAATGTACTCATTCTATTGTAATGTACTCATTTCTAATATATTAAAATCATCTTAACAAATCAGTACACTCTACGTTTAAAAAAAATAAAATAAAATTAGAAGAGTTCTAAACTAATGCGCTGTCTTCACTGTACCTGCACGCACACACGTTTAGTCAGTCACGCTGTGCATGTGCGCACAGACATTAGGCTTGTTCGAGATGAACTATACTAGCCTGCCACCGGCTGGCGAGAGTAGCCGGTTGCAGTCGGGGCAGAATTAAAAGCAGAGACGTCAAGTCAGACACTTTCTACTCCCGGTAGTGATGCCCGCATGGTGTTTCCATACTCTTATCACAGATAAAGTGAATTAAATGCAATATATGTGAAATCCACAGAAACGTTTTTATGAGCAACAGAAACACTTTTTATATACTGTATACAGCACCATCTGTTCAAGAATAAAGTTCAGCATAAACATATAGGCTATTAAATACCAATAAAGTGTGGGTATATATGCTTTTATCAGTGATTTTGATAAAAATTACTCCAGATAACAGTGCGACTACACTAAAAAAGCTTTTACTGTTATAAAAACACCGATTTGCGAGCATTATTGGAATTGAATTGTTAGAATAAACACGCAACAGATGTCGTGCTTGTCATCACAGAATCTGACCAATGAGAATCAAGTGTGTCGTCATCAAGGCTTTCGCAGGCGATTAATGTCGGACAAATGTTCTAACCAGAATGCATTGTTTTTGTCAGGTGGCAGCCGATCTTTGCGGCACCGCATGAAGTCGAACAAGCCCAGGGCTCGCAAAATCGCTAGCCCGACGTCCCGGGGCTATTGTGTTTTCCAGTCGGGCTACCAAAATGCATCACCACCCTGCCCGACGGGCTACCTTAAATACAGGGCTCCCAAGCAATTGCAATGTTCCCTCTAAGCTGCGTGCGCGCGTCCGCACACTTCTACAACCGCGGCCGCGCAGAAGAAATAATGTGCCGCTCGCACGCAAAGAATTATTTGGGGAAGCCATTGGATTGAATGCCAGTAAAAGCGAAAGAATCGCAATACTCAGGCAAACAGCTATAGAGTTGATGTCGCTATAGAGTTAGAACCGGTGAATGCGGTTTACAGGTTTCATAGAAAGAGAATGATGTGCGCCAAATGAGTCGCTTTAGAAAGCGAATACTTCAAAGGTTGCGGTGCGCTCAACATGAGAACCAAAGCAATGACATGACATGTGAAATAAACGTCCTCATGTATTAAAGAAGAGTGACTTGATTAAGTGCTGGAAATAGCGGAGGATGAGCACAGAACGGTAACAAAACTCAGAGACATTTACAGTCACACACAGGTGTATTGTGCAAACTACTTCATAGGGATGTTTTAGACAGCTATAGAAGAATTCATATGTTCACGTTTTTTATATATATATTTAACTTAAAGATCTCAGCTTAAGTTTTGCTTCAGTTTGTTTTCTATTCAATTCTATTCTATCAGTTGAAATAGTTTGTTTTGATATATTATATTATGTTAGGCCTATATTATAACCTAATAAATAATTGACCTTGTTTTTTTTAATGGAGTCTCTTGATCATCAAGGCTGTATTTATTTCAAAAATACTGAAAAAAAAAAACAGTATATTGCAATTTCTAATATTGGTTTCCTATTTTAATACCTATACTTTAAAATAAAATTTATTCCTGTGAAGTAGGGTTGTCAAAAGACCCGGTACTTCGGTACCAAGTCGGTACTAAAAAGATGAAAACGTCACGGTACCAAGATTCTTTAAGTCCCGTGGTACCGAGGACCCGGTCGACCCGGTTCTTGCTGCGTGATCTGAAAGCTGCTCAGATGCGCTCGCTTCATAAAAGCACTGAGACGTGCCGACATCAAACGGAGGAAATGCATCAAACTAATAAAACACGTTAAAGACCGACACCCGGATCAAATGAAAGAGTTCAAGCAGGTAAGTTTCTATTTAATATTTTGATATTCTGTTATGAATATTATTCCATATTTTAATTTGAATGTCGGATTAAAATAAACATTGCCGTTATAGCGGAGTTAATCCTCTGCATAAGAGGTTTAGGATTAGCTAACGCTAATATAATGAGCATTAGAATGAAGTTTCTTTATTAACTACTTAATGCACCTATAACTTTTATTAGGGTAAAAACAACAGGAGGACATGATGGTATTTACTATTGTTACACACCAGAGGCTTTTAAATGAATTGTGAATCTAAAATATGTGTGTTAGAGAATGTACAAACAGTTAACAGTGTTTATGTCATATCAGTCCGTCAGAAAAAAAAACAGTTATGGCCTTTTTTTTTTTTTTGCTAGTTAGTTGCTAGTTGTTGTTGTTCTTGGCTGGATAACTAGCAGGTTTAAAAGCCCTTTAAAATTAAATATGTACACAGTTTTGTATTAAATGAAAGTACAGTCAAATTTTATCTCCTGTATAGACTTTACAATGACTTCATGTTATTATCTAACATCAACTTACTGTGAGTGAACTATATATTTTTACAACATTAATTAATGTTTGTGAATGTTATTTAATACAAACACTTGATCATTCATGTTTGTTCATTGTGCATTAAATAATTTTAAAAGATTGAACTTTGATTGATTGATTTTATGTATTTGTAAATTTTGAAATTAACCCTAAGAAGAATAATTGCAATATATAACTATTGTTTATTTGATAGGTCATGTAAAGTGTTTTTAATACTACAGTTTCCATCTATTTGATATGCACTTGTCTTAAAATATATGTACTCTTATCTAAATTTATTATAAAAGCTGAGGTTTGTTATTTACTGAAATGTTATATTTTAGCTGGAGTCAATGATCTAATGTTGCATTTGGTCAGACTCAGTCCACTGCTTTACTAATATTATATTTTCCTTTTCCAGCTGCAGGAAGATCATGAAGCACCAGCAAACCCTAAATCAGACCGTTTACAGTTTTTCAGCAGAAGCAGAAATATGACAAACATTTGGGTGGAACTTGTTTACTTTTTTTCATACTTTTATTAATTGTGGAAAAATTTGAAATAATTTTAAATAAGCATAAAGAATGGCATTGGTTTTTGTGCAGTTTATTTTAGTTTAACTTTAATAAAAATGTGTTTTTTAATTAGCATATTTTTGTGTTTTGCTTTGGTACCGAAATTGGTACCGAGAACCGTGGATTTTCACTGGTATTGGTACCGAATACTGAAATTTTGGTACCGTGACAACACTACTGTGAAGCAAAGCTGTATTTTCAGCATCATTACAGTCTTCAGTGTCACATGATCTTCAGAAATCATTCTGAAATGCTGAATTATTATCAGTGTTGCTGATCTAATATGCTGATTTACAATAGTGAAACTGCTTAATATTTTTTGGAACCTGTTACTTTTTTCTTTGATTCTTTGATTAATAAAAAGTTAAAAAGAACAGCATTTATTCAAAATATAAATATTTTCTAACAATATAAGTCTTTACTATACATTTTACCCATGTAACACATCCTTGCTGAATAAAGTTTCTTTAACTTTCTTTAAAGTATCTTTAAAAAGAAAGAAAACATTTCTGACCCCAAACTTTTGAATAGTGTATATCAGTGGTTCTCAAACCTGTCCTGGAGTACCCCCAGCCCTGCACATTTTGTATGTCTCCCTAATCTATCACACCTGATTCAACTCATCAGCTCATTAGTGGAGACTGCAAGACCTGAAGTGGGTTTATCAAATATAGGGAGACATACAAAATGTGCAGTGCTGGGGATACTTCATGGAGAGGTTTGAGAACCACTGGTGTATATTGTAACACAAAATCTCTATTTTGAATAAACAGTTATTTTTAAGTTTTTATTTTTTTTTAAATATCACAGGTTCCAAAAAATATTAAGCAGTACAACTGTTTCCAACATTGATTATAAATCAGCATATTAGAATGATTTCTGAAGATCATGTGACACTGAAGACTGGAGTAATGATGCTGAAAATACAGCTTTGCTTCACAGGAATTAATTATATTTTAAAGTATATTAAAATAGAAAACATTTATTTTAAATTGCAATAATATTTCACAATATTATTTTGTGGAATAATATTCTTTTTTTTAATCAAATAGATAGGCTACAGCCTTGATGAGCACAAGACACTTCTTTAAAAAAAAACTTTACTGATCCCAAACGTTTGAACTGCAGTGTATTATACTGTAAAAAATGTTTTCTCAGGTAACCTAAAATGTACATCATTTAGTTACATCAAGGGTCAAATCAAATATAAATTGCACATTAAAGTTAAAAGTTAACACTTTTTTGTGTGCATAAAGAATGTTTTTGCCCAGGTGCCCGAAATGTCCACCAAATAGAGAAAAGTTTTGCTCAGCAAGAAAAAAAACAGAGGGAACATTGCTTGTAAATGGTAAAATAAAACTCTTTCGTTGATATTTGTGTATTGAAAATGTTTTTGATTGACATTTATGGTCTTTTTTTTTTATTTGGGCTAGTTAAACTAATTTTCGGGCTACCAAAATCTGAAGAGTACCTGCCCGAAGGGCTACCAGGGATTTTGAATTTTTGCGAGCCCTGAAGCCTATTCTTTTTAGTGCTGCTCCGCAATTTTATCAAGTTTAATCTACAGTGGCCGAGAGAGCACAACGCGCTGCAAATAGAAAAACACCTGCAAATTAAGAAAACAACTTCATCAATTTGACAAATGCTCACAACACAACCAAATAAAGAAACGCACTGCAAATAAAATTATTTAGCTGGTAACATCATTGTTTCTAAAGCAATTAAAGCCACAGCTTCACTGTTAATAGAGAAACAAGTCAAAACAGTGGTAATTCATACATACACAGTGCCTCTCTCCCTCTCTCTCTCTCATAAATGAACACTTGATAAATTACACATTTCTGATAATAGAATATTGAAGTGGAGATCGCTAAACTGCAAGCTAACCAGTGTTTTCACAGAGCAAGCGCGTTTATCCACAGTGGAGACAAGAGAGCGCCCGTACACATGGTTGCCAAGTTGACAAAAAGAAGTAACACACTTAGTAGATATTTCCGTATTGCGCAAGTGGAAAGCTGTTTCGGGGATTACGTCTCTTTATATCAGGCAACCCGGTTGTGTTCCTCTGCGGCCAGATTAAACCTTGTTAGCCTATAGAGAATGAGGAGTTACATCACATTCTTTTCACTCCACATTGCATTTCGGGAAGGCGCCGCCATATTAGCAGGATACGCTATCCGTTTCCATGTTTGCTTCTCATGCTCTATACGGATAACTGCTTATCTTTTGTTTTATTTTTGCCTTTAAGTTAAACAATTATTCATTCTTCATTGTATCATTTGCAGGGAAGAGAAGCTAATTTATCGCAGTGCATGATAATTCGATTTTTTTTCTCTTAGGTTTTGCAGAATTCCATTTACAATGTTGATCTGATTACTGCTGCTGCTTCACCCGTCATATCAAATTATCCAAATAAAAGAGTGTTCAACAAGCTGACAGAAGTCGATCCATTTCTTTGTTGGAAACTTTTAAATGACAAAGTATAATTGTTGTCATTATAAATATAATTTTTTCCATGGCCACGGAGGAGAATCAGAGATTGAGGGTCACAATCAGCGAGTCACAAACTCGCTGTATTTTTATATTTGTCAACAAATGACAAGCAAAATCTAATCCCTAGGAGCTTGTGAACAGTTTTATAGCATTTTAAAATGCTGGTTTAATCTACTAAAACATTGATGCTAAAAGACATGCAGGTGACCAGAATATTATCGCGACATGTTTAAACAAAGCGTTTTCCTCCCTTTAGAAAACCGTAATGTAGAAAGCGCTTGTGGTCTTTTAGCATCACTGTCTCTGTGCATTAAGCCTGTTCTTATGAGAGGAAAATGCTTAGCGTAAATAAACGCATTGCGTTCACATTTTGAGCTGCATATCTGCACATAGTATGCTTTACAATTTTGTCTTCATCACTGTCTTGGTACATTAAGCCACTTTAAGCATTTTAGAAAGGTAACGTTAATTATTAAACCAATAAAATCAAATCTTTCAAAAAAACAAACACAGAAATGTGATTCTTTTATTGAGTGAGAGGCAGTAGGTTTAATCAGTGACTAACAGATTTACTATTCGGCGACTTCTCCACGACCTACTTCCTTTGGTGTTTTTACACAGAAAAAAGGTGAAAAAACATACTGTTTTGTCTAGTTTTCTCTCAGAACGATGATCTGAGTTACTATTGCAATTCTCGATGAATGACATGCAATGGTGACATTTTTAGGGTTGCCAACTTCAGTAAATGAAAATACGGGTCAATCGCATTCATGACGCTCTCTGCCTTCATGAGTTCACGAGCAGACCACGACGCATGCGTAGATGAAGCGCGCCTCAGATCACACACGACGCATGCACCGTGACCTGCTTACATAGAGCCCAGCGTACAGACAGAGAACCCGGAAGGCGCTGTGTTTGCACTCGTCTGAGGCATGTTTCAACTGTACGCATGCGTCATGGTCTGCTTGTGAACTCATGAATGCGATTGCAGGAAGTGTCACGGAGGAGAAGAAAAAGTTGAATAAAGTCGATATTTTGTTTTCTTTGCGCACAAAAAGCGTTCTCGTCGCTTCATAAAATTCAGATTGAACCACTGATGGCAGATTTACTATTTTGACGATGTCTTTCATACTTTTCTGGACCTTGACAGTGTTAATTACTTGGCAGTCAATGGGACAGTCACAAGCCTCCTGGTTTTCATCCAAAATATCTTAAATTGTGTTCCGAAGACAAACTAAGCTTTTATGGGTTTGGAACGACATGGGGGTAAATGATTAATGACAAAATTGTCATTTTGGGGTGGAGTAACCCTTTAAGCGCAGCCCACTGCAGCGCACGTGCCACGATATCGATACAGGGACAGCTGTATCGATACTCGTATGTCGTATCGATGTATCGAACACAGCATTAGTAGGCTATGAGCCAAAACGTGCCATTTTTTTCTTTGTCCCTTTAAATGCAAATGAGTTGGTGCTCCCAGACCCCTTTTCAGAAGAGGGTGGAGCTTCAAAAGCTAATGCTCCCGCCAGCACACCGGTCACCGGCAACACAATAATCTCACGCACTGAAACTGTCAGAAACTCTCAAGCGATTGACTCACATTGCTTTCATATGCATTTTTTAAATACCCCATTCCTATTTACAATCATTCTGGTAGCACGTGAAGGCAGCATGAAAACAGGCAGAAACTAAAGGCAATTTGAAAAAAATATTAAGCACTTACTTTAGATGTCTAGATCTGACGTTCGCACACGAATTGTTGGTATTGATCCCTCTTTCAAGTCAAGTCAAGTTGAGCTTTATTGTCATTCCGCTACATGTGGGGACATACAGTGGAGCGAAATGTCGTGCCTCACAGGACCACGGTGCTACATAAATACGACATACAACTAGTGTTGTCACGGTACCAAAATTTCAGTATTCGGTACCAATACCAGTGAAAATCCACGGTTCTCGGTACCAAAGCAAAACACAAAAATATGCTAATTAAAAAACACATTTTTATTAATAAAGTTAAACAAAAATAAACTGCACAAAAACCAATGCCATTCTTTATGCTTATTTAAAATTATTTCAAGTTTTTCCACAAGTAATAAAAGTATGAAAAAAAGTAAACAAGTTCCACCCAAAAGTTTGTCATATTTCTGCTGCCGCTGAAAAACAACTGTAAACCGTCTGATTTAGGGTTTGCTGGTGTTTCATGATCTTCCTGCAGCTGTAAAAGGAAAATATAATATTAGTAAAGCAATGGGCTGAGTCTGACCAAATGTAACATTAGATCATTGACTCCAGCTAAAATATAACATTTCAGTAAATAACAAACCTCAGCTTTTATAATAAATTTAGATAAGATTATATATTTTAAGACAAGTGCATATCAAATGGAAGGAACATGTAGTATTAAAAACACTTTACAATAAGATTCCATTTTTTAGATAACATGACCTATCAAATAAACAACAGTTATATATTGCAATTATTCTTCTTAGGGTTAATTTCAAAATTTACAAATACATAAAAACAATCAATCAATCAAAGTTCAAGCTGTTAAAATTATTTAATGCACAATGAACAAACATGAATGATCAAGTGTTTGTATTAAATAACATTCACAAACATTAATTAATGTTGTAAAAATATATAGTTCACTCACTGTAAGTTGATGTTAGATAATAACATGAAGTCATTGTAAAGTCTATACAGGAGATAAAATTTGACTGTACTTTCATTTAATACAAACTGTGTACATATTTAATTTTAAAGGGCTTTTAAACCTGCTAGTTATCCAGCCAAGAATAACAACAACTAGCGACTAACTAGCAAAAAAAAGTAATAAAAAATAAATTAAAAAAAAGGCCAAAACTGTTTTTTCTGACAGACTGATATGACAAACACTGTTAGCTGTTTGTACATTCTCCAACACGCATATTTTAGATTCACAATTCATTTAAAAGCCTCTGGTGTGTAACAATAGTAAATACCATCATGTCCTCCTGTTGTTTTTACCCTAATAAAAGTTATAGGCGCATTAAGTAGTTAATAAAGAAACTTCATTCTAATGCTCATTATATTAGCGTTAGCTAATCCTAAACCTCTTATGCAGAGGATTAACTCCGCTATAACGGCAATGTTTATTTTAATCCGACATTCAAATTAAAATATGGAATAATATTCATAACAGAATATCAAAATATTAAATTGAAACTTACCTGCTTGAACTCTTTCATTTGATCCGGGTGTCAGTCTTTAAAGGTGTTGTTAGTTTGATGCATTTCCTCCTCTTGATGTCGGCACGTCTCAGTGCTTTTATGAAGCGAGCGCATCTGCGCATCTTTCAGATCGCGCAGCAAGAACCGGGTTGACAGAAACCTGGTACCGTGACGTTTTCATTTTTTAGTACCGACTTGGTACCGAAGTACCGGGTCTTTTGACAACACTACATACAACAATGAAGTAAAACACTATAAACCTATACACAACTAACCTACTGACAGATTTTGACTAAGTATACTATATATAAGTGTTTACCCTATACAACAAAAGATAAAAGATAAAAAATAAAAAAATACAAACTATACGAATGTTTCACAAATACTGTACATGTGCAGAGAGAAACATTGTGAGTCAAGCAGCTGGCTGGGGAACAGTACAAGATGATTTGTAGTGCATGAGCATGTAAACATATACAGGTGCTGGTCATATAATTAGAATATCATCAAAAAGTTGATTTATTTCACTAATTCCATTCAAAAAGTGAAACTTGTATAATGTATACATTCATTCCACACAGACTGATATATTTCAAGTGTTTATTTTTTTAATTTTGATGATTATAACTGACAACTAATGAAAACCCCAAATTCAGTATCTCAGAAAATTAGAATGTTACTTAAGACCAATACAAAGAAAGGATTTTTAGAAATCTTGGCCAACTGAAAAGTATGAACATGAAAAGTATGAGCATGTACAGCACTCAATACTTAGTTGGGGCTCCTTTTGCCTGAATTACTGCAGCAATGCGGCATGGCATGGAGTCGATCAGTCTGTGGCACTGCTCAGGTGTTATGAGAGCCCAGGTTGCTCTGATAGTGGCCTTCAGCTCTTCTGCATTGTTGGGTCTGGCATATCGCATCTTCCTCTTCACAATACCTCATAGATAGGTTAAGATCAGGCGAGTTTGCTGGCCAATTAAGAACAGGGATACCATGGTCCTTAAACCAGGTACTGGTAGCTTTGGCACTGTGTGCAGGTGCCAAGTCCTGTTGGAAAATTAAATCTGCATCTCCATAAAGTTGGTCAGCAGCAGGAAGCATGAAGTGCTCTAAAACTTCCTGGTATATGGCTGTGTTGACCTTGGACCTCAGAAAACACAGTGGACCAACACCAGCAGATGACATGGCACCCCAAACCATCATTGACTGTGGAAACTTTACACTGGACCTCAAGCAACGTGGATTCTGTGCCTCTCCTCTCTTCCTCCAGACTCTGGGATCCTGATTTCCAAAGGAAATGCAAAATTTACTTTCATCAGAGAACATAACTTTGGACCACTCAGCAGCAGTCCAGTCCTTTTTGTCTTTAGCTCAGGCGAGACGCTTCTGACGCTGTCTGTTGTTCAAGAGTGGCTTGACATGGACCCTGAAACCCATGTCTTGCATACGTCTGTGCGTAGTGGTTCTTGAAGCACTGACTCCAGCTGCAGTCCACTCTTTGTGAATCTCCCCCACATTTTTGAATGGGTTTTGTTTCACAATCCTCTCCAGGGTGCGGTTATCCCTATTGCTTGTACACTTTTTTTCTACCACATCTTTTCCTTCCCTTCGCCTCTCTATTAATGTGCTTGGACACAGAGCTCTGTGAACAGCCAGCCTCTTTTGCAATGACCTTTTGTGTCTTGCCCTCCTTGTGCAAGGTGTCAATGGTCATCTTTTGGACAACTGTCAAGTCAGCAGTCTTCCCCATGATTGTGTAGCATACAGAACTAGACTGAGAGACCATTTAAAGGCCTTTGCAGGTGTTTTGAGTTAATTAGCTGATTAGAGTGTGGCACCAGGTGTCTTCGATATTGAACCTTTTCACAATATTCTAATTTTCTGAGATACTGAATTTGGGGTTTTCATTACTTGTCACTTATAATCATCAAAATTAAAAGAAATAAATACTTGAAATATATCAGTCTGTGTGGAATGAATGTATACATTATACAAGTTTCACTTTTTGAATGGAATTAGTGAAATAAATCAACTTTTTGATGATATTCTAATTATATGACCAGCACCTGTATATTGCGGAGTCTTTTTGTGGGATTGTGTACACACAGCAGTGTGTGAAAAGTGTCTAGTGCGCATAGTGGAGAGTGTGTTACTACAGGTAGTTTGGCTTTGTACAGGCCCACTCACCTGTGTGTAGCACACTTTGAATTGCACAAAAAAAAAAAAGTTGCATACAGTTTTTTCTTTGGTGTGGTAAGGTTGGGGGGTGTTTGGGGGGGGGGATGGTCCATGTTTCAGGAGGTAGGGGTTTGCATGGGGTTTCAGAGGGGGGGTGGGGTGATTTGAGTTCAGGGCTCTCACAGCCTGGGGGAAAAAGCTGTTGAGCAGTCTGGCGGAGCGGGCTCTGATGCTCCGGTACCGTCTTCCTGATGGTAGGAGCTGGAAGAGACTGTGGGAGGGATGGGTGGAGTCCTTCACGATGCTGTTGGTTTTGCTGGAGCATCATGCAAGGAAAATGTCCAGGATGGATGGGAGAGGGGTACCGATGATCTTTGCAGCCGTGTTCACTGTCCACTGGAGGGTCTTGCGGTCAGCAGCACTGCAGTTCACGTACCAGACAGTGATGCAGCTGGTCAGCACACTCTCAATGGTGCCCCTGTAGAATGTGGTGAGGATGGGTGGAGGGAGACTTGCTCTTTTTAGCCGGCGGAGAAAGTGTAGGCGCTGTTGTGCCTTCTTGGAGATTGACAAGGTGTTGGTGGTCCAGGGGAGATCCTCTGTGATGTGCACCCCCAGAAATTTAGTGCTGCTGACTAGGGTTGCACGATACACTGGTACTACGGTAGTATCGCGATACTAGTTTCAAGTTTCAAGTTTTATTTGTCACATACACGACTATACAGAGATTGTATAACCAGCAGTGAAATGAGAGTCGGGTCCGCTCCATGGACAGTGCAAATATTGAAAAAACAACACAAGGGAAGTATACATAAGATACAATGAATAAAAAATAAGATATAAAGAATAAAATATAAAATATAAAAGAATGTGCATGACAGTATGCTGTAGAATTAAATATTAAGATAAGCATGACTGTGCAGAGAGGAATGTGCAAACAGGTTGTACATGGTTGACATGAAGCAGCCAATCACAAAAAATAAAAAATAAATATAAAAATAAGATAAGATATGTTACAAGACACAGAAAGTGTTGTGTGCAAGTGAGCAAATGACACTGACAGTTATGAGGTAGAGAGTAATGAGTGTGTGATTAGTGATTTGAAGTAAGTCAGATGATGTTAAGAGGCTGAGTTTGAGTTCAGGAGCCTGATGGCCTTGGGGAAGAAACTCCTCCTAAGTCTCTCAGTTTTTGCCATCAGGCTGCGGAAGCGCTTACCAGATGGCAGCATAGTGAAGAGACAGTTTCCAGGGTGATTTGAGTCCTTGATGATCTTGACAGCTCTGCTTCTGCAGCGTTTGAGGTAGATGTCCTGCAGAGAGGGGAGAGCCGACCCAGAGATACGCTCAGCTAAGCGCACAACTCTCTGCAGGGCCTTGCAATCTTGGCTGGAGCTGTTTCCATACCACACTGAGATGCACTGAGTCAATACACTTTCTATGGTTCCTGCATAGAAAGTTTTCAGGATTGTTGGTGAGACCCTGAATTTCCTCAGCTGTCGCAGATGGTACAGTCTTTGCCTGGCTTTCTTAACCTGTGTTTGGATGTGTGTAGTCCAAGTCAGGTCCTCGAGAGGTTTACACCGAGGTACTTGAAGCTGCTTACTCTCTCCACAGGGTACTAAAGCTTAAAAATACCTGCGGTGCCATTGCATTTTTTAAACGGTAGTATCGTCCATAAGGTAGTACCTTAAAAAAGATATGTAGTATGCACGGCAGCAACACTGTTTTAAACGTTCATTTGAACATGCATGCCAGCAGAAACATTACAAGTTGATTGCCAAATGTCTTTCTGCTGTGCTCTGTGTAGTTTAGTCTGTGTATACGCTATATATGGTATTGAGTGTTTCCCGACGCTTCAGTTTAGTTTGCAATGAGAAGTTGCACTTGCACGTCGTTGTTCATGCTGCAGTTTATCAGAAGAAAGGGTCTGATTCAGACCGTCTGATGTCATTTTAAAAAACAGCAGATCAAGCATCACTTATTCAACATCATAATATCTTGCAAGAAAGTATTATCGCAGGTTTATTAATTTGACCACTTCTAGAACAGGTGTTTGTTTCTGGAAGCATCTTTGCGATCACGAACGCAATTCCATTCATCAACATAGCGCTTTGCACTTGGTTCTTATCAATCATTATATATACACACAGTATATACGTATATATTTATTCATTTATAATGTTATGTTTTAATATACATGCTGCTAACTTGGAAATGTCAAGATATGCGAGCAAAAAATGCTCCTGACAGTTCGGCAATATGACACGAGCAAGAGTGCTGTTTTTGTTTCGTTTCTGTGTTTGAATCCAAATCCGCGTTGTTTCTGAATCACTGATTCACTAAACCATTCATAAAAACAGTCATTTGATTCGCTCCTGAAGGATTCAGCCGTTTTGAAAGCATCGTTTGAATGACTCAGTGATTCAATCACGAACTTCTGCCACCTGCTGGACGTTTGAAGTTTCCCATCTAAAAGTAGGCATATTACATTATTTTCCAACATATTTCTATATTCAGAATTTAGTATTTAAAACATTAATCTCATAACTTTATTTATGCAATTATAAATACAGTCTAAATGTATAAATGCCACATTGTATAAATGCTTCTGTGCAGTGCTAAGATGAGTTTTGTTTAGATCATTTCATGGATAACAATAGCCAGTCATTCATTCACATTAATTAAGTATTCAGAGAAAAATATTGTCTGTTTCATTTACATCTATTTATTTATGAAATTGATTCATTTTGTAGAATTGAATTTTAAATTAACACAATACTGCATGGTATCGTGATACTACTTGGTATCGTGATACTTCAGCTGGTATAGTATCGTAAGACATTTTTATGGTATCGTGACAACCCTACTGCTGACTCTCTCCACAGTCGAGCTGTCGATGGTCAGTGGGGGGGTGGTCAATGGAGTTCCTCCTCCTGAAGTCCAACACACCCTCCTTTGTCTTCTCCACATTGAGGGACAGATTGTTAGCGCCACACCATTCAGCCAGCTGTGCCACTTCCTCTTTGTAGTGCATTTCATCATTGTTGCTGATGAGACCTACCACTGTTGTGTCATCAGCGAACTTGATGATGTGGTTGGAGCTGAACTTGGCAGTGCAGTCATGGGTCAGCAGCGTGAAGAGCAGCGGGCTGAGCACACAGCCTTGTGGCGCACCTGTGCTCAGTGTGGTAGTGCTCGAGGTGTTGTGGCCGACACGGACTGACTGAGGTCTTCTGGTTAAAAAGTCCAGGATCCAATTACAGAGGGAATTGTTAAGGCCCAGCAGGTATAGTTTATTTATGAGCTGTTGTGGGATTATGGTGTTGAATGCCGAGCTGAGCTGAAGTCAATGAACAGCATTCTAACATAGGAGTCTTTATTTTCTAGGTGGGTAAGAGCCAGGTGGAGGGTGGAGGAAATTGCATTGTTCAGAATCAGACTTTGTGAAACTCCAATGTTGAAATGACCCTCGTTTCTGAGGCAGTCCAGTGTAAAATGATTGGCATGACTTTATAGATTTTTTTTCTGTACATTTCCTTCAAAAATGAAACTTAACCACAGTGTCCAAAGTTATGCAAAAAAGTGCTGCTGGGGTGTAAAAAGTCCATTAATTGGTGCTCTTTGGATTCTTTCGTATCATCAAAAAACTAAATCCAAGGCACTTGAGTAGTGTGAAAAAATTAAAAAGCCTTTATTCACATGGCTTTAAAGTTTAAAAACAACACATTTGTGCACCGACGCGTTGCGGCTAACTTGCCTTCATCAGGGTGTCAATTTACAAACACACACAGATTTCATTTAAGCAATCAGTTCATCACATGACAATCACCGCAACAGGTATCGAAGTAACAATGAGAGAATAACTTATCAATCATTAAATTCAAATCAGTTCAAAACACTAACAAAAAAACTGAAAAAAATTATATATATAAATCTCAAAGTCTATCATAATAAAAAGAGACAAAGAAATCAATTTCAAAAAAGGAGAAAAATCCAATTCTCCATTTAACCACAGTGTCCTTAGCGGCTCAGATGGAGAGAGTCTATGGATCTCCCCAAAGTCATGCATCCTATGGTGCATCCCAAAACACAGGGCCGTTTTAACCACTGGACTAGTTGGGGCTGAAGCCCCGGGGCCCGAGCAAGGAGGGGGCCAGTGATTGGCTGTGGAGTAGATTGACTGGAGCGCCGATCACCAAAACCACCACGCCCCCCACTTATTAGTGCTGTTATTTAGTTGAGCTTTTCTGTAAATTCCATGCATTACCATTTGAGATTGAAGCGTAAAGTCTGAATTTGATTTACCAATCAAATGCATTTATTCTATATTTGACTTTTGAACGATAAGTGCACGTAACTATCAGGTGATCGCTGCCCAGTATGTCTGCATTCACCTCCACTCTGTCCTTGACTGAATCACTTTTGTAAAATAAATAAGAATGAATGTATATTGAATATATACAGTGGAGACCATTCAGTCTATTTGTACATTTTCTTTATACATCATAATATTATTCAGTGCTTTAAGTTTTTCAAGTAGATCGATTTCTTATGATCTTTGTTCTGTTGTAGCCTAATTTGTGACTGTTAACTTGTCTTCAGTAAGCTTATTTTTACTTAGGCTTGTATTATCTTTTGTGATATTGAAATTGGTAACAAAAATTATGAAATTTCAGTGGGATAAAAATCCTATTTAAGCTATATATATATATATATATATATATATATATATATATATATATATATATACACACACACACTAGGGATGTGCGGGTCTAGTCGACTAGTCGACTAAACGGTACAGCTCCTACTAGTCGACACTGAAAACAATAGTCGTCTACACGAGAGAGAAAAAAAACATGATGATTTTATCATTCAAATTACCATCATTTTAACGTTACATTTAAAACATTTTAAAGAACAGTTAAAATAAAACTTTTGAAAAAGAATACATATCAAAATATTTAAATAAATATTTTTAAAAGCGTATCTGGGCGGGAACTATAATTTTACCTCACATGCGTTTTCTTCATGTCAGTTGCGGCAAGCTCCACGCGAAAGACCAGCAAGGTCTGGGATTATTTTGAATTAGAAGGAAATGGAAACGTTTTTTGTAAACTGTGTAATGTCAAATTGGCTTACAATAACTTTACTGGAGCTATGCGTAATCATATTCAATACAGGCATGTATGCGTTAGCTTGGAGGCTAGCCAAAGCCAAATGTCAATCATGTCAAACACTACAACCTGTCGCTGCGGTCCGCGATCCTATCCGCGCTGTCTATTCCTCTAAACGAAGACCCACTTCGGTGGTGGTGCGGGATTTCCAGGCTCTTTTCGAAACTGTCTGCTTGCTTGTAGTTATTTCTCTGCGTGCCTGTGACTTCAGTTCCTGCTGAGCGCTTTTTTTAGTCCCGTCTTTCGCCAGACCACGTTAACATGTTAAATTCACTGAACAAATGCGCACGGTCTGAGTAAGTAAAACGAGCTTTGTTTTGTTTTTAGACAATATAGCCAACATGAAGTACATTTTTAAAAGCCGTTTTAATGCTATTCCTTGATAAACTTTCCTATTGTTTTAAACTTTTGTTTTAATATGCGTTTTAATATGTTGGCTAACGTTATATGAAAATTAAGAATTCTGTCAGTCTATTGATTGATTTTCAATTTCTGCATTGCTCCAGCCGATCTGAATAAATAAGCTATGCACTGGTTTATGAAGAGTGTATGCTCTTCCTTTTTTTCTGTTTAACATCCGCCTAAAATTAATTGATGATAACGCGAGGCAAGCATACGGCATAATCGTGACCTATTTTTTGCAGAATTCATTGAGGGATTTGACAGTGTGATTCAAAGATTAAGTATTTCAACTGTTTGCTGTTATATAGACACACGCACAGTTTTTTTTTTTTTTTTGCCGTTTTGGGGGGTTTCTAGCTTTTAGACTAGTCGGATACAAAACTTCCGTTTAAACGACAGTCAAATTAGTCGTAGCGCACATCCCTAATATACACACATACGTACAGTATCTCACAGAAGTGAGTACACCCCTCACATTTTTGTAAATATTTTATTATCTTTTCATGTGACAACACTGAAGAAATGACACTTTGCATTTTTTTTTAATGTAAAGTAGTGAGTGTACAGCTTGTATAACAGTATACATTTGCTGTCCCTTCAAAATAACTCAGACAGCCATTAATGTCTAAACCGCTGGCCACAAAAGTGAGTACACCCCTAAGTGAAAATGTCCAAACTGGGCCCAAAGTGTCAATATTTTGTCTATCGTCGCCACCATTATTTTCCAGCACTGCCTTAACCCTCTTGCTGTACACACTGACAACAACCACAGAATGGTTCTGAACTTCCCGATTCATAAACAGTGGCTGAATCTTCATGACTGACGCTACGATAGGATGAACAAGTATTTCGCTGCTTATTTTCTTTCTGTGTGGGTAGCTGTGTGCAGTTTCTGATTGTAGTTTTTTTGTCCTATGCTTGCATTAGTTTCTATCCTTATTTCATCACTGCTTATTTATCAATCTTGAGTTTTTTCTTTACTGGCTTTGAATGACATTGTGACGGATTGAATATTCTATGGTATCAAAATTGAATATCAAAAACCTTTTTAAAAGAAAAAAAATACTATATCATGCACTATATAAGCAATGAATCTTGACGATCTTGACACACTGACAACAACCACAGAATGGTTCTGAATCATTCATAAACAGTGGCTGAATCTTCATGGGACGGGATGAACAAGTATTTCGCTGCTTATTTTCTTTCTGTGTGGGTAGCTGAGTATCATGCTCCTAAATGCTTCAAAGACTGTTTGAATGTCGTTGGGAAAAACGACTCATGCACTAGCTGAATCTTGACGATCTTGATTGAATCAGAATGGGATGGAATTGAACTAGTGGAAAATGATAGGAACTGTAATATTTGTTGCTCTCCTTTTCTGAATCTTAGCCTCTCTCCTTTAAAAGTAAAAGAAAGTTTACGGAATCTTTGAACAGTGAATAGTCAGCGCTCGTTGAATTTTTCTTTGATGTTAGCAGTGAGCTATCGAACTGTTTGAAATGAATCATTGAACGTTTGAACTTTTTGAATTGAATCATTGCTTTCGAACTATTTGAAATTAATCTCTGAACTGATCGAATTGAATCATTGAACTTCTGAACTGCTGGAATGGAGACAACGATAGTTTGAACTAGTTGAAATGAATCTCTGAACTGATCGAATTGAATCATTGAACGTTTGAACTGTTTGAATTGAATCAGTGCTTTCGAACTATTTGAAATGAATCTCTGAACTGATCGAATTGAATCATTGAACTTTGAACTGTTTGAATTGAATCAGTGCTTTCGAACTATTTGAAATGAATCTCTGAACTGATCGAATTGAATCATTGAACTTTGTCTGAAGAAATGAATCATTGAATGGAACTCAAACTGAATTAAATTATTGTGGTCAAACTGTTAAATTAATCATTGAGCTCTGGTTAAATTGGAAGTATTGATGTGAATGGGTGAAAACAACTGAAGATAATTCCTGTCCTTACAAAACGTTTGGTAAATTTCACCTAATTAAGCGGTTTAAAGATTATTTTCAGGGTAAAAGAGGTACCTCTAGGTTAGTTGTGTAAAACGTTTATTTGATGGTGTTGAACTGATTTGTGAGAGTATGTACATATGATTTTTTCTTTTGTTTGTTTAATTCTTTTTTTTTTTTTGAATGGTTTCTTGTAAAATAAGTTTGAATTATTTTTTGTGTGTATTAAAAAAGGAGGGCAAAATGAAATAAGACCCAAAGTTAAACTGGTTTCTACTTGTTTTGTTGTTGTCACTGACTCAAAAGGGTTCACAAGGTTTATTTTTTTTTACCTATGAGAATCCTATGTAGAGCTGACTTTACAGTATTTTCTTTACTTATAAATGATTTATAAGTTGGCACCCCAGCACCAGTCAGTCCGCTACAGAATATGTGCAAATATATTAGGGATCAGCTGATAGACACGTCTGATAGAATCTGCTCAACAGTGCTCAAATCTTCACAGGAAAAGGACGTTTTTAAAATTTCAGTACCGAATGGTATCACGGTTGGTACTTTTGACAATACTACTTAAGAGCAAGTCAGTTCACTTGTCATATACAATATTTATAATACTGTTAAATAGGGCTGTGCGATTAATCGAAATCGAATCGCAATCGCGATTTGAGACGTTGCGATTTGCTAATCGCAAAGCCTGCGATGTGGACGCGATATTACTCTGTTCCAGAGCATGACTTTTTTAATGGTTTTTATGGAAACTATAAGAATTTCTGTGATGGTTTCTATTGTGTTTTTTTTTTTTTTTTGCTTTTCAGCAGGGTAACGATACTCATACTGTGCTGCACATTATTGACAATATTGAGCTGAAGCATGACTTTGCAAATTTAAAATCGCAAATCAAATCGCAATCGCAATATCTGTCAAAAAAAAAAAAAAAAAAAAAAAAAAAAATCGCAATTAGATATTTTGCCCAAATCGCACAGCATATGGGTAATCAAGATCATTAGGATCAATGAAAAATTGTAGTCAGGTGTGTTGGCGCTAAACTCTGCATGAAGAGGAATAAATACTACCTCTGAACGGTGATAGTCACTGCATGAATCTCATTTTCTATGAAACTACATAACATTCAAATTGCAAGTTTCTCTTGTAGAATAAAGAGCTTTTTTTTTTTTCGATGACAATTTCTTTAAATCTGCAAATTCACCTTGTAAACACAAGGTGTAGTTTTTTTCTGATTGGGTTTCAGTGGGAACAGGCTAAACTGAATGGAGACCAGTTACATTCATCAAATTTAATACAGATTCAGGAATATGAACGATTACCTGATTAAGCAGTAATCAGGGAGCAGGACATAAGGCACAGGATAGTGTCAAATCCCAGGTCAGATAATTATCCTGTCAACTACAGCTCAATGTGTAATCAATCATCATTATCAGGAAGGTGTTTCTCATTTTTTTAATTGTCCATACTCATCTGCCTTAACTCCTACGAAAGGAAAGGCGGCAAGGTGCTCTGTAAGCTGTAAGCATTGAGTAATAAATGCAATATGTGGAGTATGTGTAAAGTATGATATTCTTGCTCACGTTCATGTCAATTACACTTCAAGAAATCTGTTAGGCTAAATGTTGTTGGAACTTTAACCAGAATATTCCTAATAAATATCATTAAAGCAAGCATGCACTTTTTAAAGATTTTGAAAATGGATGGCTTATTCAAGCACTTTAATAACTTTAATTAATGTATCTTATTAGATTCTGTAACAATAAATCAAATGCAAATAACAAGCATGCAAAACAAAGGAACAGAGAAATAATAAGATAGATGCACCATTGTTTGAAACCCAGATTTATGCCTGTCAGGCGGTTCAACAAACAAGACTTCTGTATTGGATCCACCAGTGTTTTCTTTCTAATAAGGAAGCATCAATTAGACTCTTGAGAAGTGCACATGCAGAACCAAAATGGGCATTAACCAATCAGTACGCATTTTCAAACTCCAACTGGTGTTTTCAACCATTTTTAAATAGACTTATTAAAAATTACTTATGAAGGCCCAGCCCAAAACCAAGCCCCAATTAAAAATACCCATCATGGTTTGACACCCCACTGATTGAGATACACCCACTAGTGTTCTGCAGAGATACATGCCTGCGTGATGTTGTGCTCATCAACTACAAATGACTGTTAGTTCAATGTCACTGTCTTTACCCATGCATGCTGTAGACTTCCATTAAAATGTCAATGTTGATCCAACATTAAACACTGAAATGTCAATCTCAACCAAAATGATGGTTTGGATCAAAACTCAGCTTTGGATCGTCACCATGCTATCCAGAAAGTTTATCAGAGAAGAAGAACTTCAGCTTTCATAATTCATGTTTCATTTAAAGATCCCATTAAAGGGGTCATGTGATGCTATTTTAAAGATCATTATTGGTGTAACAGAATATGTTGACATGCTTTAATGTTAAAAAACACATTATTTTTTAAATCATTATTGTAGTTCCTCTATGTCCCGCCTCTCTCAAACGCATCATTTTCTACAAAGCCCCTCCCTCCGACAAGCGCAGTCTGCTCTGATAGGCCAACTGACCCAGTGCATTGTGATTGGCCGAACACCACAAGCGCACGTCGGAAATGTAACGCCCCTTACCATAATAGCGAGCTTCAGCTTTCAAAGTAAATATAAAGACAGTTACGCATGACAGACGCAGTGATGATGCTCATATATATTTGCACACAAGCCGCGATTGAGACAGCTGACTCCACTGTGATGTGACCTTGTCTCTCTCTCACACACGCGTGCACACACACACACGACACTCAAAACTCTGCATTTGAACAGTCAATAGCAAATACTTAAACTAATAACAAAACATACTAACAGTCGCTGATTCAGAAGCGCCAGATTGTCATAGCAAAGTCAGAATTACCTCCTCTCCTAGGTTCACGAAACGGTCGTCCATAAAATGCGTTGGACAAATTCGAACATCTGGGTTGTGCTGTTGTGTTGTAAGTAATCTTAATGATTCCTAAATGCATCTACTTTCAGAAGGTCAAATAAAGTGCTTTTGCTTTCGGATAGAAACACACAGCATCTCCCTGACACAGCTGCATCAACACTACTGTGGTTACTGAAACCACGCCTTCTTTCTTTGCGTGAACATTTGGGCGGCATTACACAAATATTTCCACATCGTGACGTAGACATGTGGGGCGTGTTTGAACGAGCCATTTTAGGGGTGTGTGGCAGAGTCTTAACTTTTATAAAGAATATCTCTTTGGTTTTGAGACTTTAGTCTTTGCGACTTCAGGGATCTTATCTATGCACAATCAGCTTGTAACACTCCAAGGAGAAAGGAAAACTTGAAATCGCATCATATGACCCCTTTAAATCAATATATTTTAGTCCACGTCTACTTGCTTGTGAACATGTAAAAGATGACAAAACAAGCAAATATATGCACTTAAAATTTGCTAACAAGAGCTGATTCTTGCTAAAAAAACAAAAAACAAATGGTTTTAAAAATCCTCCGGGGGCTTGTACCATGAAGCCAGATTAGCTGGCTAGCCAGGTAAGTTTTAGTTTTGTTTGCACCAGTCCTGGGTTCTAGGTACTATGAAAGAGGCTTGGCTTTAAAGCCTCGTTCATTGCCATAGTAACTTACACTCCACGGCTAACCTGCTCCGGGGCAGGTTATGTTCTTCTGGGTAAGAGATCTCAAACTGAAATTGGACCAAAGTGATATCTGATGCAAAAAAAAAAGTCACTCCCCCAGTTTCTCTTCCTCCAAATTAAAGGTCACCATGTAGTAAAAAAATAAATAAAAAAATAAATAATAAAAAAGAAACGACAACAAAATTGTCTGGCTTTAATGATAATCACTTATAATTATTTTATATGATTTATGTATGATTTCTATAATTACTATATGATTTATAATTTAAATGAATATTAATATATACAGATCATATGTAAAATAAGCTGTAGAATCAATAGATTACGCTTTAACAATTACGACATGTGACCTGTTTGAGTCTCTATCGCTATATATTATTGACTATATAAACTTCAAAAAGTTCCACTTGTGACTGCAATGATAGAGATAATTTCTTTTATATGTCCTCTTTCATGGGCACTACTTTCTTCATTGTAAATGTTTGTTTAAATTCCTCATTCTTCAATCTCTTAACCTTTAGCAAAAAGGTTTTTGATCTCGTTGACTCTCGCGAGAAGTGAATCACATTTGCTCTGTGTTGCACAGCATGTGATTGATTGGCTGTTCGCCACTAATGTCACACATTAATGTGCATGCGCTCAACAAACTCAGGATCAAAGCCTAAGTTGACATAGTTGATGATCAGCATCATGGTACCAACAAAGCCGGATTGGAGTGGTTTGGTTTTGTTAACTCGAAAATAATCCTGAAACTCTGAATTTGTTCAGCTACCATCACGGTACAGGCCCCTGTTGATCTGTGTGTTTTGTTGTGTTTTCTCAGATCCCTCAGTCTCAGTCAGATGCAAATGACACCATGCAGGATCTGGAACCATTGACTTATATCACTTACATCGGCTGCGGCATCTCCATGTTTTTTCTGTCCATCGCTTTATTCATGCATTTCCTGCTACGGTAGATTATCTTCATATATAATTTGTTTTGTTTATTTAAAAAGTTGCCTAGGTTATAAGAACAGTTGTTTTTATGTTTCAATAGTAAAGCCAAATCAAATCAGGCCACGAAGATCTTGATGAACATGTTTGTGGCTTTGTTTCTACTGAATGCCTCGTTTTTGTCAAACGAGAGCATCGCTAACACAGAAGACAACGCTGCGTGCGTCTTCATAGCGCTGCTCCTGCATTACTCCATGCTGGCCTCATTCACCTGGTTCTTCATTCAAGCTCTTCATATGTACTTATGGCTCATCAGACAGAACGTCACCATCACAAACTACATGAGGAAGATCACCGTGTTGGGCTGGGGTGAGTTACAGCAACAAAACAACTATTAAAATTAACTTGTTTTAAACCATCTAGTCCAACTGTAAGTTCACCTGAAAAAGAAAATATATTGCACATGAGTCACATGAACTTCTGTCATGATATTTTTATGGTGTTTTTGTCCTTTTCTTGAGCTGTTCCTTTAAAAGCATCTGAACACTTATATTAGTATCTTTGAGATACTATTGATTTTTATTAATATTTTGTCAATTTTATTTTGTTTTCATTTTAATTGTAAAGTTTTAGTATGGGGGCATTTTACTATTTCTAAATACAGTTTTTGTCATTTTTATTTTTTGTAAATATGTCTATATACACTGTAAACAAAAAAAGTTGCGCCAACTTAAAATTTTAAGGCAACCAGCTTCAGCAGATTTTTGAGTTCTCACAAATCTGCTGAAGCTGGTTGCCTTAATTTTAAGTTGGCTCAACTTTTTTTTTTTTACAGTGTAGTTTTTTTCATTTTATTTTGGTTTTAATTTATTTTATAGTTGTTTTAGCATATCAAGTTAAATTACATGAAAATGGGAAATGTTGCTTCGGCATCTAGCTAAAATTAAACGTATTTTTCAGTAACAAAAAGTTATATTTTTTTGGTTTAGTTTTTTGACTATAACAACTCTTGTCTCTGTGTTTTCAGCGTTTCCCACGCCAATAGTCATAGCTATTGCTTCTGTAGGAGAATATAAAACACTGATCCTTAAAACATCATCTGAAAAAAAATCACAAATGTAAGTTTTGTAAAATGAATTGTAAATATATACTTATGCATGTCTTCTAATTGTCTTCTTAATTATATTTTATTATTTTCTACTTGCAGGTGCTGGATTACAAATCCTTACATTCTCTACACAGTGAATATCGGCTACTACGCTTTAGTGTTCATCTTCACGACAGGAATCTTCATCACTATCTTAACTAGAATTGTTCAGGCCAGACGGCTAAGAGCGACTGACGGCAAGAGAAAGACGTTCAGAAAGCAGCTGATGATGGTGTTGAGTTTGTTCCTGCTCTTCGGTCTGACGTGGTCTGTGGCGTTCTTCAGTTATGGACCGATGCGCATTCCCTCATATTACATCTTCACTGTGTTGAACTCGTTTCAGGGTGAGAAACAATCACATGCAGCAGTGCATCTGGTTTAGTAGAACGCTTATGTTTCCTACAGATTTCAGCAAATTATTTAAATTAAATATCTGAATAAAATGCTTTTAAATAGTATTTTATTATTAATTTTTTACAATCAGTTTTAAAAATTAATTTTTATTTTTAAAAATTGATTACAATGTGTTATAAAAGCTGTTGAGATGTTCTTTTTCTGACCCTCTTTTTTTTTAGGGTTTTTTCTCTTCCTGTATTACTACCACATTCACAATGACATTGCTGGTCGTTTCTCTGATGATCCAAGAAGCTCTGGCTCCACCACAACCATGGTTCCACCCAACATGAATGGTCTGGAAAATGTTTATAATTAGCCTAATTAAGACAGAAAATCACACTGCCTCTTAGTTTCTTTGACAGCTGATAAGTTAACAGCAGATTTCCAGAATAGTAGTACAGTCATGATGTGTACTACAATATGCTTTACAGTTTAATATGCATGTTTAATAATATTCTGTATGGTGATGGGACTATAACACATAATGGGATCATAAGCGGGATCATTAGCTTTTAAGATATTTTAAACAAAGCTAATTTAAAGTACATGAACATTGTAACTGGGAAGCTACTTTACAAGTCATATTTTCTCGCATCTGTGAGTTAAGGGTAACTGTAACTAGTTATGAAATATAGTTTGTTTGACTGACTTATGACTGTTTAAACTGTGTAATGAAGAGTATTTCATTTATTATTAGATGTTTTGGTTCAAATAATTGTAATGCTGTTTTTAAGGTACATATTTCTGACAGCTTAACACTTAAAACTGAAAATTATTCAATAATATTAATAACCATGATACTTTTTCTTTTGCAGTGCATTAATGATAATATTAACTATTTTCTTCATGCATTTAAGAATTAAATACAATATTTTAATTTATTTTGTCGTTCTACATGTAAATATATCAGTGGTAGGGTACTATATTTTCATGTTTCTAATTGACAATATGTTATTTGATATGCAGTTTTTGTAGTGATATATGGTTGTGCGCCACTAGAGGGCGCTGTGAGGTTTCAGATTTCATGTTTCATGGATGAGCTGAAGATGTGAATGAGATCTCAGACAGACACTGTAAATGCTCGGCGTGACTCGTGTAGTTGCTATTACAACCAGCTAATACTTAGTTCTGGTTCACAGTGACTAATAAACCTCCTCAATCCAGCTGAATGAGTTGATTCCAGATTTACTGGTTTTAATGTTGTGGAAGTTTTTTATGGTCACTGAGGAACCCGAATAACTCGTGATGTTTTTTTTTAATCAAAAGTGACATTAAATACATTTATATAATGCTGCAAAATATTTCTATTTCAAATAAATGCTGTTCAGAATTTAAATGAGTACATAAATTGTAAAACCATTTCTAAACTGTGTTTTTTGCCTTACCCTAAAATGCTAAGGTAAGCCTATAATGATTATTTATATTTTAGAGCTGTCTGGGCGGATTTCGCTGGAAACTGCATTCTTCCTTCATTCGTCCTTTAGTTTTTTGAAAATTCAGCTTTGCATGACAGAAATAAATTACATTTTAAGATACATTTAACTGGAAATAAGTTCTGACTAATATCTGACTAATTTTTATGTATTTTTGGTCAAATAAATGCAGCCTTGTTGAAAAAATGCAGATGAGAATTGAGCAATTCTTTTGAGCAAAAACAATCCAAATCAAGCTATATCTAGAGACCTTGAGACTTGAGGATGCAGGACTATTTTAATAAGCATACCAACAATACATTGCATGCACAGTCGGCCTATATTATTCCATGTTTACTGGTGAAAAACAACTGTTGATTCTTAGGAAAGTGCCAATTTTTAGAATAAAGTTTCGTGCAATCTTCAAAACCTCATCAATATGAGTAAAAGACCACAGCATCCAGTCAGAGATGTTTGTTTGCCTGGATTCTTACTGCTCATCTGCCTGGACAAGATATGGCAGAACTCTCCCTGTGTGGCTTGAGTTCTTCTCCAAATCATCTCGCTGGAGACAGGGAAAGACCAGGAAAAGGACTGCGGTCGGTGAGACTCTCAGAAATGTTTACATGGATCAGATTTTCAGTCTGATGTGGCAGGAGTGGAATCATATCAGGAAATAGTTGGGGAAAGACTTTGTCCGTGGCATGTCTATTGAGCAACATGAGTTTTTTAATATGAGACAGCATTCGGTCTAAATGCTGCTGAAGGCCTCGGTTCGGCTTTGAGAGCTAAACGGGAGTCTGGCAGTGATACCTACAGAATGAGCACTGTTTGTTTATCTGCAGATGATTAATAGTCTGAATTATTACTAGAGCCAAACCACAAGTGGGTAATTACTGCCATACATACACGTCTCTCTATCCTTTTGTCAAGAGCACAGTGATAAAACAATAGTAGCAAGTCAAAGTTTAACCATACTCCATTTCTGGCTTTTTATATTTAAATATATAAATCTACACTACGTAATTTATTTGCTCTAAATTGAGAACAATTATAAGCGAAAAATAATAAGTGAGTACATCATAAAACCATCTTCCAAAACGTCAAAACTGTAAGCCTAGTATTTCTATTATAAAGCTGTCGGGACGGATTTCCCGGGAAAATGCATACTTCCTCATTTGCATTTCTAAGCCATATTCGTTAATAAAGGAAAGAAGGGTAGGATAAGTGATGGGAGAACATTTGAATCAATCGCATTCACTTCAATTCTAATAAATGCTCTGTTTAGAAGCGCTCGAGACGCTATACTCTGGTGACTCCTGCTGGTCAGAACGATGTAAATGCAATGAAAACTCAAGCCAAACACGCATAAAACACCTTATACAAGCCAACTGCAGATGTTTCACTGAAAGTGTAATCTAATAAATGCAATAAACAAATCATATAAAGTTGTATTTTTTATGGAGAGCTTGGTTAATGAGGCCACTAAGGGACTAACTACAACTCTTCCTTTTTATTACAAAAAAACGTCATTAAAATATCTACAAAATTCTAAAACTGATCCAATAAGGTAAAAACCATAAAGACACTGATTCATGAGTTCATCGCTCCCTAATCAGCAAATAGACATTTCTAAACATTTTGAAGCAATTATGACCCAGATCAGAAGACTGGTTCACTGAAATCACGTGACTATGGCAGTTTGATTCCTGCTCTGAATCACTGGTTCAAAACAAAAGGTTTCAAAACATAACGAAGCAGAAGCATAACTATTATAAGCCATGGAAGATGTGGTAGTAGCTTGAAGTCAAAACAAATGAACCTCGAACCAAAACGAGTTTAAAACCAGAAAGGGACAGCGCCCACAATAAAACACGAATCAATATTGTTTGGTACTTCACAAATCAATGTTAATGTTAAATAACAATACCAATCTCTAAACCAGTACCTACTTTGGTCTATTTACCTGTAAATAACCTAGGCAAGGTAACAGTTTCCACCATTTTCACCTTATCAGGTAACGTTACGAAAATCAACCGTTATCTCTAATATGTCTGCTGCCGAACGTTATAACGCTATAAAACAATTGATTTCACAAGCCAAAACAACATTAGAATATAAGCTGCTTACCTTCTCATAAAACATATTTCTTGGATATCTGTCTTTCTTTCGTTCCATTTTGATGTCGATTAGTGAATTTCGCGCTGAATCCATCGATCACCTGTAATCATAATCACAGCGACGCCACGCGATTCAAAACAGCAGATTCATCCGCGCCGCGTCTGAAGGCGGAGCCGAAGCACAACTCACGTAACGACAAAATAATGTTCCTCCGCGAGTTACATAGTTTTCGCTAAAAGCTGAAAAGTTAGTTTTTATTATATTTAGCTTTAACGTTACGTAAATATTACAATGCAACACTTCAGTAAAAGTTTATCCATGCACTTAACTTTTGGGTTCGTTCCATGTGGATTTATTATAACTGGAATTTAAATGTAGGACATATGACAATTTAAATAGCTCAAATAACACATTTTTATACAAAATAATTAAAATAATCACTTTAACAGCAATATAAGCTTCACATTCGACATCTAAACCCTCCAAACCATTGTAAATGCTGTAAACATTATTGGTTGTTGATTTTCTATGGTAATAAATATGGTAACAGCCAGGCACAAGAACAGTTTCTTCCCTCATCTTATGAACACTTGACAATAATTGTGGAATACACAACACTATTTATACACTTATACATTTATGTATCTAACACACATACTTAGTTTACATTTCGAATTTGCACATAATATACCAGTACATACAAATTGTATATTGTTATTCTCTATTTACTTGTTCTATTTTTATTCTTTTATTATCTGTGTTTTGTCATGTCTCTGTCATTCTGTCACACTGTGGAGCTTCTGTCATGAAAACAAATTCCTTGTATGTGTAAACAGACCTGGCAATAAAGCTCATTCTGATTCTGATTCTGATTCACATCAGCTTAACTAGTTTTGAACCCAGAGCTGAACAGCTAGTTATGTGCTTGTAAAGTCTGCATCTTTTAACATCACAGATCTGCATTTCCTCTAGATGCACTTGGTCTCAAACCGATTCGCTCTTGTCATACTTTGATCACAGAGCCTCAGACTGTACATCGGATCTGAGGTTTTGCTGATTTGGCAGAGAGCTGAACGTTACACGAAACGCTGATTCGCTCCAAAATGTAAATAGCAGAGAACTTTGTGATTAAATGATAGTTGCCAGGACGGATGGATCGGTGTTTCCCTGATGGGCCTGTTACGCCGCACAACCTCAAATGTGAATCTGTGGTCTGGAGGACGTCCAAACATCATCTCAGCGCTGCCAGACACTTCCAGATTTCTACAAATGATCATTAGAAGAGTCAGTTTAGGCCTCAGCATCGCTACTTGTACTTAGTTCCTCCAAAACACTGGAAACATTATTTCATTTTTAGAATACCTCATTTGATAGCCATAATTAGCCTTCAGATTTCAGTTTCAACAAGCTTAAAGTTATAGTTTTCCTCCTGAAATATGTGCATGAATGATGTGAGAATACATTTAAAATCAATGAAATATCATGAATGTCATCCAACCTCTCGTTATGTTACAGACATTTTTAGGAAAGCCAATGTGACTTTTGGAGGATACTGCACACTATTGTTCAAAAGTTCTGGGGCTGTAAAACTTTTATTGCTTTTTGAAGGAAATTAATACTTTTATTCATCAGGGATGCATTCAGTTGATTAGAAGTGGCAGTAAAGACATGTAATGTTACAAAAGATTTATATTTCAAATAAATGCTGTTCTTTTGAACTTTCTATTCATCTGTGAATCATGAAAAATAAAATGTGTCACGGTTTCCACAAAAATATTTGTCGTTTTCAACATTGATAATAATCAGAAATGTTTCTTGAGCAGCAAATCAGCATATTAGAATGATTTCTGAAGATCATGTGACACTGAAGACTGGAGAAATGATGCTGAAAATACTGTGCTGCATCACAGAAATAAATTACAGTTTAACAGATATTAACATAGAAAAGAGACATTTTAAATTCTAATAATATTTCACAATTGTTACTGCTTTTTTATCAAATAAATGCAGCCTTGTGAGCAGAAGAGACTTCTTAAAAAATGTACATATGTGCTAAACAAATGAACCTAAACCTGACAGATTTACAACATCAAACATTTGTCAAATATTAATTAAATGTAACCAGACTCAGTTTTAAGGCTTACTGATTGAGGTTTCATCACATGTATTTACATTACATTTATGCATTTAGCAGACGCTTTTATCCAAAGCGACTTACAGTGCATTCAGGTTATACATTTTGTTTCTCAGTATGTGTGTTCCCTGGGAATTGAACCCACGACCTTTTGCACTGCTAACGCAATGCTCTACCACTGAGCCACAGGAACACTACGCATCTGCACTAAATCACCACTTATTATTAAATAGAAGTATAGCTTAATTAAAAGTGAAATCTGGTATGTCAGATGAATGTAATCTGTCTTAAACACATGGAGAAACATGTAGAGTTGTGCTGTTTTTCATCCCTCACAAACACACTCCTCCTCAAGCGTCCTTGAAATGATTTATTCCCCTGTAACTTGTGAAACTCTTGGAGTGTCTGGTTTTCCTGCCGAGGTCTGCGTTCAGGGCAGCGCTTGCGTGACTGCAGATGTGTTTGAATGAATGGAAATCCACCACACAGGGGCATCTGGGAAGCCATCATTCATTTTTATATTACCCTAATGACGTGGAGCTCGTAACAGGGGTCGTTTAAATGAAGGACTGATTTGAGAGGCGCTTTATTGCTCTTGACTGAACGCAGCGCACAGATTAAGAGACGCTCACACACCACACATTCTGTGCTTTAATTGTTGGTCTGTGTCTAAATGTAAGATTTATGTATTTGAATTCCATATCAAATTTCCATGCATTTGGATTACAAAGTTTTAACATCAACAAACTAATAAAATGTAAACCCTGAACACGATGTGACCTAACATGCATGACAGAATGCTAATTTCTGTTCATTTGAAGTTATTTTTATATTTATAAATAATAATAATAATAATAATAAATATTTGTATATTTTGTATGATCTCATTATTTAAACAAATGTATTTAATTTTTTTTGTATTTTTTATATATTTTATATGAGCTACTTTTTATATATTTTATTTTAAATATTTTATTTGTATTTTATTATGATCTACTTTTTTGTATTTTAGACAATTTTAAAATATTTTATATGATCTATGTTTTTATTTTTTATACCTTATATGATCTATATTTTATTTTAAATTATTATTTTTATATTTTGGGACCTTTAATTTATTTTAAAAAAAAAGTTTAATATTTTAAATTATATAAATGTATATATATTTCATATTTTAAATTATTTGTACAAATATTTCATATTGTATGTTTTTTTTATTAAACAATTACTATAACAATTTCAACTTTTTATATTTTATTTAATCTATTTTTAATTTAAACATATTTTGTATCAACTTTTTATTTCAAGTATTTTTTTAATATTTAATATGACTACATATTTGTCAGTCATACATAAATGAAACAGGTCAGATTTCTGTAATAATACTAATAAAGTAAATGTGTTTTAAATACACAATAACGATATATCTATTTTGCTTCAGACATGCTTCATGTCTTTAAAAACCCTACTGAACGGTTTCATCAAAGTTTAATGTTCAGAGTCACACTGTCAGTGCTGCTTTAAAGTAACATTCTCACTTGAACATCTATTGTGACTGAAGACATGAACGCGTCCCGTGTGAATTATGCTGCACTGAACACCAGCAGTGACCGGAGGTGCTCGAGGGTCAAAGGTCAAAGCTGTGAGCTAATCTAAGACAGAAGATGTGATGCTCCTCATATCATCACGTCTGTGTTCAGCAGGAGTCTGTGAAAGTGTTCAGACGCCTGTGATCTCCTGCTGCAGCTCTTCTCACGACAGATGTCTGACTGTCACGAACACAACATGCATGACAGGACGGCCATTTCTGAGTTCATTTGAACTGGTATTTTTATATTAGTTACACATAATAATAATAATAATAATAAATATGTGTATTATCTAATTATTTATTTTATGTCTTATTTAAAATGTTTATATATTTTATTTTATCTATTTTTTTTTTTTTTTTACATTTTATTATCTATTTTTTGTTTTTATTTAAATGTTTTTATATTTTCTATGATCTTTTTTTGTTTTAAACTTTTTGATGTAATTTATTTTAAATATTTGATATTTTATTTGTTTCAAATATTTATTTATACTTTTTATGATCTAATTTTTATTTTAAATTATTGTTTACATATTCTATGATTTTACATTTCTATGATTTTAAATAATTAATTTTTTTTGTATTTTAATTTTTTTTATATATATATATCATATTTAATTTTTTTCTATGTATCTTTTATGTGATCTTCTTTATTTGAAACAATTATTTATATACTTCATATTATCTAAATTTTATTTTAAATACTTTTTTAAATATTTTTTATGATCTAAGGTTTATTTTAAATAAGTGAATATTCTTATATTTTTATTATTTATTTTTGTACTAATTTTAAATTATTTTTAGCTTTCTATTATCTAAATCTTTATTTTTTATTTTAAATGATTGTTTTTATATTTTCTATGATATAATTTTGAATTATTTTCTATGATCTCTATTTTAAATGGTTGTTTAATATTTCAAATTATTAATATTATTAATACACAAAATATTAATAATTTGAAATATTAATATTTCAAATTATTAATCTTTTGTGTATTTTATATTTTTAATACTATTTGTGTGTATTTGCATGTAATATCTGTGTGTCTTTTCCAGTAAAGTTTCATCTTCAGGTCAGTATTTTCCAACAGGATAAATCTGTTCCTAGTTTAACACTGTTGTACATCTGTACATATGTGGTCATATATCCATCTCTCATTCATGCAGAATTCTCACACAATGCAGCACATCAACATCTTAAATAAATAACACCGTGTCCGTCTCGTAGAACATATGCATTCATTTTACCTTTTTACATTCGCATGCTTTTATTCAGAGCAGCACACGAGCCGCCGTTATAAAGACCACCCGTTTTTTCCTGCGAGCAAAAGGAATCAGGAGTTTTTAAGAACAATTCTTATTTGTCTTTTATGCTTGTCTTCGGATGTGGTTAAATGAGCCGTAGGCTTTCATGGCAAAACAAAATGTGCTTTCATTGAATGTATTGTTAGACAAACCGCATCTGTGGACACCAACGGGTCAGTCTGTGACACATACACAACCTATTTATGATAAAACATACCTTCAGTTCAACATTCAGCTAGAAGACAGAATATGCATGTCATCATAACTTGCATAATCAAAGAAATAATGTTCATCTTCTGTTATTAGTGTCTGGTCTGTGATGGCGTGCGCTTCGTAAAGCCGTGGCATTAGGAGGAGGTAAAGAGTGAAATGAGGTGAGGTCAAAGGTCAATCCACAACACACAGCTCAAAGTGCCAGACGTTTCATCTAACTGTCACACATCCAGTGATTTATTATTACACTCGGCTCCTGGTTTCCCGTCTCATCCTGTCTAGTTTAAAACATACATTCATATATGCTTTCTGAAAACCTCTACCAATAACAAATGCAATTCATTTCAAACCAAAAATAAACATGTGCATTCATGCTTTTGGCAGATGCTTTTATTCAGAGTGACTTGCATTGCATTTAAGGTGTGCATTACAGCAGTTCATGCATTTATTGAGAATCAAACCCGTTACAGCCACTGTTTGAGCTACAGGAATGATCGTGACATGTGCGATAGACATTTGCATGCATAGGCATATATATGCAAGAAAACTAGCAATTCATTTATTCAATTCTATAGATCTTCATCCTCAAAATGTGAACATAAATAAAATAAAACAGTTGTTTAGTGTTAAAAAATAGTGTGCAGACAATTATAGGATTATCGTTAACTAAAACTAAAACAATAAATATATTTTCATTGCTTATAAATAAAAATAAAATAAACATTAACTGGAATAAAATTAAAATAAAACGTATGTTATTTCAGCTAATTTACAAGACATCATTTCTCATCTGAATTTAGTTTAAATGTTAAAATAACTAAAACGGAATAAACTAAAACTAAAAGCTAAAAGTCATTTAGACTTTAAAAAAAGAAAAAAAAACATCACAATTACTAAAAATTTAACCAAAATTACTAATAAACTAATTACTAATAAACTAAATAAAATAAAAAACTATATAGACATTTTTAAGATATAAATGACACAACAAAATTACTAAAACTTTAACTAAAATTAAAATGAGAACAGAAGGTAATAAAATAACTAAAACTATATCAATTAAAATCTAAAACTTAATTTAAAAAACTTAGATATAAACCTATTTTATTAGTAACTAGCAAAACCAAATAACACTGATGCAGACAGCCAGTTTAAAGAACATTATCACCAAAAACACAATTACACAAACACAGACGCAGTGTGTGTGTGTGTGTGTGTGTGTGTGTGTGTGTGTGTGTGTGTGTGTGTGTGTGTGTGTGTGTGACGTGTGTGGTCCCATCAAATACACTTACAAGCTGTTTTGTGTTGCTGTAATGTTATTTAGGTAGCTGCTATAACATGTCAACAGTCTTCTTGCTGATCAAGACCGTCATCAAACTGTGCTTCAGCATGAGTGTCAGCGCCTCTTGTGGAAACACTGAGAATGTAAAACATACATGTGTCATTGTGAACTGCATTCTGACACAAAAATGAACCTGCATAGCTAAAAATGCATGCAACAATGTCCTTGTGTATGTTTAAGGTCTAACATTGTGTTGCAGATGGCAGAAGTGAACGTGTTTCATACAATTCAGCAGATTTCTGTGTAATTAAGGGAATAGTTCAGACCATAAATGAAAATTAGCTGAAAATGTGTTCACCCTCAGTCTATCCAAGATTAGGATGAGTTTGTTTCTTCATCAGATTTGGAGAAATGTAGCATTGCATCACTTGCTCAGAAATGGATGCTCTGCAGTGAATGGGTGCCGTCAGAATGAGAGTCCAAACAGCTGATAAAACAGTGAAATATAACGCTTCCTCCAGTGAAAAAGTGTTCTGGTCTGAATCAGGAGAGAAATCTGCATCAGATCAAGCAGCGTTTACAAGACAAAACAGCTCTAAACAAATAAGTGGCTGCATTATGATGTGAGAGACAACAGGAGATGCGCTTTTTCACTGGAGGAAGCGTTATTATGGACTCATATTTGAGTTAAAGAACATCTTAATACTGGATTTGTTTCAGCTTTTGTCTTCTCAAGATGTTAACTGATGGACTGGAGTGGTGTGGATTACTTGTGGATTATTGTGATGTTTTTATCAGCTGTTTGGACTCTCATTCTGACGGCACCCATTCACTGCAGAGCATCCATTGCTGATACAGTGATGCAATACTACATTTCTCCAAACCTGATGAAGAAACAAACTCATCCTGATCTTGGATGGCCTGAGGGTCAGCACACTGAAATCCCCTGGATGTGCTTGAATAGGAGGAAACTGATGAAATCAGAAGATTCAAGCCAAACGTTTCCTCAGCACGAAAAGGTTTTAAACTGGACTCACTGATTCAGTTCATCTAATGCACTTTTGATAAAGTGAGTGCATAAGTTAGTCCCCAAACTGACCTTCCTGTAATCAATATTTATAGTGTGATCGCTCCAGAAACCACCGCGAGCACCGAAAACCATTCACTAGCTCATTTTCCACTGGATCGGATTCAACTGCTTCTTTCACTGGATCGTGAGGATGCTGTTTAAACATGGCAAAAGCCTGACAAACCGGGTCCAAATAAAGTCGGAAAACTGAAATTGTGCTTCTAACATCTTCCTGCTGATAATGAGGCTTTTGGATAATCACAGACCAATTCAGAGCAATCGACTGTATTATTTTCTTGATTCTTGACATGATGTAACGCTAAAATTCATCTCTTTTAGCACTTGGCAAACAACCTGGGAGTTTGGGTCATAAAACATTCATAATCCTTGAATGACTTGCTATTTGAACACAACAAACCATCACAGATTTACAGGCAACCATTACTGCTGCTTTCATCTGATCTGAGGGAGATTGTTTATTCTGTCATTGTTGTAAATAATACCATTAAAGTAGCTTCCAGAAAACCAGTTCACAAATCTCTCAGTTTAAATGGAGTTTTAAAGTTCAAGTTTCTTTGAGTATCTTTGAGGTCTGTATATTTCAATGAGGTTTTGAGTCAAAACTCTGGGTTGTTTTTATATGTTGGTCTCAGACATTAGGTTGAGGCAAGTTGTCATGTGTTTTTTTGGAATTTTGTACAATTGATTATTAAAATAAAATCCTTATAATTCGTGCTTAAATTATTAAATAACCTTTCATTTTTATTAGACACTCTTCTCAAATCACTGTCAATAAACAGGAGTTTTCCATTGTGACAACATGCCCCGCGACAGGATGCACTGTTATAAAATCTCTTCTTTCCTCTGCAATGATGGGTGAATGTTCTATAGTTTTATTTGTTTATACAGAAAATTATTTTATGCTTGTTCCATTATTTTAAATGTCCTCTTAATATTTTTTATTTTCTTTTAATAAACATTAACAAACTTATAAAACCTGTCCTGAAAATATAAGCCAGAGTTTTATATATATATATGTGTCCCTGGAGCACAAAAGCAGTCATAAGTAACACAGGTATATTTGTAGCAAAAGCCAACAATACATTGTATGGGTCAAAATTATCCATTTTTCTTTTATGACAAAAATCATTAGATATTAAGTAAAGATCATGTTTCATGAAGATATTTTGTAAATTTCCTACTGTAAAAACTTTTTATCAAAATTTTTGATTAGTAATATGCATTGCTAAGAACTTAATTTGAACAACTTTAAAGGCGATTTTCTCAATATTTTGTTTTTTTTGCACCCTCAGATTCCAGATTTACAAATAGTTGTAACTCAGCCAAATATTGTCCTATCATAACAAACCATACATCAGTGGAAATCTTATTTCAGCTTATTATATTCAGCTTTCAGATGATGTATAAATCTCAATTTCATAAAATTGACACTTATGACAGGTTCTGTGGTCCAGGGTCACATATTTTATATATATACACAGCTTTACATATATATATATATATATATATATATATATATACACATTTTTATATATAGATTTTTTTTGTACACTGTGACAACTAGCCCCGGTCTCCTGTACCGCATGCTTGGGAAAGCCGGGTCCATTAAGTGTGTTGATCAGTGCAGTGCTGTGAACTCTGCGTGACCCCGTCCTGTACATCCCGGTCTAAAAGCGGCTGCATTTCCCGTGACCCCGCAGCGAGGTCAAACGCAGGCAATCACGCCGCTGTCCCTGTGCTCACGGTTCACTTCCAGCCGCTGGCCGCACTCAGCGTTCTGTTCACACGGGCGCCGGGCCAAAACAAGCAGTGTGCCGCCTAACGAGGGTGTGAAGGCGGCCCTGAGGTGACAGACGGGAACAGAGCAGTCACGCACAGAACAGGAGCCGCTCTTGTCACGCAGGAGCCGGTAATCCTGGTGGATCCAGATCAGGGGGCTGTTTACCAAATAAACCAGGCTTATTTCAGTTAGTCTGACTTATTTTGAACCAAATCAACTGACAATAAGACAGACTAACTGAAATAAGCCTGGTTTATTTGGTAAACTTGCTTTATGAAACAGGCCCCTGGTCTCTGCCGGTATAATAATAAACTAAAAATAACATCTAAAGTAACTAGCTTTATACAAGTCAAATATATTATTTAACATCACTGAATCTACTTAAACACTAAATACTAAATACATTCATTTATACCAACAAAAATTATTTTTATGGGTTAAATCAGGTAGATATAGCTCTTTCAGATAACAGTTGAAGGTTGCCACTTTTTAGTGTGTGTGAATAAATGTATTTATTTGTATATATTATACTTTTCTTTTTTTTTAAATTTTATATATTTTTGATGCACAATGGATTGCTTAACACATACACACATACAATACAATTATACATAGCTCATGTATTCTTACTTATTTTTGTTTCAACAAACTTTATTTTTTGAATAATGAATACTTAACATTGCAATATAGACACTTTATGTTTGTTCGTTTGTTAAACCAATATCATTTATTTTTTAACACAATAAATGATTAACATAAAATGCAGATAATTATATACAGATGCATGTATTTTGATTATTTTCTTAACATTTTATTTATTTTTGACCAAATGAGTGCTTAAAACAACAAAATACACAGACAATTATATATAGATGTATTTATTTTATATATTTTTAACAAATTCTATCTATTTTTGGTGCACATAACAAAATGCATAAACAATTATATATAGAAAATTATATATAGATTTATTCATTCATTCATTTTTATTTATTTTTTAACAAATCTAATTACGTTTTTGAGGAATGCTTAAAATATTATGCAGGCAATTATATATAGACGTATTTATTTATTGATTAATTTTTAAATTGTATTTATTTTTGACAATTATTGCTTAACATATAAAAAATACACAGACATTGCATGTGAAAAAAACCTGTAAGTGTTCAAACTATAGTTACCAATATAGCACACAATGCCAAGTTTAGTATAAAACAAACTAAAGAAGATATGTACTAGTCACTGTCTTGAGCTGTGACATGAAACTCATCTACATGCTATTTTTGGTTTAATTAGAAATCAAATACAGGTAAATACTGTTTGAAATATAATGAGAAACATGTCTTTTTCTTTTAAGTCATCTGGGATGTTAAAAGAGCACAGTGGAAATTGTAATTGAGTTTGAATGGTGATATTTAAACTACAGTCTGACTTGTTCCAAACATTGACCTCTGACCTCCAGGGTCTCTTTTGTGGTTGCTGTATGTGCCCATGTGTTTACAGGACCTCAGAGCATTATAAACAGAAAACCTGCTCCGTTGGCCCCTGATCTTTCCACATGTAACGGAGTGAGAGCTCTCTATTTATATTCGTGCTGAAACGGAGACATTGGCTGTCCTGGATGGCTTTGGGATGGGCGTTCAGTGACCCTGATGAGGTGAAGGAAAAACCACCCATCCAATCTGACCGCAGCATCCAGCAGAGGTGGAGAGCCGGATCTCTGAACGTCTGTTTTTCCTCTGACGGTGAAAAAAGTGGAAAAAGTGAACAGGTCGCTCTATAGAGCAGCGTTTCCCAAACTGGGGTTTGTGAGTTGATGAAAAGCTCATAATTAATTTAAATAATAATCAATTTATTGTGTTCTCTCTGAGCAACTTTGCATTTGCTTGCATAAGGCTTGTCATGGAAATAATATGATATAAAAACATTTCTGTGCTTTTGCGAGCGAAATTATTCAAATAACCCCCTTCAAAAGGCAAAGTTTCTTGAGGGAACGCGATATTTTTGTGAGTGAATGCAAATGTTTTGCGAAAGAATGCAAATGTTTTGCGAGAGAATGCAAAGTTTCTTTGAGTAAAGCAAAGTTTTTGCCATCAAACGCAAAGCCTCTTGGGAAATGCAAATGTTTTGTGAGAGAGTGCAATACTTTTGCGAAAGAACGCAAAATTGAACAACCAACACAAAACAAAAGAACAGTCTTGGGGAACCCAATACATTTCTGAGATAACACAAAGTAAAACGCAGTATTTCTGTGAATGCGAAGTTTCTCTGGCAGCACAATATTTTTCAGATCAAACACAAAGTCTCTTGGGGTAACAGAAAGCTTCTTGGGAAACACAACACTTTTGCAAGAAGAAAAAGATTGATTTGGAAAACGCAATATTTTTGCGAACCAATGCAAATGTTTTGTGAGAGAGAATGCAAAGTTTTTTGGGCCAATTCAATATTTTCGTGGTTTTTTTTTGATTGAGCGCAAAGTTTTTGTGAGAGAATGCAAATGTTTCTTGAAAGAGCGTAAAGGTTCTTGGGGAAACGCAATACTTTTGCAAGAAAGTTAAACGTTTCATTGGGAAATGCAAGATTTTTTCAAATGAACAAATGTTTTGTGACAGAATACAATATTTTTGAGAATGAACGCAAATGTTTTGTAAGATAACGCAAAGTTTCTAGGGAGAATGCCATGCTTATCAGGAAACACATTATTTTTGCAAGAAAATGCAAATGTTTTGTGATAAACACAATAGGTTTCTCTTGCAAACACTCTTTTTTAAGTGAACATAATATTATTGTGAGAAAACACAAATGTTTTCTGAAAGAACACAACATTTCTTGGAGGAACGCAGCATGTTTGAGAACGAATATAAATGTTTTGGGAGAGGATGCAATACTTTTGTGAGAGAGTGCAATTTTTTGCAGGAAAACAGTATTATGCGAGGGAACGCAAAGTTTAACAGGAGAACGCAATATTTTTGTAAACAAACGCAAATGTTTTGTGAGAGCGTGCAAAGATTTTTTGAGAAAATGCAAAAAAAATATTGCAAGCAAATTAAATATTTTGTTGGCAAACAATATTTTTGCGAGAGAACAAAGGTTTTGCAAGAAAATACTAAGTTCCTCGAGGGAATGCAATATTTTTAAACAACCATATGACAATGCCTATTTTTATATAATCAAATTAATTAAATACTTTAAATATATAAAATATAAAAAAGCAGTATTTTTATTTGTAATTTAACAGGAAAACTTAAGTTACAAGGCAGTGATTTAGTATAAATTTGTACATTGTAAATCGTGCAAAAATGTATAATTTTTATAAAAAAGTAAGCATGAAGGTCCATCCCTAAACAATAACCATCACCGGGTGTAAGCAGATCTCATGAAAATATACAAATTAGATTTGCCAAAATTCATTTCGCAAATATTTTAATCTAAAGCCACTTATAAATGAACTTTAGTGATTGTCATTTCTTTACAAAGAAAACGTGATCTTCAGAGCTCCTGGTCAATAGCACATGTTTCTTGGAAAGAAAGGAGTGAATTATTTGCTGCTGATCATCTCATTATAACCTGAACATCTCAGTGCATCTCTGCAAGAGTCATAAGAACTGGATCTCCGTCTCATAGATCTCCAAAACAGCTCTTCTTCAGCTCCTCAGGGTCTGAGGAAACAGTAGAGTCAGCAAATAATAAATGAAAAGAAAACAATGTCATTTGAAATCGATTATAAATTGAATCTGAAATGACTCCAGCGAGCTTATAAGCAGGAGAGGGAACCGTGCTGATGGTGACAGGCTGTCTTAACCACATGTTGGGCAATGCTGGAGAAACATTTCAGCCGGAGGAAATGGTTCATTATGTGAAGTGTCCCAGAGAGTCATTTAATTGCAGCGTAATAACGGCTGACTCTAAACCATCCGTCAGACGCTCCCTCAGGAATGACTAGCAGCTCAACGAGACAAAGGAAGGGAACCCCACTAACTATACAAGAATCAGAGTCAACACAATGTTTGTGTAAATCAGAGCTGGAGCCAGAGACCCATGTGAGAAACATGACTGAGGAGTCGATTCTGACGAGAGTTCAGACTGAGGATCGCTTCAGTCCTTCAACTTTCTGTCCTCTATAGAGATCCTAAAGATCATATAGTCAAGTCAAGTCAAGTCACCTTTATTTATATAGCGCTTTTAACAATACAGATTGTGTCAAAGCACTTAACAGTATCAAGTTGGAGGATAGAGTGTCAGTAATGTATAATAATAAGATTAAACACTCAATTTTCAGTTAAGGGCGTTTCATTATTGAATTCGGAGATGTCATTGTCTAGCTCAGTATAGTTTAAATAGTATCTGTGAAATCAAACTTTACATTTACATTTACATTTAGACGATATAGGACCAAAGTTAAAGAGTTCTTTGTTAAACAATCATTGTAGTTTTAAAGAACTGTTTGCAATGGCTTTAAACTTTTTCATTGGTTCTCTTTAATTAATTACTTCTAATTTTAAAACCAAAATCATTGTTTGTTTGTTTTTTTCATGTACTGGTCAACCAATGTTGGGCTGTTTGGCTTTTCATATCATGTTGTTTGGAATAGTGGGGAAAAAAACTATTGCACTTCTATTTGCATCTGTAGTTTTATTCCTATCCATATTCTGAAGGTTTTTATAGAGGGGTTTGTATATATATCATTCACACTGGTTTATGTAACACTTTATTCCTAAAAAAATGTGAATAAAATGTACTTTTGCAAAAGGCAAATGTTTTGTGAGAGAGTGCAAAGATTTTTTGGGTAAACAATACCTTTGTGAGAGAACACAACATTTCTGGAGAGGAGAAGTTTGGATACAGGGAACATTTTTATTGTTTCTCTTTAATAAATTATATTTTAAGGCCAAACCATTGTTTTTCATGCACTGGTCATTTTTTAGGTTTTGGGCTATTTGGCTTTTCATATCATGTTGTTTTTAACACACTCGCGTGCTGCCGTCTCTTCTGCTGACTAGTGGAAAGAAAACATCCAAAATACACTTTTCAAAAATTACTTCTAATTTTAAAACCAAAATCATTGTCTATTTTATTAAATGTTGTTTTGGAATAGTGGGGAAAAAAACTATTGCTATTTTATTATTTCTAGTTTTTATAGAGGGGTTTGTATATATATCACTATTTTATTGCATCTATTTGCATCTGTAGATTTCTGTTTTAATATACAACCCCAAATCAGAAAAAGTTGGGACAGTATGAAAACGCAAATGTTTTTCATTTCTAAATTTACTTTGACTTGTATTTCATTGCAGACAATATGAACACAAAATATTTCCATGTTTTGTCTGGTCAACTTCATGTCATTTGTAAATTACATCCTTTCCTGTCATTATTTCTAGTTCAACACATTATTTGCCAAAAAAAGTTGGGACTGTTTTAGTAAAGCATTTACTTTGTAATGTTGCCATTCCTTTTCACAACACTTTAAAGTTTAGGGACTGAAGACACCAAGTGATGAAGTGTTTCAGGTGTAATTTTGTCCATTCTTCCTGCAAACAAGTCTTAAGGTGGGCAACAGTTCTTCGTTGTCGCATTTTGCGCTTCAAAATGCGCCACACATTCTTATTGGAGACAGGTCGGGACTGCAGGCAGGCCAGTCAAGTACCCGTACCCTCTTCCTCCGAAGGACTTTGTTTGTGCATAAATATGCATGGACGTCCCTGGAAAAGATGTCTTCTTGAAGGCAGCATATTGTGCTCCAAAATCTCTATGTACTTTTCAGCATTAATGGTGCCATCACAGAAGTGCAAGTTACCTTTGCCAAGGGCACTGACACAACCCCATACCATGACAGACCCTTTTTGGACTTGTTGCTGGTAACAGTCTGGATGATCCTTTTCTTCTTTGGTCCGGAGCACACGGCGTCCATTCCTCCCAAAAAATACCTGAAATACTGATTCATCTGACCACAGTACACGTTTCCACTGTGTGATGGTCCATCCCAGATGCCTCCGGCCCAGAGAAGTCGACGGCGCTTCTGGACACTGTTAACATGGGCTTCCTTTTGGCACAGTACAGTTTTAACTGGCATTTGTGGATGTAACTACGTATTGTGGTACTTGACAAAGGTTTGCCAAATAGTCCTGAAAATCCTTAGGATGAATGACTCTGTAAAAATCACGGTTTAAATCCTCCAGATTCCTTGAATCTTTTAATTATGTTATGCACTGTTGAAGGTGAAATATCCAAATCTCTTCCTATCTTTCTTGAGGAACATTAAACATTTCAATAATTTTCTCACGTATTTGTTGGCAAACTGGCGATCCTCGGCTCTTTGCTCCTAAAGGACTAGACCTTTCTTGGATGCTGTTTTGTACCAAATCATAATTACAATCACCTGTTGAATCAACTGTTTCAAATCACAATCATTATTTAACCAATTTACCTCATTACTAGCCCTAAATTGCTCCTGTCCCAACTTTTTTGAATGTGTTGCAGGTCTGAATGACAGGAAAGGATTAATTTACAAATGACATGAATTTGACCAGACAAAACATAATATTTTGTGTTCATATTGTCTGCAATGATAATCAAAGTAAATTTAGAAATCTACTTTCTTTTTTTATTTGCTTTTCCATACTGTCATATTAATAATATATAATATATTTTTTATTTTTTTATCTCCATTCAGCAGCACTTACAGTAATGCAAAGATTTACAGTTTTATTCCTATCTATACTGAAGGTTTACAGGGTTTGTTTACTGTTTATACAACATTTTATTCCTAAAAATGTTGCAAAAAATTTAATGTTTTCTGTCTGTTGGCAGTAATCTGATTTATGGAGTGATAAAAAGAGAAATCCAAAATCCTCTCTGTAAAAATCTTTAAATCTAATATTTCAACAAAATTAAACAACAATTTGAACTTGGCTTCATCCAGCTGTCCTGGAAATGTATGCAAATTTGTGCATACTTAACTTTAATAATGAATTAAATAATGTACTGCTGCATATTAAAATGTAACATTTCAGAAAACTTCTAAACCAACTGTCTTAATGTACTGTGTAATCAGCTGTAAGTATGGTGATATATAAGATAAAATTTGAACTATGTACTTGTGGTGTCTTGAATTATAAAGTGTTGAAAGGTTAAGTTTGTCTCTGTTTTTGGGTAAAAAGACCTTGCTTTCTTGTTTTCAACTGTATGATTTTCACTTCAGAGCATCTGGAATGCTGAGCTGAGAAAATGTGTAATTGATAACGAGCGTGTCCTTACGAGCTGTTACTGTCCCACTACATCATGTCACTCGTGTCGCACATAAGCAGCAGATTTATAGCCTGTAAACAAGATTCAGAACAGGCAAAACGCACTGCTGAGAATCCACCGAGGTTAAGCAGCCGCTTACCACACACTTTCATCCCAGAATAAAGTGAGAACAGAGATCGGATCTCTTCCCATGATCCCTTGAGGAAAGACTTCCCAGGGCGTATACTATGATATGGAACGAGCTGCTTTTGGAGCAGGTCTCGACTCTCTAATGATTGCACTTCTCCATTTACACGGTTTGCATGTAAATGACTGTGGTTTGTCAGTGTGATATTCAGCATTAAGGACAAACACGATTGCACTGCCGCAAAGACCACCCGCGTTTACTGTCCCAGCTGCGACACACGTCAGTTCCTGCGACTACATGCTATCAGTGCATTAAAATAAAGCAAAAAAAACATGTTTGCATGAGATTTCTCCAGTCTTGGGGTTTTCTGAAGACATGCACATACAGAACCAAATAAGCAGACAGTAAAGCTAAAATAAAAAAAGACACTTACATGCAAAGTGAAATTTGAGCAACAAGCTAATTTTTTTTAGAAATTCTCTTTTTATTGCACTTAATTCACACTTTTAAGTGCAATAAATAAAAAAACAAACAACAACAAAAGTAAACACTGGAAAAAACATCTAATTTATTTATTTATTCATGCATTTATTTATTTTAATTTATGTTGTGAAAGATGCTTTTTGGCATCATAATTGTGCAGTTACAGAATCTACCAACAGGGGCTAACTAACTACCCATACTATCTAACCAAACCCATCATGACCATGACTAGATTTATTATGATTCATTCATGTTTATTTTAAATAAATAAAAAATAATCAAATGTGTTATAGGTTCATATATGTTATAGATGACAAATATTTTTTTCTTAAAATGTTAAATGTGAAAGTATTTTTGGAATGAAAATATATGCAGGGCAAAATTATTTTTTAATTCTTTTTAAAAATATATATTTATATTTTTAAAACATTTTCAAAACGATACCAATTATTTATTTTTTTAATATATTGGTAGAACATTTATTTAAGTAAATACTAAATATAGCAAATATATTTTTTTGGCCTTTTTTGTATATTTTGAAATACATATGAAACTATATTTTTGCCGTATGGGAAAGGATACACAAAACAGAAAGCATCTAACTAAAGAACTAATTATCCAAACAATTACACAATGTGAAGAGCAACTTCACGGCAACTTATTTTTATCATAATTATAGCCGTAAAAATAATAAAATAGTCTATTTTGAGTTTTAAAGATTGTTTTATAGTATAAAACTGTTTAATCAATTCAATTTAAACACTTTAAAAAGTCTCACTACTTGAGCCCGCACTGTAGATCAGAATAAAGTTTATTTATAGTGAGAAAGTTATTAATTCTAAGTTGTGAATAGTGAAGATGTTTGTGTGAGTAATCCTTCATTAACCTGGAGATGTGCTGCTGCTGTGTGGAGCTTCAGGCTGCTGTAATTGTTCCTGTCAGAGTCCGTCTGCCAGCTACAAATGAGCTAACCAACTCAAATCGGGGTCATCTGGAAGCCATTTCTCGCTGTATTTTTTTCCTTCCCCGTCTCATTTTAATCTCCTCCTCCTCCCAGGGGAGGTCGGGGCCGGTGACCGGGATCTGTGCACGCTAGGCCGGTGTGGCACGCAAACTCATCTTCGCACGCAAGAAACCTCTGCAGAAGACATCAGAACGCACCTATAGAGGGGTGAAGGAGAACACAAAGGCCATTATTACATTTACATTTATGCATTTAGCAGACGCTTTTATCCAAAGTGACTTACATTTTCAAGTTGCAGTTTTACATTTTATCAGCTCTTGCTTTCCCTGGGAATCGAACCCATGATCTTGGCGTTGCTAGTGCCATGCTCTACCATTTGAGCTACAGGAAAGCATTATCACTCTACATAGTGATTCATTTAATACTGTGCTGGTAAAAATAAAACTAAATGCACTCAATGACTAAAGTCTAGAATTAAAAGCTCAATCTACTCCTGATATGGAAACATAGATGCAGAAGATCAACAGAAATTCAGCAGATAATTTGGCTTAGAGAAAAACAGGCCCTACACAAAACTTCTGCTGAAGAACAAACTGCTCTTCATACCAAGACAAATAGGGAGGGAATGTTTTCTAATGTGCAAATATTTGCACATAAATAAAACTCAGTTCTGGCTAAATTCTGGCTAAAGTATTTTAAGACATGGCATGAAAAATATTGGCTAATCTTACTATTTAATTTGTGCTTACACAAACGTTACATACACACACAAACATATTCATGCTCTGATTGATTTTATGACAAATAAATTTCATTTTTATGACAATTAAAATAATATATATAATAATTTTATAATTTATATTTTTTAATAATTAATTTTTTTATAATAAAATGTAATATAATGAGAATAAATAATGCCGGTATATAGTATAGATGCATTCTTAATTGTCATGAAAAAATGTCAAACTGCAAAAATAAAATAAAATAAAATAGCCTTAATTTTCTTTATGCAAAAAATACAAAGATTTTATTTCTTTTTGCTGCACGTTGAAGTGTGAGCTGGACACATCACGCTATTCTGCATTAATGTTCTAATCTGCGATACATTCATTAATTTATGTGTATAATGCTGTATAAGCTGATATGAAAGAATAACTGCTAAATAAATAATAAATACGATCATGATGAAGCGTAAAAACATCTGTGACTTCACATCAGTGTTCTGGTGTGTTTGATAACTCAACTCCACAGTTTCCATCACCGCTCATCGGCCAAGTCACATTATTAACAGACTGGAAATGTTCAGGAGCGCTCATCATTGACATATCAAATTATAATAACTGATTGCACTTAAATGTCAGGCCACATCAAATCACTAATGCTCACACGGCCGGTTCTGATTGGAGGAAACGCACAGCACTCACTTCTGATTGGCCGATGGGATCTTGGACCCAAAGTCGAGCAGAGGTCAGAGAAAGAGGAGATTTGTGGTTTAATGTACCTGGCGAAAGCACAAGCATCCTGCTGTGAAGACGTCTGTGCGCTTGCGTTCCCTCAGGCCGACTCGCTCTCGTTTTAGAACAGACCGCAATAATTCAATAACCTCACTGGATTCAGTTAAAGATAGCCTGCGTTTGGGAATCTTGGATATTTTTGTGATGCGATTTATGTAATAAAAACAAAATGTTCATGCACGTCATAAAAATATAAATCACACATAGAGCACAACAGCAGATTTCTAGTTGCAAGATTAAACTCAATTTATAAAGATAAAATAATCTATGCTTTTATAATCTATTTCTGTACTGTAGCAATAACCTACTAACTCCATTGCAACTGCATAGCAACACCCTGGCAACAACCTACTTTTGTAACTCCCTAGCAACTGCTTGGCAACATGTTAAAAAACACTGACCACCTTATTAACTAATAGCAACACCCTGGTAACTACCTACCATAGTAACTCCCTAGAAACTGCATAGCAACACCCTGGCAACGACCTGCTGTAGTAACTGCATGGCAACACCCTGGCAACAACCTGCTGTAGTAACTACCTAACAACTGCATAGCAACACCCTGGCAACAACCTGCTGTAGTAACACCCTAGCAACTGCATAGCAATACCCTGGCAACAACCTGCTGCAGTAACTCCCTAGAAACTGCATATTAGCGCCCTGGCAACAACCTGCTGTAGTAACTGCATGGCAACACCCTGGCAACAACCTGCTGCTGTAACTCCCTAGCAACTGCATAGCAACACCCTGCAAACGTCCTGCCATAGTAACTCCCTAGCAACTGCATAGCAACACCCTGGCAACATTCAAATGTCATAACTCCCTAGCAACTGCATAGCAATGCCCTGGCAACAAGCTACAGCAGTACCTCCCTAGCAACATAATAAAACCCACTCAAAACACCTTAGCGACTGCATAGCAACACCCTGGCAACCACCCAAAACACTGGCTGGTATTTTCTGCAAAACTGTGAAGATCTACAGTTTAAATCAACCAAATTCTCTTGTGCAAAAAAAGCTGAGCTCAAGTGAATCAGCATCACGTCACCGGCGTTAATAGACTCCATCGAGCACTAACATGGTCAAGATGGCACTGGTGAGTCAGGCTCATAAAGCACTGGTTAGTGTCCTGCAGCGAGAGAGAGTGTGTTCATTTCCTCTCACTGAGTGTCAGTCGCTCGTTTGGGGTTCTGGATCACCGCTGCTGTCTAATCTGCATTCGCATTCCTACGGTTTGTTTCAGCTCGTCTTTTCCCTGAATCCCGCCGGCTCCGTCGGACCCCCGGGCTTCCCCCCTCCCGCGGCCGTGCGTGACAGTAGCTCGCTGAAAAGTGGAAATGATTCTAGTAAACAGTGATTAGCTCCAGACCGGGATCGGCTCGTCCGCCGTGAGACCTGCATCCACACGCTGGCGGCTGCCAAGTCCTCGACCTCCCCGACCCTCCGGGGTCACGGCCAGCCTTTCACAGCCAGGTTAAGGAGAATAATGGCAGGCAAACACGACAGCCTCACGCAACACACACACTCTCGCTGCAAAGCTGGCTCTGATTAGAGCGGACGCTGATGTGAGAGACCATATGTGAATCACGGGATTCCAGAGGACTCTCCCGTACGGAAAGACGTGATGGGATCTTAGCGCTGAGCTCTCATAGTAACACTGCAAAACCGGGTCTACAAACTCATCGAAATAACATTTGACATTTTATGTTATAATATAAAGGATTATGGTGCATTACATAAAAATACTTAAAAGCTTGTGGCTATGGTGATGCAAATATTACAGTCAATCAAAATGTAGCACTTTTAAAAAAGATATATGCATATATAGTTTTAAAATGTAATTTGTAAGATCTGGGAGAATTTTTTTTTTCTTTTTCAGATTTAAGATGATAATAATAATAATATTGTTTTTTATATATGTATGCTTACACAAAATATCACAAAATTGTAATAATCCTGGATTTTTGGATGATACATTAAAATATTACTGAAAAGCTTTGCAAATATTAAGTCAATCAGAAAGTCTTGAGCTTTTATATTAAAAAGTAATTCGTAAAATCTGTTTTACTTAATTTATTAAAAGATATAGGTCTTTTTTAGAAGATAGGTATAAAATATTTTTATTTCATTATACTGTATATGTACTGCTTACACACAGAATATTAACTAATACCACAGTAATATTACAATATTGTTACATCAATTCATTAGATGATCGATTTTGGATTATCTAACATAATGGATTAAGGTAAATTAAATTATTACTTAAAAGCTTTTGTTGCTGTGGTTTACTGCAAATATAAAAAATTCTGTAAAAATCCTGAGCTTTTAAAATATGCCTTATGCCTTTTAATTAAAATGCATGATCTATGGGAACAATTTTCACTTTTTTAGATTTAAGAAGACAATGGATAACACTTACCTTCAAGCCTTAATAATAATTTTATTTCATAAATAAGTGTAACCAAAGTTAAAATGCATTATAATATATGCAGATTCCTTGTTGAGATCATAATGCATTATAAAGAGCATTTTAAGGCAAAATTAAAATACTTACAATGGATTAAACATAAAGGCTTACTTTATTTTATTATGTGTACTGCTTACACACACAGATTATTTACTGAGTTCATACAGTTTAATGCTCACTAGTTCCTCCTCTCTATAGTGTTCCCTGAACAGTGCACAATGAAATCTAATCTTGTTTCTGTGAAGATGTTTATTCTCTCCTAGGGAGCAAAAACAGTGGGCTCCTAAATCCAAGTGGATTGGAACTGATTGTATTTGGCAGCTTCTTCTTCCTCTCTTCTCAGGGAAGGAGGCACATCTCATTTTAGTGGTGGTTTGCATCCAGGAAAGTGTACTATCAGCAAGAAATCAATGCTACTGTCTCTCTGACTCTAGAAACACTGCAGCGCTGCAATTAGGGTCATTAGATCCCTACAAAAATAAACTCCTCCTGGTGAGGAAACAAGGAGCATTTATCTCCTGCCTGGCACTCAGAAGAGAAACGTCTTGCATCAAGAACATTCAGTTCTATCGCTTAAATCTTGAGATTTCAGAGAACTTCCTTCTCACTTGACGAAAGATAGATCACTGGAGCTGCAAATATGAATGACAAAATACCAATGTAACTTCCATTTAACGCTCTTATGATATAAACTGAGTCTGTACAAAGAGAACAAACAGCAAAGGAAAAACGAAAGCAAATGCATATACACATGCACCGAAAACATCATTAAACTTTTAAAGACAAATGACCCTCTCGGGATATCTCATTTTATGTGCTTTCTTACAGAATAAAGTGTCTGTATTGGTGTATTCTGAGAGAGGATCTGCTTTAGTGAACGTTATGAAGGCATGCTTGCAATTAAGCAATCTCTCAATGACTGCATACCCAAAAACACATGTGAAAATTTATCCTGAAATTGTGAGAGGAAAATAGCCGAGAGAGACCCTGGCGTGCTTTACGATGAGATCAGAGACCCCGGAACATGATGCACCATCGACATGTGAACACAACATCAAATTATGCTCTGAAACATCATTTACAAACTTTATTGTTTCCCTGTGTTGTAAAATGTTGACAGTTGTACTAAAAATCAATTGTTTGTACTCAGATCAAATTTGTATTGACATAATGAATTAGGCTATTCTGCAAGGATATTAAATGATTTATTATAATAACTTTGTGATGGTGCAACTTCAATCATCTTATCTTTTTACAATATGCATGAGAAAATTTCATGTATGTTATGACATACATGTTATCATGCTATTCCATACTCACATTCATATTCATTATAAATATTATATATATATATATATATATATATATAGCATAAAATATGGAGGGACACACACAATACAGTGCATGTATTATTACAGTGCAATACAGTGCATGGTTTTTCAATGTCTAGTCGTGTTGCATAACTCCATGCATGCATACTTTTCCATTTTTAGGGTTTATGTAATGTGGGTCTGCAAAACAGAGCGTCTTTTTATTACGAAATATTCCCCAAGACATAAGTCTGAAGTCTGGGATGCCGTCGATGATTGCATCAAGCTTAAAATAACATTTTCGTAATCCTGTGCAAATCAGAGCAGAAATAACGATTACAAGAGTGCGCAAACGACTAGAAACACCACGCGCGTCAAATAAAGAGATGCAAAGAGTTCAGCTGCAGCAACATAAAACGTTTAATGCATCACTCCATTTGAGTTTATCACTATATGATGACTGGCACAAACCGCAAGAGTTTTGCACAATTGATTGTTTTATGCATCTCCGCAACGATGATCAGAAATACCCCGCACAGAGCGCGTGCAAATGAAACAAAGATGATTTACGCACTATTTTCAGACGTTTTCCCGGTGAACAGAACCGGTTGCGCACTTGGATCTCCGTGTTCGGCTGCAGCCAGACGTTCAGACCTTCTAACGGAGTCTCTGCGGCTTCCACAATGGGAGGAGTGAGACTATCATCGGGTCCTGCCCCCTGTGCTGCAAACATATATAAAAGACATGGATCCAACCAAGCAGCTCAGAAAACCCTGTCAGCTTAACCTGGAAAATTAAAGAGAGTAGAAAACTCTAAATCAGTGCAATGCAGATTAATAAAAACAGACTGAACTGGCAACCGAGAGAGTTAGTTTACATTAACTTTGCATGCAAAAAGAAGAAATAGATTAATTATTCTTTTAAATGGGTGCTTATATTTCTCTCTCTATATAGCACTTAACATGAACATTATTTGAACAGAATCTCATCAGAAGAATAAAAGTGCATCAGAAGAATGGCTCTGACTGAAGCTGAGTTTGAGAGCAGCAGCATCATGAAGGAATGGGGCGGACAGGTTCAGCCGGCTTTGATAGCATCCTTCATCATCCTCTTCTTCCTGGAGGCCTGTCTTTGGGTCAGAAATCTCACGATCAAGAAAAGGCTCCCAGGCCCATTCGCCTGGCCCTTGGTGGGCAACGCCATGCAGCTGGGACAAATGCCACACATCACCTTCTCCAAGCTGGCAAAGAAGTATGGAAACGTCTACCAGATCCGACTCGGGCGAAGCGACATTGTGGTTCTGAACGGAGACGCAGCCATACGCAAGGCGCTCATTGAACACAGCACTGAATTTGCCGGGAGGCCGAACTTTGTGTCCTTTCAGATGATTTCCGGCGGTCGGAGCATGGTGTTCAGCAGTTACAGCAAACAGTGGAAGGTGCATCGGAAAATAGCGCAGTCGACTTTGAGAGCATTCTCGTTGGCAAACACTCAAACCAAAAAGACATTCGAACAACACGTTGTAGGCGAAGCCATGGATCTGGTCCAGAAGTTTCTAAGGCTCAGTGCTGACGGGCGACACTTCAATCCTTCGCATGAACTCACCGTCGCAGCCGCAAACGTTATCTGTGCGCTTTGCTTTGGGAAACGCTACGGCCACGACGATCCCGAGTTCAGGACTCTTCTTAGAAGAGTGGATAAGTTTGGCGAAACTGTTGGCGCTGGAAGCCTGGTGGACGTCATGCCTTGGCTGCAGTCGTTTCCGAATCCTGTCCGAAGCGTTTATCAAAACTTCAAGCTGCTTAATGAAGAGTTCTTTGCTTATGTAAAGGACAAAGTGGTGCAGCATAGAGACACGTATGACCCTGAGGTCACCCGTGACATGAGCGATGCAATCATTGGTGTAATTGAGCACGGGAAAGATAGCATGCTGACTAAAGACTTTGTTGAGTCTACAGTCACTGATTTAATCGGTGCAGGACAAGACACGATGTCCACAGTCATGCAGTGGATACTTCTGCTTTTAGTCAAATACCCATCAATCCAAACCAAACTCCAAGAGCAGATTGATAAAGTAGTAGGTCGTGACAGACTCCCATCAATTGAAGACAAGAGCAACCTGGCCTACCTGGATGCCTTCATCTACGAAACCATGCGTTACACCAGCTTCGTCCCCGTCACCATACCGCACTCCACCACCTCAGATGTCACCATCGAAGGTCTCCACATCCCCAAAGACACAGTGGTGTTCATCAACCAATGGTCCGTCAATCACGACCCTCAAAAGTGGCAGGATCCTCACATCTTCAACCCGTCGAGATTCCTAGACGAGACCGGAGCTCTAGATAAAGACCTGACCAACAGCGTGATGATCTTCTCGACAGGTAAGAGAAGATGCATTGGTGAGCAGATTGCCAAAGTGGAGGTTTTTCTGTTCTCTGCCATCCTTTTGCACCAGTGCTCGTTTGAGAGCAACCCCTCTCAGGATCTCTCCATGGACTGCTCGTATGGTTTAACACTGAAGCCGCTCCATTACACAATCTCGGCGAAGCTCAGAGGAAAACTTTTTGGCTTGGTATCGCCGGCATGAGTTTAAATAAATAACCAGCTTGTTATTGTGACTAAAGGCCAGCAGAGACTGAACATATTACAAATGTATTCCACATAATAAGTATCAGTAAAGCTGCACTGAATGCTGTTTAGTAATTGTATATTTAATATTTATACACGTTTGCAATGATTCAATTAACTGATTCATTCACATCCATAGAATATGTTGTCAGGTAACTGAAGAGATTCTTCAGCTCTTAACAGTAATGTTTTAATTGCTTTATGTTTATAAAACACCATCTATGCTTCAAAATAATGTTAGAAGGACTGCAATATGAAACGTTTATGGTCCAATGCTAAGCCACTGTCACTGTAGACATATAAATTATTATGTAATATTATGCAATTGTTTGTAGATTGTGTTGAGTCATGTTAATGGGCAGCAGCTGTTGAAGAACTTTTACTTCCTATGAGCTCGATTTGGCATCGCAGTGCATTTAATTATGCTTGCATAAAACTGTCTAACAATGTGATTATGTACTTCAGGTATTTTAAGTATTAGGCATTTAAAGCATTTATTTATACCCATTATACAACTTTTTATATAAATTATATTCTTTATAAAATGCATATAAATTTGAGATTCTTAAAAAAAGTTTGCAAGGGTCATTTGTTGAAATAGCAGTAGTTTTAGTGACATGCCAATTTGCAATCAATGCTTTGCTGAGTCTGTTCTGTTGCTCAGAGAATCACACAATGAAGTCTTAAGCATCACGCTCGATGAACTATCAGCTTCCTCATTGTCATTTTGAAGGTTCCCCACATGCACAAAACAATTCCTCAAAATCATGCAGTATAAATCAAAGCTACTATCTCAAGATGTACTCCTATATCACATTGCATTTATTATGATAAATGTTTACACTGAATGTTTTGCAAGCTCTGTAACTGAAGTGCATGTATTCAGAAATACAGCTTTTTTGAAGAAGAAAAAAAAATAGTTTTTTTAATGTTCAGGTGTTATTTTAAATATGTTTTCTTTTTACTATTGGAAAATAAGCTACAAGTGGAATAAATAAAGTGCTGTTTTACAACCTGTGAAGATGCACTCAGTCTCTTTCTGTGTCAACATGATTCACATTTTATGAGAAAATACATGCACATACACACATACATACAATCAAATATGAAAGTAAAAAAAAAAAAATCACATCAGACTAAACCAGCTTGGCATCCAAATTTACTGTCTGAATGGTCTGCATCTGTCTTCACTTATGCATATTGTCTCTATATATCCTTATTGGCCAATATTTCTGTTTGCATTCAGTTTCTGAGATATTTCTGTAAAGCCACATCTTTAAAGTCTAATTATCTTATTAAATTTATACAACAGTCATTATTCTAACTACAGCTCATGATAAATGCACTCTCATGGTACATATTTAACTCCATTGTTTGTATCTGTTCTTTGTTTGACGGATTAAAAATCCCTTTCACGAGTTTACAGACTGAATTCCTCAAGTGACTTGATTTCACTAGCATTCAGTTGGCATCACATTGTGGATTCCAAACAAAATGAAATCACACCAATTAGAGCAGACTTACAGAGCTCATATATGTTAGACTATGTATTCTGTAAAAAGTAAAACGACAGCATTTTTATTTTTATGGTTTCATTCATCTTAATCAGACATTTCAGCACTTTATGGTAAGACAAATAAAAAAATTATCTCTTAAAAATATATAGAAAGCAACAGCCATCATTAAATGAAGGCCCACATCCATTTAGCTTATGTTTTTTTCTTACTCTGTCATATATACTGTACACACAGATATAGTGCCACCAAAATGCATTTAAACAACTCAAAACAATATTTGAATGAATTATATAAACTATAAAATCAAGCATCTTTATCTGCATTTCAAATGCTGCAGTGAGGAACATCTCACTCATGCTCACTATTCCTCATCATGTTTGAAGTCTCAATGTGCTTTCTCCTCAAGTTCACACAGGTGTCTTAGCAGAGGAACCAGAGGTGTAGAGCAACAACTAAGATCCACTAACCGCAAACAAATACAATGCAGACTGACTTCCAGTTCAACATTGCATCTATTTACAGTTTAAACTTTAATGTACAGCAAAAATGCTCTTAATTATCTATAATATTTATAGTATTTAGTATTTATAGTGGATAGTATTTTGCTATCTCATGCAACATACTGATATGCACTTGTCTAAAATTCTATGCATCTGTAGATGGCTCAAGAACGTGTCCAATGTGTGTCCAGGCGTCTGCTCTCCGGCCGTAATGGGTGGAGAGTCAGAGAGAGTCGGGGGGGAAGAAAACGAACCTGTGGCCCAAACTCCTCCTACTCTAGAGATATATAACACAGTGTCAAGGCTGAAATCTGCATTCTTCTAATTTGGTCATCTCTGGACAGACACAGCAGCTCCGCAAACCCTGACCCGTCTTCCTGTAACCCCACAGCCGAAGTGGGCAGAAAACAGCAGGGTTCTCAAATTCTTTCTTTCTCGCCATTCAAGATGGGGAGTTACTAAAACACTTGCAATTTATACAAAAACAAACCTTTAGAGCTTCAGAATATCATGGCGCTTTCAGACACAGAGTTCGGCATGAAGGGCAGTAGCATCCTTAAGGAATGGAGTGGACAAATCCAGCCGGCCCTCATTGCATCTTTCATCTTCCTCTGCTGTCTGGAGGCTTGTTTCTGGGTCAGGAACCTCACTCTCAAAAAGAGGCTTCCAGGGCCCTTTGCTTGGCCGCTTGTGGGTAACGCCATGCAACTCGGCCAAATGCCCCACATCACCTTCTCCAAGTTGGCAAAGAGGTACGGAAACGTGTACCAAATTAGACTGGGCAGCAGCGACATAGTGGTTCTCAATGGAGAATCTGCCATACGCAAGGCGTTGCTTCAACACAGCACCGAGTTTGCCGGCAGACCGAACTTTGTGTCCTTCCAGTCGGTTTCCGGCGGGACTAGCATGACGTTCACCAGCTACAGCAAGCAATGGAAGATGCACCGGAAGATCGCCCAGTCCACCATTCGTGCCTTCTCTTCTGCGAACAGCCAAACGAAAAAGTCCTTCGAGAAGCACATCGCAGCTGAAGCTGAGGAACTGATTGAAACGTTTTTGAGATTGAGTTCAAACAACCAATACTTCAATCCATCTAATGAACTCACAGTCGCGGCTGCTAACATCATCTGCGCTCTTTGTTTGGGAAACGCTATGGACACGATGACTTAGAGTTCAGGACTCTCTTGAGCAAAGTGAACAAGTTTGGTGAAACCGTAGGAGCTGGAAGTTTGGTGGATGTCATGCCTTGGTTGCAATCTTTTCCCAATCCTGTGAGGAGCATTTTTCAGAACTTCAAAGACCTCAACAATGACTTCTTCACGTTTGTCAAAGGTAAAGTGGTGGAGCACAGGCAAAGCTATGACCCTGAGGTCACAAGAGACATGATTGATGCCTTTATTGGCGTGATTGATCATGCAGACATGGAGACGGGCTTGACTGAGGCTCATACTGAAGGTACGGTTTCTGATCTCATTGGAGCAGGTCTGGATACCGTCTCCACTGCATTGCACTGGATGCTGCTTCTACTGGTCAAATATCCATCAATCCAAACCAAACTCCAAGAGCAGATTGATAAAGTAGTAGGTCGTGACAGACTCCCATCAATTGCAGACAAGAGCAACCTGGCCTACCTGGATGCCTTCATCTACGAAACCATGCGCTACACCAGCTTCGTCCCCGTCACCATACCGCACTCCACCACCTCAGACGTCACCATCGAAGGTCTCCACATCCCCAAAGACACAGTGGTGTTCATCAACCAGTGGTCCGTCAATCACGACCCTCAAAAGTGGCAGGATCCTCACATCTTCAACCCGTCGAGATTCCTAGATAAGACTGGAGCTCTGGATAAAGACCTGACCAACAGCGTGATGATCTTCTCTATCGGGAAGAGACGATGCATTGGTGATCAGATAGCAAAAGTGGAAATTTTCCTGATCGCTGCCATGTTAATCCACCAACTAACTTTCGAGAACGACCCATCACAGGACTTGAGTTTAAACTGCTCTTATGGGTTAACACTGAAGCCATTTGATTATAAAATCTCTGCCAACCCAGAGGAAGCATATTTAATGAAGAATAAATTAACATGTGTGCTTTCAAACCTACTGTCTCTGATATATTACACTATGAGAATAAGGTATGTACTTCATATTTAGCAACACTGAACTTTAGATTATAAATATAGTTCACTATATACAAGTGTAGATTAATGTATGACTAAATCTAAATGTTTTGAAATCAAAAGTAACCAAAGGAAAAGGGCCAAAAGGAATAAAAATGGTGTCAGCAGGGTTTCATAGGACTTTAAAACAATGTTTTTACAGAGATGTTTGCTTAAATTTATTTTAAAATGTGCTACTTTTAAAAATGACAGTTTCTTAAAAAAATAAATCAGCAAAAAAAAAAAAAAAATTATATATATATATATATAAAATATATATATATATAACTTCTGGCAATTAAAAGAGCAATTGCTTTTAGTAAATAAACAAAGGAAAAGCAAGATAAATGCCATGTTTAATATTGATTTAATGCTAAAATCAGATGTTTAATTCCTCTGTTTGTTCTACGAGTTTTCATAAGCCTGTACTTTTTAAAAAGATGTTGAAAAATTATTCATAAATGTGATTTAAAACTGTTTTTATTGATGTGAATAAAATGCATTGTTGACTATAACAGTGTGTATTTCATTAAATTAAATATTTATATTCATGCTCACTAAGTTGCTCCAAATACAGTCACGCTTTACTGGCCACATCTGCTGGTTTGCTGTACAAAAACACACACATATTAATAAAACGCTGCTTGTTGGTCATGTAAATTAGAGGTCTAAATGTATTTACTAATTTACTTTTCCGCAGCACCTTTTCACACACACGCATAAAAACGTGCAAAGCTGCTTTGTGGCCCACATGCGCGGCGGAGCAGCGGAGGGAGTCTCAAAGGGAGTCTTACATTTACACTAGTTAATTCATAGCAGACACACGCTGCTTCCTGTCATGACACCGCAGCGCTCTGGAGGGGGGCCAGGGTGTTATGGGCCACGCAGGGTAGCCACAGTACATGCCCCTGATTTACTGCGAACCACACACGCAAACGCACACTCACGAGACATGTCTTTTTGATAAACCTCCCCATTGAAAAACGGTCGTTCTCCAGGATGCCCCCATCGTTGGCCTCTAGATTTGCTGAGGGTTCGGCTTTTAAAAAAACATAAATTGTACCATCAGATGTTTTCACCTCTGTTTTGACCTCACACACAGATGAGTGACTCTCACGGAATGGTCATATTTCAACTCAAAATAAAGAGAAACATTGTTTTGCATTGATAGACAACTGGTGATTGTTCTGCAATACAGAAAAAGACTGCATTACAATACATTTTGTTTAAACCAGTACAACAAATACTACAAAAGTTTTGAGGGGAAATATGATTTACGCAAGCTATGATTTATGCAAACACACAGCAGATGATATGAAGCTAACAACTGTGTTGTTTTGGACAGAAGTACATTTTAAAAAATGAAAACATTGATGGCTGCGTTTCAAACCATCAATCAAAGAAAACATCCTCCCTTCTCATCTGGACTCACATGCTCTGCAAACGGACATCTGAACTAACGAGACCCTGCAACAACACTAGATTATATAAATCTATCGTATTCAAATTATTATAATTGCTGCATGTAATCTTAAAAGTATACATGCATTATTTATGCACTTGCAGAGCTGAGCATCATTATTAAAGCTCTAACAGAATGTACACAGACTGTGCTTCAAACCTTATGGTGCTTATTCTGTACACTAGAGAAAGCTCTAGAGAAAGAAATGTGTAAAACGTGTTCTTATGGTGTGAACAGTGTCAAGTCAGTTTAAAATCAAGTTAAATATCTAAAAGCTCTCTGAAATTTTCACTTGTTAATGGAAAATTCTCTCAACTTTTGGTCAAAGTGTCACTTTTGCGAACCTTTGTGTTTTTCTTCAACAAAGGGACTTGAAGCAACCAGTAAGAAACCACATCATATTCAAAGTTCAAAGATTACATACTTATGACTTACAGTTTTGTTTTATCAGCATTTACTCTGTTATGCTAATTGATAGATAATTTTAAGCTGTTATTATGAATGTCAAATGTAGCCTACAATTTGTAAATTACCCTGTTGATTAAGCTGTAAAGTTTGCCAAAACTCAGCATATTTTAATGATTTATGTCACAAAACCATGTGTAACATCTGCTTACGAACAATAAAATATATATAGAAAAAAACAAATACAAAAACACCTAGTGCATAACCTTTGTTCATTATTTTATTTATACTAGAAACATGAAATGTTCCACCACATCCAATATATTCTGACCAATATCTTAATTAAAATTTCTCAACTTGAAATTTCTCAACTTGTCTCAATGACAAGCTTGGAAAAGCTATCTTTGGTAGTGCGAAGCAATGCCAGTCATGCAAACGCTTGCCAAAAACAGCAGGAACGCGGTGCCAAAACACAGTGACTCAACACTTCTGTTCTGAGAATTATCACACATCCGTGTTGCTCTAAATCACTCCTCCAGATGATGAGGCAATTCCCATGGGAAGTGGCTTTTTCAGTCCAAAAGACTGAAGCCAATGAGCCCGACAGCTTAATAGATAGATGTGCATTAGTATGGAGTTATTTTGCAGCTGCAGGAGGCAGATAAAGCAGCTTTCTGGGAAGCGTCTATGTTTTAGAGTTTTTCCTGATTTAGAAAGCCAAAATACACACTGTTATACACATTTAAAGTGATTTAAACCAGAGCAGAGATGGTGTAAGACATGGGTGACTTCTGGAAAATGTGTGAACATTACACTGGTGCTTGTTAAGTCAATCAACACTAATACTAGTGTGCTTAGTGTTGTGATCAATGTCTATTCAAGATCTCACAGGGAAATATTTCACAATCTATTAACTTTTTAGTCAGTGTTGGGGGTAATGCATTACAAGTCATGCGAGTTACGTAATCAGATTACTTTTCAGTAAAGTAATGCAATACTTTTTAATTTGCAAGAAATTTGTTCATCTTAATTGCACAAAAAGAGATTCAGTATTCCTCAAAATGAATGAAAACAATGAAATCCAAAGTCAGAATATGACGCAAACCTGCAAATTAAATGTTAAATAACACAAATATCCTTTATGTATTTAATCCCATTTTATTCACCAATGCCTTTGCTGCTGACTTTCGATGATCCAATTCAACTATACTAATCAGCAAAAATGACTTCAGATAAACATACCGTTTGTGTTTCATTGCTGAAGAGTGTTGAACTTTCTCCTCTTGTGTCCTATTCTTCATTTACTCCAGAATGGCAGCAGCTGAAAGGTTTGTTTGAGATGCGTCCTCTACTGTACAGATGTGAATTTACATTTCCTTCAGCCTGAGGCTTATTCATTTCACTTTTGGTGTGAAAGGGCTTTTACATTTGCCAAAAATAGAACTTTTTTATATTAAAAACAAACAAGTAAGTCCTGCCCAGATTTAAAAAGGAATAGCAAAATAACGTAACACATAAAAAGTAACCAAGTAACGTAATTAGTACATTTTTAGGGAGTAACGCAATATTGTAATGCATTTTAAAAGTAACTTTCCCCAACAATGTTTCTATTAGTTATCTATTAATTTATTAATTAGTTTAAAATAATTGAATGGGGCAGCAATAAAGCCTGCCTAAAAATCAAAATCCAGTTGATGGCAGTGCAAAAGCAGTCACTGAAGGCTGAGTCTCTAATCTAAATGTTTGCAAGATTGTAGTTTAAATGTTTTTCCTTGCCATGAAAGAGCAGGAGCTCATAAATGCACAAACACACCCTCATAAACAAACATACAGGCATGAAAAGTGTCCGTTCACACGCATCTTTTACCTGTAGGCCCTCGAGCAAAGAGGGTTTATGTGAAAGAGAGACTGCAGACCAATAACAATCACAGACGGACTAAGTTCTTCCAAGAGCTTCACAGACAAATTCCCCGGACTACAAACAAATCAACTGCACATTGCTTCAATAATGCTCGTTTGTCTCTCATCAGTTTTACAAGCAAACCAGTCTGATCTGTCAGAGATGCCAAACACGTTTGATTGACATCTACAGCAAAAGCCATTTCAGTGGGTCAAGAATATGTCCATCAACCAACTAGTTGATTAGTGGTTTTGTTAAGATTTAGTTTAGTTCTGGTGGATCTGAGCCTAAACCAACATAATTATATGTACTTTTATGCATATCTTTATTAAGCCCTCTCAGATAGTTAGATCAGTTGGTTCAAGACCCAAAAAAAGGCAGATCTGGACAGAAGGAAAACTTTAAATGCAAATATGATGTAAACGTGATGAGTTAACATGATACATTCATTATTTTTGTTGTGGATGCCAAAGGTCAAGTGTCCAATCAAACCATAGCATTTTGCCACAAATTTGTTTAATCAGTCTGTAAAATTAGACCGATGCCAACGTCCCAGGTAACAAATTTAGTTATGAAAATGTTTAGAACATTGAACATTGTTCAGAAATATTTCTAAAATGTTGAAATGTCCAGTTTTCTTATAGTGATTATAACATTATTTAAAGGCTACAAAAACTTTTCTTACATTCTATTAACTTTTTTCACCCAAAATCTAACATTATTTGAACATTTATTTTTTATATATTCTAAAAAAATGTAAATGTTCAGTTTTCTTGTCGTGATTATAATATTTATAGGTTACAAAACATTTCTTAGTTCATCAAGTACAAATAACATCATAAGCACATTTTGAGTGTTGTTCTAAAACATTTCTCTCAAAATTAAGAGAACATATATCAACTATAAATAAAGTTATAAGAACGTTCCATAAACATTCATTTAAGAATGTTTTATCCTAACATTAATATAAATTTTAAGAAATGTAAGTGAAAGTTGTAAGAACGTTCCCTGTTAGCTGGGATAGACAGCTTGTGTGATATGACCTCATCAAAAACATTAAATAAGTTTGGTTTGTTGATCACTTTTGCCAAATACTCCCAATGGAAAGTCTAAAGATAAGGCCTGTTCGAAAAGTCAGAAAACTCTTCCAAGATGGCACCATGTCCTAATTAGCATATTCATGACATTACAGCATCGTATTTGCATGTTGTCCAGTGTCAACCATTTACATCTGTTTGCTTCTCTCCTATTCTCAGAGCTCACAAACTGTATTATAATACAGACGAATTCCCAATAAAGCTTTATCATTGACATATTTTTCTGTTTCTGGTGTCAGACAATAAAACGAGTATGAAACAGTGACTGAAATACAGCCCATGAAGACTACATGGCTACTTTTGTAAGTCTCTTTGGATAAAAGCATCTCACAAAATCACTATTTACTTACATAAGGTTAAAGACAACAGTCCAAAAAGTTGCTAGATGCTGTTCTGAAGACAAAAGTCACTAAAAAGGTCTAAAAAGTTGCAAAAAAGGTGTCTACCAAAAATGGCTCCCAAAAGCATAACCATGGAAATACAAGGGACATATAAAAACCAAACATGTTAGACAAATAATTTCACATATTTTTGGGCCAATGCGGTTACGGTAATATTAATAAACTTCAATGTTTGATTTTAAAGACATGTTTTTGTACAAGAAGTAATTGCTGTCCAGTGTACTGTAAAATCTGGGCCCTGAAGCAAAAGCAGTCAAGAGCCACTCTGGATGAGAAAGTGAGACAAAATTAGCTGTAGCCAACTTTGCTCAAACGCTCCACGGTCCTGCTCAAACTCACACGCTACTCACAGTAACTGGAATAACCAGGCAATGAGATTCCATTACCACAGCAATTCAAAGCTTTCCATTCATGAGAAACACACACACACAATAAACAAGAACACAACTCTACAAGCACAGGGATGTTCCTCAGACCGGAGCCGTTCCTGGAATTGTGCTTAAGCTCGTCTGGAAAAGTAATATGCGGATGATAGCTCGATTCACATGGAACATAAAATAATTTCTCTCCACAGTATTACATCAGCAAGTGACAAACAAGAAAACACACCAATTAAGGACAAGAAAATGTGGCTGGGAATAGGACACATGGAGATGGGAAATCACTGGAATTATCTCAGGACTGACATCAATATCCAACGATCAATCCCACATCGTAAAAAAAAAACAGAATGTATTTTATTACAGTTATAATGGGTGTGTTCAGTACCACGGATTCATTTTGGCCCATGCAGACCGAATCTGTGGATATTCTTTATTTTTTGCATTTGCATCATAATCAGCCAAAGTATTTATTAAACACGCAAAGGTTTATGATTTGATTAATAATGGGCGTTTCTGTGCAGGTGCAGATCTCGTGTGGGCCTGCAAATAACTCTTAACTTTACAGTTTTTATCAACTGCTTACACACTAAATCTTTACTTGTCACACAGTTTCTGAAAGCTGTCACTCAAACAGCAGAAACACACACCAAATCTGCAAAACCAGACACTAATTATCAGCCTTTGACTCAGTTTCCAATTTCATAAAACACTTTTTGCAAAACACAATACACAATTCTCTATGTAGCACACAAAAATCTAGCAGGAATTAATATTATGGCAAAGGTGTTTGCAAATGTTTGCTTTTGAGATGTGAGGCATTTTGCATTTTGTGTGTGCAATTCTTGTATTTGTGTGTAAAGTTTTGAAAAAAAAGAGGCAAAGTTTTGAAAATGTGTGTAAGCAGTTGAAAAAAACCTGTAAAATAAAAGATGACGTTGCACATGAGCAACACTTGTAGTCTTCAGACTTACTTTTTCAAGCAATAAATTCAAGAAACTGTTGACGCCTTCTTACCATCATAAATGCCACATTCACTGCGATTTATCTTATTTTTGGCCTCTTTTATGCTAGCAATTAAGGCTTCTTTTCTTTTCCATGACCCATTTGTCTTTATAGCATCTTTGAAAATTTGCCTCTATCTTCAAAATAAGAACTTTAGCTGCTTTTGATGTGGTTTTTCTGTTGATCTGACAAACATGAAGACCACACGCATCATTTGCCGGGGCCTTGTGAGGGACGGAGTCGGCTAGTATGGAGCCGGGGAGAACTTCATTGTTCAGTTTTTACCTGATATTTTCATAGATGTTCATCATTCAATGCCCTACTCTGTTGAGTATCAGCATCACGATTTATAAGTAGACATCATCTCCAGAAGTCTGTTTAATATCATTTAAAAAATCTCTGTAGGCAATGTCATCTAATAAAATTAATCTAATAGATTTTGGTGGAGGTACATTGGTGGAAGTACAAAGAATTCCCAAACTTTTTGTCAGCCACATCCGTCTTAAATATTCTCTTAAAGAAAATATTCTCTTAAATTTAATTCACGGCTCTCTGATGTTGGTTAATGAACACACGACTTACAGCCAGGTAATCAAATAAAATATTTAATTTTTTAGTAAGTGTTTTATTTCAATTGTTTTAATTTTAAAATTATTTATTTATTGCCATTTTTAATTTTATGATTTAATTAATTTGTATCTTTTCATCAGCTTGGGAGATCTTGCTCTAACCAGACCAAACTACCAAACACTGTCATCAGTAACCATTTAACTGTCAGGATATAATGATTATTTTTCACTTTCATTCAATAAAGATGTTTTTTGCATTAACAAATGTTTTGCCATAGTGTATTTATACACATTTCATAACTCATAACGCATTCAGATGGCATTATAAAGCTCTTATCACAGATCGCTTATTAATATTAACGGTCACCATCAGCTTATACCATGCACAGTGACTTGGGATAAATTGTTGTTGTTTACATTATTTGTTTACATTATTTAATTGAATGTTTATTATTTGAGCATAAAAGTAGATGTACATTTCAAACATCATTATTCATGGTCAATTGAGTGAATCTTTTAATATATTAATGTTTGGAAATGTTTAAATCTTTGGTGTAGAAATAATTTACACTCAGATATTGCTAGTAAATTTCATAATTTACTCCTATAATGTGTTTTTTTTACAACTTCAAAATATTTTTTTTACAGTTAGTTTATATTTAATTCAGATTCCATTTGCAGTTTGGACACTTCCATTGTGTATATATGTGTGTGTATCAAATTGACACCTGACCATATATGTGTGTATATATATTATGTATATATTTTATTAAGTATGCACTGAAAGCAGTTATGCTTTAATCTTTCTGACATCATAAGAGCGACCACATTGTTCAAGCATTATTTAAGCCAGAGTATGAACTGAATGTGACTCTTGGAGAGACTAAATGAAGAGGCATAATGAGGCTATTTATTTAACAATCAATAAATAAACGATTTATTTGAAAATAAAAAAACGCATGAATTGGATCAAGTGTGCAAGTTTAATAAACAGCCCTCATCATGTCTCATGTGACACATGCGGTGGCAGGACTCGACCTGTTACAAAGAGGCCCAGGAAATTAGTGAAAGGTTGCAGAAGATCCGTAGATCCCAAACGGAGGAGGGGATAGTAAAGAATAACAGCGTGAGGATGAAGAGTGCTTAAGAGCATGACCTAACAAACACAATGTTCCAGAGACATGGTTTACACAGCCTGAAAACATTACGGGTCTACTCCCGTCTGACACCGACCGCCATTGAAAATCATCATCCTTCAAATCTAAAACTGTTTCATAATGTTCTGTTCATTTAGACTGCACAGGACAGGCAAAGCTTCATCTTTACCAAGCAGTGGGCATAATATCATCATAAAATAACACAAATGTACTTTGACCTCTTAACTGTCCCCTGTCCCCTCAGTGAGACACCTAAGTTTACTTCCCTATAAAACAAATAAATCCTAATCTAATCATGACAAACTATATATCATTAGAAAGGTCTAAGACTCCTTAATGGATATTTTACCACTGTTTTACACATGTTACAAATTATGTTGAAAAAAGCAATAGATTATTTTATGACAAGAGTGCACCTCAAAAATCTACATCATAACAAGAGTTCTTACCTTTGTCACAAAAAGTCTTTTTTCGTCATCACACTTTAGAAATCATTATAAATTATATATCAGCTTAAAATCTCAAAATGCATCCTTTCAAAGCCATTTAAAATCAGACATTGCATTACCATGGAATCAAAATCATATTACAAAATGTTTTTGTTCATGAATTATAAAAATTGGATAGTGCACTTTCACGTCTGTTCAAAAATGTGAGTGACAGTTAAAGGGTTAAAACATACAAACTGCTATGCAAAAATAATTGTGACTTTTAATTGCACATTTGCATTTACATACTTTTTACATAATTTTACACCAGTTATGTGAAATATATAAACCTTACCCAGCTAATAGGGAATGTTCTCATAACATTTATAATGTTGAGAGAATGTTCTGAGATTAACATTTTTGGAAAATTCTTATGATGTTATTTTTACTTGATGGACATTCTAAGAAATGTTTTTGTAATCTTTAAATAACGTTGTAATCACGTCAAGAAAACTGGACACTTTTACGTTCTTAAAATATATCTTTTTTAAAAACATTCAAATAATGTTATATTCTGGGCAAAAATAAAGTTAGTACAACATTGAAACGTTGTTGTAACCTTTAAACAGCATTCTAATCACTAAAAGAAAACTGAACATATCAACATTTTAGAAACATTTTAAAACAATATTCTCACATCATTTTTATAACCTAAATTTGTAACCTGGGCTTTTATCCAGCAAAGATCATCAGAGGTTTAAGCAAAACTCATTGGACATAGAATTATGCTCATCAATTTCACTTAGCATATAAAGATTATTTAATGCGTATGTGTTTGTTTACATCTTTGTTTACATTCAAAATTTAATGTAGTCACAGTTTTCTTATATTGTTTGTTTTTGTTTATTTGCATTGTGTTGAACTTGTTGTTTTCGTAGTTCTCATCATACGGACAGATAAAGTTGAATCTTTAGAAGCTGACGAAGCGTTTCAAATGTTCCTCGTGGACTGAGAAATTTCAGATGAACCATAAACAGCTTAACCTACTCGTTTTGGAATGTGATGTGAAGTTAATTATAAAGCTACCGTCATTACTCTAACAGACGACTGGTGTAAAGCGAATGTTTAGCTTTTAGAAATGGAGAGTGATATTTCACTTGAAGAACCTGCCAGTCGAGGGAAATGTGATATCTGGCAGAAACTCAGATCTGCTACCTGCCAGAAGAGCAGATTGTTTGAGAAGGATTTGAGAGCTTTCAGAGCTATGAATTATTAGCCCTCACACACAAACACTGACATCCAGGAGGAAACACGTTATAATGAGATCTTTACGAGGTCTTCATGCTTCTTAGATGATTCTCATGAGCAAAAAAAGTAAATCTCAGAAAAGTCTCAAATCGTGCTCAGATTTGCCAAAATGCCAACGTCTGCAAAAGTCACAGATCTCATTAAATGATGTGAGCTATTATTGTCTGTGTTCATGTTTAGTCTCCAAATGGAGACTTTTAGTCTTAATTCTTCAGTTTATAAAATAATCTCCTGAAAAAATTAAATCTCACGTTTCTTCTTTCAATAAAGATCTCAAAGTCTCAATGAAATGATTTGAGCAATTACACATCTGTCTATCTATCTATCTATCTATCTATCTATCTATTTATTATTTTCAGTTCACAGTTTAATTGAGCCAAATACTTTTTTTCAATGCAGCACAAAAAAATAAAAAATCAACATAAAATGTTGAAATCTTTTACAGTACTGCATATCTACAATACAATTAAAAAGCTGAATGTGGCAATTTGGTCTAATTCTATTTTAAGATCAAGTTAATACCTTACAGAATAATCAAACAATGCAATTTTTCTCTTATAATGGTCTTTAAAAGTCACATTTTTACAAATTAAGGTCTTAAATCGGAACCGCAGGTCTTAAATTCAAGTCGTGGCATTAAATGTTCCATGCACTGCAAAAAAAATATATATATTTTACTCATATTAAATTAATATCATTTTATTTTTTCTTCTAAAATCAAGATACATTCACTTGAGATACAAAATATGAAGTCTTGTTTTCTGAGAAATGTAACAAAATCACATGAGTTTATGTTTAAAGCAAGACCAAATATCTGTCAAGGGGGTATTAAAATGTGTTTTCCCTTTGAATGAAGTTGATTTTTATGAACCCAATGGCAGATATTTTCAGTTTTTTAACCATAACCTCATTTTTCATAAAACTTGCTGATGTTGTTTTTCTGTCATTTTGCTTCTCAAGTAAATGCATATTGATTTAAGAATCTTAAGACATTTGCACTGGAAAACAAGACAAACACTGAGGAAGAGCATCAGATTATACTGTGTACATTATTTCAGTATTTTACTTTTTGGGGTGAAATGAATTAAGAAGTAATGGAGATCTGTTGGAAGTTTTCAGACTTTGCTAATGCAGAAACCCTGTCTTGACGTCACCGATCGACTCCAGTATTAGGTTTGATTTGTATAGATCACATGCTCAGTTGTGGTCGTGATGAGGACAGGTGGCAGAGACGGGCTAACGAGACACACTCTGCTCTCATATCAAACCCACCGCTCCGAGTGAAAGCTGCTAAGACAGGAGCCGGTGTGTCTGCTCCAATTCTCAGAGCTGGGAATGTGCCTCCGCCGTGAGACCATTAAAACAGGCCTGCACTCTGGCTGACTCCCCAACAGTCAAGACCCCATCAAGTTTCCATCCAAATGGGTTTCTGGGGGGCGAGGAGGTTCTCCACCCCCTAGGTAGTGCGCACACATGCTGCCAGTACAAATAAACAGTGTGGGCTCGCTCTCGTGAAGCCTGACCTGAAAGCTCCCGGGAACGCTGGCAATAGCTGCATTGTGTTTTGTTGCGGTGCATGTTCTGCAGTGCTATTTTTTTAGCAAAATGAAAACGTGCACATTATCTGGGAAACATACACGGCTGAAAGAGTGCAGGCTGCATCACAGAGCCGCTCAATTAAATGTATTTGTTTGGAGTGAATTTGTTCTTAAATCAACTGTTTTGATGCAGCGAACAAAAATATGTTCTGAGAATGTTCCAATTAAATTATGAAAACTTTATTTCTGAATGTTCTGTGAAATGTCCAGACTTTTAAAAAAATATATTTTTTCTTGGTTTTAAGAGAACATTTCATTTTAACATTTTGCAAATGTTATGGAATCGTTACTTTTGAACGTTCTCTGAACATTCAGAAACAAGCGGTATAACATTTAAAAGACTACAGAATGTGCACCTAAAACATTTTATTAAAAGAAACCATGAGCCGTATAAATGAATGTTTTTGAGAACATTATGAAAGAACAGATAACTTTCAACAAACATTCTAATAATGTTACTGTAAGAATGTTTGTTCATAACTTTGAGAGAACCTTGTCAGAACATTCTGCCTGTTCGATGGGATTGTCCACAAAAAAAACACTTGTTATAAAAATTATGGCAAAAAATGAGGCAAAAAAGATTTTGAATGGCTAAAAGCATGTTTTCCTCTATTAAATGTTGACTTTCTAACACTAACACAGACAGAAGACGTATGTAATGCGCTGAAGAAAGGCCCGTACCAGAGATTTTCAGACAGATATTGCACATAATGAATGTATTTTAAGCATAATAAAAAAGACAGATCTAAAACGTGTTTTAATGTTTAGTTTTTCAGTTAAAGTAGCTGGGTTTTTTTCAACATTGTACATTGTAAAAATGCTTTTTCAAAGTAAATAAAATTATTATTTATTGGATTATTGAAGTATGATTTGCAAGAAAATAAGAATTTAGTGTTGCTTGCAATTTCTTAGTAATTGTTTGAGAAATTTACAAGTAATTTCTGAGTGAAGATTGTTTCTACACCAAATTATTTTCAGTGTAGATAAATGCTTGAACTTAATTGTTATATGTACGTTGTCATGAAGGACATTTACTGTATCATCAATGCGGTCACATTCTATAAACTACAAGTGCAAAAGCACTTTTTAAATGTTAGAAGCATGATGATAATTAGCAGAAATATAAGTCTAATATAAGTCCAGAAGTGAAATGGCACATCAGTTATGGAATGACCCATTTTTTTCTCACATATAATTTATTTAAGCATAATACAAAATGATGGGTCCTCAAAAGTAGTGTATTTTAATGTTTAATTTTTTAATTACGTACTAAAGTGTAGGTTTTTTTTCAGCTTTGTAGATAATGTTTTAACTTATTTTTTACAGGTATGTTGTCATGAAGGACATTTGTATTTAATACAGTCCCATTCTACATGCTTAATGTGTGTTCTTGTATTATTGCTGTTAAAAGATAAATAATTACTGAGAAGTGCAATAGAGTTTATTACATGTCTGTGCTATTAAACCGGATGTGTTTCCATTCAGACAGATAGATATAAACATGTTAATCAGTTTAACTTGCTTCATACTTAGTACAATGATGTTCGTACTGTTGCTCCATTAAGCATAGAAAGTGATGTTCTCCACCATAACTTCAACTTTATTTACAGATGTTCAAATTAAGAAGTTTTGTGCATTAAATAAATCACTACATTTTTACATTTGTGGGAGAAATCTTGAGAGGTGTTTGTCCATACAGCAATTCCCTGTGAAGTTAACCGATGAAAGAGAGACAGATCTTGTTCATTTATAGATTTGTATAACGCATATGCATGTAATAGACAGATATTAACTTATGGTGTTTTGGCGGTAGATTTTTTTATTAACATTTGTCTTGTTTTACCAGGACAGGCAATGTAAAATAAATAAGGAGTAGATGAGGTGAATGATGCTGTGGTTGACGTGTGTCCGTACCTGCGTGACCTCTGTGTGTGTGTTTGTTTAGAAAGGGTCAGCTCTACTTACCCAGAACCTCTCCGGATCACAGACTCGCTCTCATCCAACAGCTGTTAAAACAATCATAACGTGAGTCTTAAAGTCAAAGCGCTGATCTGAGGACTCATCCTCAACATTACTCAACAACAGCAGCTTTCTAAGACGCCACATGCGTGACCTCGTTCCCCTGGAGGAAGTCCAATGAACTAGCCTGGATATAAACATCCACCCATAATAACTGGGGATATTGCTCAGGTCTAGTGCATGTGCTTAATTAAGTCAAGCGTCAGTAGTGAACAAACCCACGACTGCATGCATGTTTTACAGATGCTAATGGTTCATGCAATCATGTGGCTTTTATGTATCAAACATTTTCAAGTTTGTCCTTTTAGAAAACCAGTTGCTGCCTTAAATTTTAAAGTATAATCAAATTTACTGTACACGTAATTTCAAATTACATTATAATAAACTGATTTAAAAATAGATTTAAATTTTGTATAACTTAGAAAAGGAGGTTGAAATTATTTTGATGAATTAAAGTAATGGAAATAAACGAATTTTAATACAGATTTACACATTTTGAAGAACCCACAAGTAATATTAGCGTGATCTCATGAGTATTCATAAGTATTTTTACATAAAGTGTGGTTCTACCACAAGTGCATTTACCCAGGTGACCAATTTAGGTTATAATAACGTTGTGGGAACATTGTTTTGAAGCGTCTGAAAAGCAATAGAATGTACGGTTTTCTTGTCATCATTAGAATGTTAAATAAATGTTACAAAAACTTTTCTTACATCATTCTATTAACTTATTTTCATTCCAAATATAACGTTATTTGAATGTTTATTTACAGTAGAATGTCTACTTTTGTTGTTGTGATTGGAGCGTTATTTAAAGGTTAAAACATTCTTAAAATGTTCATCAATAACTACATCCTGAGGACATTCTGTGAAATGTTGATCTCAGAGTGTTTTCTCTCAACGTTATAAGAAAGTATATCAAATATTAATGAAGTTATAAGAACTTTCCATAAACATTACTTTAAGTGATATAATATAAGGATGGGCGAGTGCTGATGTCACTGCATGCGTCTCTGTTTAGGGCACATTTTGTTGTGATGCACTGTGTATTTAAGTCAGCATGTAAAGAGTTAAGAGTTTGTTCCTGGTTATTTACTGTGAATAGAACAACAATCATCTAACAAGACAATTTTCAGGACAATTTTCCCACTGGACCACAACAAAACTAGACTGTAGGTCAGGCATCCTCAAATCTGGCCCACTCCTGCAGAGTTTAGCTCTAACCCTAATCAAACACACCTGAGCATGCTAATCAGAGTCTTCAAGATCATTAGAAAATCACATGTAGGTGAGTTTGATCAGGGTTGGAGCTAAACTCTGCAGCAGATTGGTCCTCCAGGGAAAGATTTGAGGAACCCTGCTGTAGCTGAACACGCAGTGTTTTTACAGTGAGTGCACAGGACTGCGCAGAAGTTTGATCTCAGTAAGATTTAAAGTTGTAGAAATAAGTCTCTTTTGCTCACAAAGGCTGCATTTATTTGATCAAAAATACAGTAAAAACTGAGATATATTTTTACAATTTCAAATAGCTGTTTTGTATGTGAATATGTGTTAAACTGTAATTTATTTCTGTGATCAAAGCTGTATTTTCAGCATCATTACTCCAGTCTTCAGTGTCACATGATCTTCAGAAATCATAATAATATGATGATTTGCTGCTCAAGAAACATTTCTGATTATTATCAATGTTGAAAAAAGTTGTACTGCCCAATATTTGTGTGGAAACCATGATACATTTTATTTTTCAGGATTCACAGATGAATAGAAAGTTCAAAAGAACAGCATTTAGTAAAATATTTTGTAACATTATAAAAGTCTTTACTGTCACTTTTGATCAATTTAATACATCCTTGATGAATGAAATTATTACTTTATTTTAAAACTCGTACTGACCCCAAACTTTTAAACAGTACTGTATGTATGTAGGGATACATAAATAATTATTTAAACAAAGAACTATATAAAAAAAAATGACAAAAAAACAATTCAGTGATTATTTGATCACACAACTCGGCATTAAGATATTAACAAAATTTGGTAAAATATCTAAAATAATTCTGAAATAATGAACAGATGGCAAAATTACATGGAAGTGAGGTCAACTTAAAATGTTTTTCATATGCAATTTTAGTACACTACAAAATTTGGTTTAGCAACTCAGAAATTGCTAGTAAAATTTCACAATTATTTGCATAAGAAACAGCAAGTAACACATTGAATTACATGTGAAATTTTAATTAAAACATAGCAAATAATCTTTGTTTTCTTTACAACTTAGAAAAATCATTTATGCCACTGTATGCAGTATTCTAGTATTGTATTTCCTTTCTATTCTCTTGATTATCTCATGTTTGTATGCATCATATGCCAGGAAAACCATCAGCCCATTGCTCAAGATGACCCGTCACTCCACAGACCAGTGCCAAATCAAACAGTCCCAGGTCAAAGGTCAAACCCTCAGCCGCTGGGACGTCCCATGCGCTTCAGCACAGCATAATGAGCTCGTAAGACAGAGTTTGATATAATCAGGGGAAAAGAGCGAATCCCAGCCCAGAGTCGAGTTACGTCCTCGAATGGACACCTGTGAGATCTGCTGCTCCAAAACACACACATACAGTCGCCCGCGCCGCTTTACTGCCAAGACATACAGTTTTAGCAACATGGAGGTCTGGAGGTTTCTCCCCCGAGGGCTGGAGGGATACGTGACTGAGCGCATGCAGCAGCGGTGATGGGCGTTAGTGAGAACCTTAGCACTGAGGAGACCTCGAGTTACTGCAAACCAGGATTGAGCAACTTCAAGTGTACAATAGTTCCTCTGTGGAGGACAAGCGTTCACTAAACGTTCAGTAATATCATCAATTTAACAGCACTGTCGCTCAAAAGAGACAGTAGTCGCATACTAACTCATGCTATTCATGTTCAATTAAAGCAATATTGTTTGTATGCAATATTGATTATACTTAAACATTTAAATGTTACTTTTGAACATTCTCTGAACGTTCTGAAACAAGTAATAACATTTAAAAAACTAACAATGCTGGGGACATTTACTTTTAAATGTAATGCATTACAATCTTGCATTACTTTTTGTCACCTGGGCTGGGCTTGCTTATTTATTTTCAATAACAACAAACCCTAAAGTTATAGTTTTGGTAACTGAAATGAATAAACGTCTGAAGGAAACGCCTCTGCACTTACTCACAACTTCTCTCAACACTGAGATACGAGAGCTGACAGTCAATAAATGGGAAAAGAAAGAAATGTGCATTACTTATTTGAAAAAGTGACTCAGATATTTTCTTGGAAATGTAAAAGTAATGCGTTACTTTACTAGTTAGTAGTGCTGTCAAACGATTAATCACATCCAAAATAAAAGTTTTTGTTTACATAATATATATGTGTGTACTGTGTATATTTATTATGTATATTTAAAGACACACTCGTACAGTATATATTTTGAAAATATTTACGTGTATTTACATGTATATATTTATATAATTTATATTATATATAAATATATTATTATACAATTATAACATATTTGAAAGAACATTGCTAGAATGTTAACCAAAGTTCTGAGAACATTTCTTGTTAATACTAACTATTCATGTTAAAGCAATATTGTTTGTATGGAATACATAATAGGGCTTGATTATACATAATTTAAGCTTGCAACTGAACTCGAATAAGCTGATAAAGTTTGACATACTTCTATTTCCAACTTTACATGAAGAGCTGGGCAATGATATATAGTAACATTGTGCAAAGTAAAAAAATTAGGCAGTTAAGATTTACTATATAGTATATCAGCTTATGCGAGTATACTGTATGTATGTGAACAAAGTATGAGATACTATATATCCAACTTTATATATAAAGAGCTGTGCAATAATATAGTTACTATAGCGATAAATACCATTTTGCAACTATATAATTAGCATATATAATTGTATGTGAGTATTCTGAATGTATATATTCTAATAAATATATTCTAAGAACGTTTCCCTAACATTCTCATTAAGTTATAAAATGTTATTTCTGAATGTTCTCTGAATGTTCAAACACCCATGTTAAATGTTTTAGAAATATTTTTCTTGGTTATGCAAACGTTGATGGAACATTAAATGTTCATTGAATGATGTATAAATATTTTTTTGGAGCTAACATTTTGAGAACATTACTAGATAACTTTGAAAAAATATTCCATTAAAATTACTGCAAGAATGATTGTTCATAACTCTGAGATATCCTTACCAGAACGTTCCCTGTTAGCTGGGATAATATCCAACTTTATATATAAAGCTTTGTAATAATATAGGTACAATATAAACAGGCAAGATTTGTTATATAGTACATACTGTGACTGTAAGATGATAAATGTCAGCTCTAAAATGATTTGCTTCCTTCAAAAGTGAGCAAAAATAGCATACTGATTTTTATGTGTAATTCACATTGAGAAATGAAATGTATTATTGAAGACTAGATTGTGTGTGACCTCAGCTCAAACTGAAGAGCAGGAAAAGCACAGCAGGAATATCTGTGTGTGTGTGTGTGTGTGTGTGTGTGTGTGTGTGTGTGTGTGTGTACTGGTTTATGTGTTTATGAGGACACAAATTTGTTTAATAACATGTGACAGAGGTATTACAATTTGAAGGTGGTTTATGAGGACACTGCCTATGTCCCCGTAATTCAAAAGGCTTAAAAAACATACTAAATGGTGTTTTTTTGAAAATCTATAAATGCACACAGTCTCCTGTGAGGGCTAAGTTTAGGTGTAGGGTTGGTGTAGGGCAATAGCACATACAGATTGTACAGTATAAAAACCATTACGCCTATGGAGAGTCCCCGTAAACCACAAAAACCAACATGTGTGTGTTTGTGTGTGTGTGATTGCTAAACACAGACTTAAATAAACAGTGATCTGAGGTGTGTGTGTGTGTGTGTGTGTGTGTGTGTGTGTGTGTGGTGTACGTGTGTGTGAGTGTGAGTGTGAGTGTGTGTGTGAGTGTGTGTGTGTGTGTGTGTGTGTGTGTGTGTGTGTTTGTGTGAGTGTGAGTGTGAGTGTGTGTGTGTGTGTGTGTGTGTGTGAGTGTGAGTGTGAGTGTGTGTGTGTGATTGCTGAACACAGACTTTAATAAATAAACAGTGATCTGAGGTGCGGTGGATCTGTGATCCATTAACCCGCCATAACCTCCACAGACTGTGTGTGTGTGTGTTTGCTCTGTGACATTTAAACACATTCCTCGTCCCAGCACTTCATCAGTTTTAGAGACAGCAGAGAGAACATGCTTATAAATATGAGCGATGGTCAAAACCTCCCTCAGAGCCGAACATCTCACATCCACCTCAAGCACATCTCCGTCTGTCAAACACAGATCCTCCTCTCGCTTGAACTACACGTCTTCCTGGAAGTGAAGTCAACATCTCTACAAAGAAACACTCATCTAGCACAGATGAACATGATTTATCTGCTGGGTTGGCTATTAACACTGAGAGCATCATTTATGATGAAACACATAATCTGAAGAGTGTTTCTGAATGCTATCAGGCATATCCAACTTTCTGTGCTGTTTATAAGAACACTTACAGTCCCAGCTAACTGAATGTTTCCATATACGTTCTTATAATGTTAGGAGGAAATGTTCTTAAGACAATGCTTTAAGTTGGAACGTCCTTATGATGTTATTTGTATGTTCTCAGAACTGTGTTCAGTAACGTTTTTCAGTAATATCAATAGAATGTTCTCATAACTTTTTCAGAATAATGGAATGGAATGTTCCTCTTACATTTGCATAACCAAGAAGATATGTTCTTTAAATATAAAAAATGTTGAGAGAACGTTTCAAATGTAACATTCTCATAGCGCTTCAAAATGATACAACTGAATGTTCCTCTAACGTTCATACAACCAAGAAGAAACGTTGTTAATACATTTGAAAAACTGAACGTTTGGAATATACCAAAAAAACTTTCATGTTTATAAACTAAGGTTATGAAAATTTAAAGACCAGATAACTGTCAATGAACGTTCTGTTAACATGATTGGAAGAACATGTGTTCATAACTCTGAGAAAACCTTGCCAGAACCTTCTGAGAATATTCCCTGTTAGATGGATATCTCCAGAAACATGAACACTCAACACTGCACATGTGCTGGCATTCTGTTCAGAAAAAAATATATGTAAATGAATATATGAAATGGATTAATGTAAACAGAACTTTCAGAGTCTGAAATCAGATTGAATTCATTGCACTTGACAAATTAGTGCATGTAAACCTTTGTATTATATTATCAACACATTTCAGAACACAACATATGAAACAGAGCTTGTGCAGCTCAAGAGTTTTTGCATTTGAGGCTCCATCGGGTCACTTGCACTGGTGACATTCTGTACAGAGTAAAAACAACAACAATAAGCCTTTGTGCAAATCATTTTGACATTGACTAAATATGAGTTCTCAGATGAGACCGCTGGGACTCAAGACTCAAACCAACAAAACATTTGCCATGAATCTGCATCTTCTGGTGTTGTGTGTGGTCCGAAACAGAGACGGAAAGAAGAACCTTCCAGAAGATATTCAGTTCCAGTACAAATACAGATGCAATTCAGATGGACATATTTTGGACTAAAACACTGGTTAAAGGTGTGGAATTTTTGGATGTTAAAATACTTTTTCATATCCCAGTTTAACTACAGAGAAGGGCTGTTGTCCGGATGGATAAATGGGAATGTTTTCCCAGACCTGTGATGAAGAGAGACCCTAAGATAGTCTCATATGTGGTTTTTCTAAACTAAAAAGACAAGAACCTTTGATTTAAAACCACTTTTATAAACTGAAATGAAATAATGAAAAGTTACTGAAAAATAATGCAAAGTAATAAAATAATCCAAATAATAAAAATAAAGTAAAAATGAAGAATGAAGTTACTTAAAAACTAACAAAAATCATTTAGATTTAGATTTTTTTTTTTTTGTAGTCTATTTCAAGTTCAGAAGGATTTCATCGATATTGAAACAGCATGTCATGATGCATTGCATTCACATATTTTGTGACGCAGACAAACCCATTTCTATGCATAACTTGCACTTTGTGACATGCTGAATCACAAAATGAAAATATACGAAACAAATTTGTGGATAAAATGCATTTTGTTTTCATTTTCATAAATGAAACAAACAGAATCAGCATGTTGAATCATGATGTGGAGCGAACACAAAACATTTACCCTTGGAAGGAACTTGTGTGAATTTTGTGCATGAAATCAGATTTGGGTTTAGGATTTTGTGCACAAAGTGCTGACTTTACATTTCTGTTTACAAAATGCAACTGGCTTTTGTCTTTGTGTGTATGAAATTAAGTTTAATTGCATTTTATCATGAAATATTGCATTTTGTGCCAACTGGTGAACAGAAGATTTTATTTATCAGGGCAAGTATTACATTTACATTTTACATTTAGCAGACGCTTTTATCCAAAGAGACTTACAAATGAGGACAATAGAAGCAATCAAAACCAACAAAATAGCAATGATACGCAAGTGCTATAACAAGTCTCAGTTAGCTTAACACAAGTTTTTTTTTTATTATATAATAAAAAGGAAACGATAGAATAGAAAAAGAATAGAGCAAGCTAGTGTTAGTTGCCTTTTTGATTCTGTTAATTGTATAATAAATAAAAAGAAAACAAATAGACAGAATACAAAAAGATTAGATAGTTGTTGTTTTTTTTGTTTGTTTTTTAAAGAATAGAATTAGAATAGAGAGAGCTAGAGTTAGAGGGTCAAATAAAGATGGAAGAGATGTGTTTTTAGCAGATTCTTGAAGATGGCTAAGGACTCAGCTGCTGGGATTGAGTTGGGCAGGTCATTCCACCAGGAGGAACATTTAATTTAAAAGTCTGTGAAAGTGATTTTGTGCCGCTTTGGGATGAACAATAAAGTGACGTTCACTTCCAGAACACAAGCTTCTAGAGGCACATAAGTCTGAAGTAATGAATTTAGGTAAAGGGGTGCAGAGCCAGTGCTGGTTTTGTAGGCAAACATTAATGCCTTGAATTTTATGCGAGCAGCTATTGGTAGCCAGTGCAAATTAATAAACAGAGGTGTGAAGTGCATTCTTTTTGGCTCATTAAAAATTAATCTTGCTGCCGCGTTCTGGATTAATTGTAAAAGTTTGATAGAACTGGCTGGAAGTCCTGCCAAGAGAGCATTGCAATAGTCCAAGCCTGGACAGAACAAGAGCTTGAACAAGGAGTTGTGAAGCATGTTCCGAAAGAAAGGGCCTGATCTTCTTGATGTTGAATAAAGCAAATCTGCAGGACCGGGTAGTTTTAGCAATGTGGTCTGAGAAAGTCAGCTGATCATCAATCATAACTCCAAGGTTTCTGGCTGTTTTTGAAAGAGTTATGGTTGATGTGCCTAACTGGATGGTGAAATTGTGATGAAACGATGGGTTTGCTGGAACCACCAGCAGTTCTGTCTTAGCCAAGTTGAGTTGAAGGTGATGGTCCTTCATCCAGCAAGAAATGTCTGTTAGACATGCTGAGATGTGATCAGCTATTGTCGGATCATCAGGATGGAATGAGAGGTAGAGTTGAGTGTCATCAGCATAGCAGTGATATGAAAAGCCATGTTTCTGAATGACAGAACCTAGTGATGCCATGTAGACAAAGAAGAGAAGTGGTTCAAGAACTGAGCCCTGTAGTTAGATGTTGCGACTTGGATACCTCACCTCTCCAAGATACCTTGAAGGATCTATTTGAGAGGTAAGACTCAAACCACTGGAGTGCGGTTCCTGAGATGCCCTTTCTCAATAGGGTTGACAGGAGGATCTGGTGGTTAACCGTGTCAAAAGCAGCGGACAGATCCAGCAAGATAAGTATTGAAGATTTGGTATCCGCTCTTGGAAATCTTAGAGCTTCAACAACTAAGAGCAAGGCAGTCTCGGTTGAATGTCCACTTCTGAAATCAGACTGGTTGCTGTCCAGGAGGTTATTCTGTGTGAGAAAGGCAGAGACTTGGTTGAACACAGCTCGTTCAAGTGTTTTTGCAATGAAAGGAAGAAGGGAAACCGGTCTGTAGTTCTCTAAAAGAGATGGGTTAAGGGTGGGTTTCTTAAGTAGTGGGGTTTAACGAGCTTGTCTAAATGCTGAGGGAAAAACACCAGTGTGAAAGGATGTGTTAATGATGTGAGTGAGTGCAGGTACAACTGCAGGAGAAATGGCTTGAAGGAGATGAGATGGAAGAGGATCAAGTGGACAAGTAGTAGGATGATTAGAAAGGATGAGTTGGAGACTTCTGCCTCAGAGAGTGGAGAGAAGGATTTGAACGAGTGTATGTTTGCTGGTAAGATGTGCTTGACAGATTGTGGTGTGTAAAATTGTGCACTGATGGTTTTAATTTTATTAATGAAGAACATGGCAATGTCATCAGCTGTTAGAGTTGATGAAGGAGGGGGAGGAAGAGGACAAAGAAGCGAGGAAAACATTTTAAAGAGCATGCAAGAGTTAGACGAATTGTTAATTTTGTTATGATAGTATGTCCTTTTAGCAGTGGAGACATTAGGAGAGAAGGAAGAGAGGAGTGACTGATACACATTAAGGTCAGTAGGATTTTTTGATTTTAAAAGTATTAAATGTGTGTACTACAACAAAATATTTGGGTTATATCATTAACAATGAAATGAGTGATGATGATGATGATGATGATGATGATGATGATATGTATAGGCAATGTCGTATATGCTCAAGCAAATATGATGGTGAGAAAATTTTATACATGTTCAGATCAGATCATGAAAGACCTTTTTAGAGAATATTGTACATCTTTTTATACTGTCCCTTTGTGGGTTAAGTTTTAAAAAGAGAGCCTTTGTAAGCTTCAGGTCACTTACAATGACTGTATGGATCCTGCGGAAAAAACCCCCAAGATGGAGCAGTGCAAGTGATCTGTTCTGTTTAAGGCAAGTGTACAATCATTTACTGCTTTAATGAGAAATTTGATGTATGAATTCATTTGTCGTTTGGGTGATTTACATAATGATATTATAATGTCAAATCCTATATTATAAAGCCAAATATTATAATCGTCAAATCCTATTACATGAGGTGCGATATCAGTCCCCTATGAGAAAGTATTGGTATAACTGTCTATTTTAATGTGTATTGTTTTGTATTGTGTGTTTTTGGCTAATGGACCTTGAGTGTCGAAATAAATTTTGAATGAACGAGAAGTGCAAAAATAATGGCTGTTTAAACTGTTTAAAACAGTCATGTGACAATTGCTCAATGACTACAAAAAACATAATTCATTTGATTAAAAAAAAAATGCATATTTGGATGCTCATCTAGCATTTTTTAAACGTTTCTACTTACTAGTTGTTTCAAAACGCTCAGTAACGTTCCCATAATGTTTGCAAAATGATCAAATGGAACATTCCCTTAATGTTTTCGCTAATATTTGCATAATCAATTTTGTTTTTCTCTGAAAAAAAGTCTTCATAACTTAATGAGAACATTGCTTTATAGAACATATTTTTCTAGCAGGGTTTGCACATGCCAAACAGCATGTAAAGTGAGCATGATTTGATAAAGCCTTTGGTATCAAGCATCATTTAACACTTGCTTCAGAAGACCCGGATCCTCCATGACCTCCCACAGCCGCTAATCCTGTAAAGATCGGCATCCCCCGGGAGTCACGTTCTCCAGCTCCCGCCTCTGCTTTTGATTTAAGAAATTCACAGGACCTCACAGACATATGGTTCTTCTCAACAGCAGTAGTAGTTACATCATCGTCACTTAAGCGACCGCCATCTTATCTGTCTGCTTTACCTCACGATAACTTCACCGATAACTTATTACCGTCACACGCGATCAGACGGAGGCTTCCTGTTTCGCCATGTTTCCGTGAGCATGTTTGCTAAAAACCAGATGAATTACCCACTTTAAGTGCATTTCATCATATTAGCCTTAAGATGTTTTGACAGATTAAAATCTAAAAATATAAACAGAGTTGAACATCTTTACTGGGAAAATCATCTTGCAGATTCTCAGTGTCAAAGTGCACTCAACAATTTAAAAAACTGGACATTTCAGAGAACATTCAGAAACAGCCTAATGTTTTCAGAACTAATGGAAAAGTTATCAATGTTCTTAGTACATATTTTTGTTAGATGGGTTTGCACAAGCCAAACAACATGCGAGAGTGAAGTGCAAATACCAAACATGTTATTAATTTAGTAATTTTTAATTGTATGTTTGTTTGTTTGTTTTTTAAATGTACCTGCTTCCCAACTAACAGAGAACTTTCTCACCACTTTCGCTAACGTTTTTTAAAAGTTATATAAATGTAAGGACAAAATGTTTAGGCCTATCGTTCATATACTAACTAACATTTGATATACGGTTTCATAAAGTTGAGATCAACTTTCTCGTAATGTCCTTAAGATGTTATTTGTACCTGATGAAGGTTTTAAGAAACATTTTTGTAACCTTTAAATAATGTTAAAAAAAACAACAACAAGAAAACGGGACATTTTTAATGTGGTTGGAATATTAAAAACGAACATTAACATTATACTTTGGGTGAAAATGGAGTTATAATAGAATGTTGTGAGAAATGTTTTTATAACCTTTAAATAACGTTATAATCACAACAAAAAAACTGGACATTTCAATGTTTTAGAAATGTTCTCACATCGTTTGTATAATATAAATGTTAACCTAATTATAACCTGGGTTACTACTTTGTTTCAAAACGTTGAGAACATTGAAAAGTAATGTTCCCATAATGTTTCCGTGTTAAAATTTTACAAGCTGTTTTACCCAATATTTGTGTGTGTTGAGTATTATGTAGTTAGTTATGGTTTAATGTTTCGCTCAATTTTAGATTCACTGATTACAAACTGATCTTGAATCAATGATTATAGAATCGTTAATATTGTTTTTCAGACAAGAACTGATTTAAAGACTAAAAATGTAATTAGGTTAAACACGATCTGGTAAATTATCATTCAATATTTTAAAACTTATAAACATTAAATTAAATTAGTTACATGAGTGAAGTGGAATTATAATATAGAGTCAAAAACATAAACCATTGATAAAGTCATTGTGTGGCCCTTACTGCTGAAATAAAACACTTCACTGCATAAAAACCTCGTTGCTGTTTTCTATAAGATAAAATACTGCTGTCTTACTGGCATTATTGCTTATTCTTGGAATAGCCAAGAATGTTGCTCTTGTATGATAAATTGCTAGTGATGTTCATCATATAAAAGACACTGTAGAAGCATCTGCTGAATGTAAATGTCCTCAACAGTGGCTCTTTAGAGAGATGACAATCATCCAGCATCCAGCATCAGTGTTATGTTAAAAATGGTGCGTTCTGTCTGTTTACTGTAAAACAGAAACTGTATAAATGTTAAACTGCCAAATCAAATCAATCTGCCAGCTGTGTGTGTTTCTTTCCTCATTGTAAATGATCCATTGAAGACATTAGAGATGTTCAGAAACGCAAACACTTCCCAACAGCAGTCGTCATATAAAATGTTCAGAAACATTGCAGGAAAACAGATTGCTTGATTAATACAGACTAGCCGTGTTTTCCATAAGCCTCTATTCATGACATGCATGATACAGCACACATATCTGCACTTTTAAGACGTTTTATAATGCACATGTCCTGTCTGACGTGTTATTTGGCAGTGAGTCACAGCTCTATCTTTGTTCTCTCTTGAGGAACATATAAAAGTAATGAAGTTGTCACGGCATTGGCTGTGGTTTCAGATGCATGAGATTCAACACGTTCTGCTGCTTCAGTCTCACAGCAAACACACTCAGAGCATTAATTACAATATAATACATGTAAATAAAAACATTCATGTAAAAGTCAGTCATCTGAATGTAATTCTGCAACCTTTTCGCTCAGAAATTGCTAGTAAATTTCACACAAAAAATACAAAGAAACTGAAAGAACATTGAATTAGATATGACATTTTGAAGTAGAAAGACTAAAATAGCATTTTATTGCAAAACGTACTCCAATAATCTTTTTCAAGTTTGAAAAATAATTTTTTTAAATGTGTGCTGCAATTAACCTTTGCGTAACATCCTTTTGCAGAAATTCTTAATTCGTTAATAAAGTGTCCACAAAAATGTTTCAAAAGAGCAAACATGAGTCTCAAAAGACAATGTGTTAAGGGTGTGTGTTTTATAACTGTATATGCAGTATATAAATCAGTCAACGTGGGTAAATGAGACTCTTTTCCTTCCTCAGAATGTGTAAAGCAGGTTTTCCTTTCAATTCAGGAGAGAATAATAAAAATAGATGAAATTCCTGATTCTGAGCCAGTAAAAATCAGGGTTGGTATATTTTTTTCAGTAGATTACTGTATATCGGGGGAAAAAATGTTAACTGATATTAAATAAAATATTTTAAAAATATATTTTAAAAAACTTCAGCTAGTTTGTCATTTCTCATTTTACTTTACAGTAGTTTAACTAAATTATTATTAATAAAACAATACAGACATTTAAAAAAAAAACATTTTAAATAAAAAAAGAACTACTAAAAAAATGACAAAAGCACACAACAAAATTACAAAAAAAATCACTAAATTTAAAATAAAAATAGAAAAATAAAAACTGATTCAAAATATTAAGAAAAAACTATAATAGTATTTCAATGATACTAAAATAACACTGCTACACATCAAGTCTCCACAAACATGCACAATAAAAATAAATAAAATAATAAATCCATCAAGCCCACAGTGAGGCCAAACTTTCATTAAATGTAAAAGGATTGTCCTAGTATTCTTTTATATTATCCTGAGATACGGCTGCGTAATCAAGCATGTTTTTCTTAACAAATGTTGTCTGAAAGGATTCATCTCTCAAAAGCATTAAATAAGAGTTATAAATGAATCCCAAAGAAAAGGCTTGAAAAAGAATCTGTGGTGTGAAAGTCAGGAAACGACCTTTGTTCCGGCTCTAAAGCACTTCCTCCGGGCCGTCCAGAGGAATCGACCCCAAATCACCTGAACTACGGCGATACTGACCCTCACTTAATAAAACAACCCAGAGACACGGGCAGGAAGTCACTGCGGGATACACAGGAAGTTGGTGGAACTCCAGGAACATGTTTTTGGCATGACAGCAGTTACAGAAAAAGCATTTTGGACTCAAGTGCACGCTCTGCGCTTTCCTGTTTTCTTTGCTTAGCAGAAAACAAAACTGGTTTAAATCAATATAGTTTTGCTTTTCAAGCATTGTGTTCCCTGAGTTTGAAGTTTATGGTGGAATAATACACTGTTCCATATTGTACACATGCAGAATGAAACTGAAAGAACCAAAACAAAAAGAGAAAGAAACAAACATGAAGGAAAAATAAAGACATACAATGCAATAAAAGATGAGGGCAATGCAGCAGTGAAGCACCAGCGTTCATGCAGCATTTCCACAACTCAAACCATCTGTGTGTTTTTAAAGCTCTTCACACTGATGCAGCTGCTAGTTGAGAATAATAATGTCATTGATCAGTGAGGCTCAGTGATTGGTTCCCTCATTATCCACAGGCCACGCCCCCACAGGCCACACCTACAGAAACCTTTTCAGAATAACACACTTACCCCCGGTTTCACAGACAAGTCTTAAGCCTAGTCCTAGACTAAAATCTAAGTCTGAGTTGTTTCAACTGAAATAAACTTGCACTGACTGATCTTAAAATATATAAGTGCTTTTGTTTTGCCTCAAGATGCACAGCAGTAATGTTTTCTTCTAAGTACGTTTATAAAAATGACTTAAATGTTCTAATTGAACTATGGCCTAATCCTGATTTAGTTTAAGCCCTGTCTGTGAATCCGGGCCTTAACATGTTCACAAAACGCAACTTGTCAGTATGCACACACCCAACAGTCCTACTAAATGTGTGCAAGTATATTTCATATAAAAAGTTGATATATTTTAAATAAGACATGCAAGATAAACATTTAATTTCCAAGTTGAGAACTGAGTATTAACAACCTATTAAACACATGCAATATGATAAGGTCATGTGACTATGGAAGCTTGTTTCTGCTAAATAACAAATTAAAAAGGTAATTGCGACTTTTTATCTCACAATTCAGACTTTTTTCTTGCAATTCTGAGAAGTTATAATGTCAGAAATGCGAGATATGAACTCACTTGTGATAAGAACTCGGAGTTACCTTTTTTGTTTTTTACTCCTTGAGGGAAACAAAACAACAGAATTGTGAGATGTAAACTCACAAGTAATCAAATTACAAGAAAAAAGTCAGAATTGCAAGAATCAAGAAAAATGTCAGAATTGTGAGAAATGAACTCAGAATTACAAAAAAAAATTACATTTTAACTCTGAATTCAGAGAAAAAGTCAGAATTGCTAAATAAACTCAGAATAACAAGAAAAACATCATAATTGTGAGAAATAAACTCACTAGAATTGCAAGATTTGAAAAAATTGCAAGTCAGAAAAAAGTCAGCATTGTGAGAAATAAACTCATAATTACAAGAAATAAACTCAGAATTGTGAAAAATAAACTTTTACAAGAATATACAAGAATAAACATTTTTACAATTACAAGAAATAAAGTCAGAATTGCGAGAAATAAATTCAGAATTACAAGAAAAATGTCAGAATTATAATAAATAAATTCAGAATTACAAGAAAAATGTCAGAATTATAATAAATAAATTCAGAATTACAAGAAAAATGTCAGAATTATAATAAATAAATTCAGAATTACAAGAAAAATGTCAGAATTATAATAAATAAATTCAGAATTACAAGAAAAAGTCAGAATTGCGAGAAATAAATTCAGAATTACAAGAAAAATGTCAGAATTATGATAAATAAATTCAGAATTACAAGAAAAAAGTCAGAATTGTGATTAATAAAATCAAAATTCAGAAAATATCTAGTTGCGAGATATGACCTCAAAATTTAGGAAAAACAGATCTGCAAGACAAACTCAAAACTCAGAGAAATCTTTTTTTTTAGAATGTCCAAATTGTTAGATAAAAAGTTGTAATTACCTATTTCACAAACTATTTTTCAAAAGCAGTATAGAGTGAATCCTGTAGTTTTCTGTAGAAATAACAGACTTTGCATGGCTGCAGGTGTACAGGTGTTTCTGTATTAGTGTGTGTTACAGTATCACACTGATCACAGCTCATGTAAATCCAGCACAGATGAAGGCTTTGTGATGGTGTGTTTAACTGTTATTACTGATGTTATCAAGCTCCTGCTGCTGTTGGGCTCTGAGAGACTAACCTCATATTACAATGATTACAACTGCTTTTAGAAGGAAATTAGCAATTCTGCCTAAAGGAAATGAAAGTCCAACCACCAAGGTTGAACCGAAATCAAAGCCTTGAGACACTGTGAACATGAACCTATTAGCAAACTCAATGTCTGAGTGTGTTCAATAACAGCTCATATCACATCTTCTCTATGCACTAATGAAATATCTTTTTAATGAAAGGTTCATTTTGGATGGTCTGGTCAGGGCTTTGCAGGCAGAAGATTAATAAACCAGATTATATAATCATCCTTTCACACTTTCTTGACATGTCTGCAGTGTAAATAATGTCAGATTCTTGTCACTGTGTGTGTTCATCTGTCTCTCAGTGTATCAGTGTCTCTGCTTGAGGAAACAGCTGTGATATCTGAGAGGAGAATGATGCACATGTTGAGTTTCTTAAACTGATCCCTTTTTATTACATAGAAACAGATGAGTTTCTATTGTGATGAAGAATCTATCGTTCTGGCAAGGTTCTCTCAAGGTTATGAACAAACATTCTTCTATTAACATTAACAGAATGTTCGTTCAAAGTAGTCAAGTCTTTAATAATGTTCTCAAAACGTGAGCACAAATTATCATTCTTGGAACTTTTTTCCTAGTTGGACGTTCTTCTAACATTATTTAAATGTTACTTGTGTCAGAACGTTCAGAGAACATTCAAAGTAACCTTAATGTTACAAAGTAACGTTAAAACTCCCATAAAGTTTGCAACATAGTAACATGCCTCAACATTCGAAAAAAAAGAGAAAAACGGTTGTAAAAGATTTAAAGAAGTGGACGTTTTGAAAGTTTAGAAATACTCTTTTCATAACTTCTATCATCCATAATATATAATTATCTAGAATATTAAATGCATAATATTTATCTGACATAATATCCTACTACATCATCTGGAGCGTCTCTCTCCATAGCGCGTTCTGATTTGGAGGACGCTGATTGGGTGTTTCCGCATTCCGCCCGCGGCTCGCGGTCGCTGATTGGTGGAGCGCGGTGGGCGTTTCGCATTCCGCTGCGAGCGCACAAACGAGCCAAGCGCAGCGCAGCGCGGAGACAGACGCGACGCTTCCGAGACCCTCCTCGATATTCCGCTGGAAAGTTGCCCGTTCTGCCGCCGGGATGCCGTACATCCTCATCAGCACACAGATCAGACTGGTGCGTATGAAAACGAGACTGACGCGAGCGCTAACGAGCCGACAGAACGCGTATGAGCGTCATGCACAGCAGTGATTATGATATTATGATGCATTAGAGGATTACAGGTGCATGCATGCTGCATTGGAGTTGTTGTTATATAAGTAACCTGCATATGCAGAAGACATTATGTGAGTTTTATACTTCTCATGATTTGTGTTGCGTTGCGTTATGAATCATTATATTCAAACGAGGAAGTTTAATGTTTGTATTTCGTGCGTGTGTAGCTCGTGCACCTGTCTGTGTGACCTGGACTGGAGCATAAAGTGAAAGTGAATCATTTAGTGTTGACCGATTCAAGCCACAGCATACACCACATAACAACTGCTTCAGTGCAATCATTTCAGATATTTGTATTCTAGTCATACTTAAAGGAATAGTTTAGCCAAAAATTAATATGTGCTCACCCTCATGCCATCCAAAATGTAGATGAATGGGTGTCATCAGTCCAAACAGCTGATAAAATCATCACAATAATCCACACCTCCATCAGTTAACATCTGGAGAAGACAAAATAATTAAAGTTTAGAGCTGTTTTGTCTTGTAAACGCTGCTTGATCTGATGCAGATTTCTCTCCTGATTCAGACCAGAACACTTTTTCACTGGAGGAAGTGTTTTTATGGATTATGGACTCAAATTTAGGTTAAAAACATCTTAATGATAGAACTGTTTCATCTTTTGTCTTCTCAAGATGTTAACTGATGGACTGGAGTGGTGTGGATTACTTGTGGATTATTGTGATGTTTTTATCAGCTGTTTGGACTCATTCTGACGGCACCCATTCACTGCAGAGCATCCATTGCTGAGATACTGATGCAGAGACACATTTCTTGAAAAAAGACATTTGCAGTGAACAACAGTTCTAGTGTTGAAAATGAAGATAAAATCATATTAAGTGGTCAAACCGTGTTTGTTTTCAGGAGACGGGGCCCACAATGGTCGGTGACGAATATTCAGATCCATCCATCATGAACTACCTCGGAGCCCGGAAAACAACCATGCTGGGAAACAACTTGTAAGTGTTTGGTAATCTGATATGTTGTAGTTATTTCTCAGACAAATAAGTTCAAGTTAAGTCAACACATTAGCTTCCCGCTTTGCTGATTTGCCAAAAAGGCCTAATATGATGCTGAGTTCAAAAATACCAATGAAATCTTTCCATCACATACAGTTGTTTCACAAAATAAGAATATATATTTTTAAATTGTATATATGCATCAGCTTTCATGCACTTATCAAAATAATACAAGCAGCAAAATGACAGGTTTCTGTCTGAACTATTCAAAATACATAATTTAATTTATAATCTGCAAAGAACTGGAAAAATATGTTCAAATACTCCATTTAAAATCAAAGCTTTTTCACAGTTTGGATGCAGTACAACTCCCACAGATGAAGCAGAAAACATCAGGCTCATGTTGTCATTAGCCATAATTCTAACCTTGAAATCAGGATTAGTCATCAAATAATGTCATGCATGTGAAAATGGACAGAGAACTGATCAAATAGTTGTAATGTGGCTCAGATTCGGACAGGAATCATGCGTTTGTGGTGTTTTTCTGATGATTAAAGGAGGTTAATACAAGACTTCTTCACCAGAGAAATGATTCTCAAAAGCAGAAATGCTACAAAATGCATCATATTTTGTGAGAAAGTGTGATGCGCTCCAGCACAAAATTAGTAAGAAACGTGGATTTCTTTCAGCAGATATGATGCAGGACGGCTGCATTGAGATCAGGATCCCGCGGGTCAATGCAGATCTAAACTAAACTGAAAGCGTCTGCTCTGCTCCATACAGCCAGGGTTGCCAGGTCTGTGTGACAAAACTAGTACATTACAGATTAAAAAAAATAAAAAAAATAAAACTAAAGTAGCACAATGACTATATCCCAAATATAAAAACACAAAATATATCATTTCCATATACAGTGGTGTCCAACATGATTAGAACACTAGTATTACCAGCAGCTAAAAATGGTTTTAAGTCAGTTATTTCTATCTTTTGCTGTAGTGTGTCAGTAGGAAATATCAGTTTACATTTCCATACATTCATTTTGACATTAATTGTAATAATCCAGTGAGATTGTGCTCCACACAGAGATCTGATCTGATCATCATCAGTCTGTCTGGAGTGACATGAAGAAACAGAACAAACTGAGATGGACTAAATCCAGTTTAAAAAGAAACCAAAATAAAGAATTGCTAAATATAAATGAAGCAAAAGCAATTATTTTGCAACACATATTTTCCATGGCCATAGCTCCTAATTTATTTGCAACGCCACTTTTATTTTGTTTCAGTCAAGTGTGAGCTCGCTATAGAGATGCGCAAAGGGAAAAAACGGTATCGCGTATTCCTTATCTTTAACTGAATGATTTGTGATATCTGTGTGTGTCACAGCTCAGAGTATCACGTGGATGAACCGCCGAGACTCGTCTTGGACAAGCTGGATAAGATGGGGTTCAGAGTGGTCAGCATGACAGGAGTCGGTCAGACGCTGGTCTGGTGTCTTCATAAAGAGACGAGTGACGCGCTGTGACTCAGTGGCTCTTGTGTCGCAGGTAAACATGGTAAACGAGGTGAGGAAGGGTATTCTAGTGTCAGCAGTAGAACTAGTGAAGAGATCTCACAAACTCTTATTAAACAAATGAAGTGACATGTGAGATGAAATTACAACTATTCAAATCTCAAAACATGTACAGTATTTGAAATCTGTCTCAATTAGCAATATTATCATCAATGTGCTTTCTCTGATTTATGTTTTTTTTTAAACACTTTTATATGTCAGGAAAGAGGTTTTGTTTTGTGATTGTAGTAATATAAATGAGTTCATTAAGGGACATCATAAGGAACATTATTGTTCTGTTATGTTGCATCTGTAGCATTTCTATATCTCCACTTGACGTTATCTTGATTAAATGCTTTGCAATGAAACATCAGTTTTTAAAATCCTGTTTTAGCTCAAAATCAATCACATTCTTTTTCATTAGTTTTCAGTGTATGTAAACATATATTGTCTGTACTGAATCCTGACATGTTAATATTGTTTCTGTATGCTTGTGTGAGAAGCTGTAATTAAAAATAAAGTATGATCTGTTCAAAAGGGTTTAAAAGTGCTGCATGTTTGTGATTCAAAGCTGCAAGAATTCAAGCTGAATCTGATCGTATAGCATTTAGCTAGTGTTACAAGCAGTGTTATTTTAGCATCACTGAGATACTGTTATAGGTTTTATTAATATTTTGAATCAGTTTTTATTTTTGTTTTGCATTTTAAGTTTAGTAATTTTGTTGAGTGTTTTTGTCATTTTTAGTAGTTATTGGTTTTTAATGTCTATCTAGTTTTTATTAACTTCTATTTCAATTTTAGTTTATGTTGTCCATTTATTTTAATTTTATTAGATATTTTATTATAATTTTTTTGTTTTTGTCATTTAGTATTTTTTTTTAATATGTCTATATAGTTTTTATTCATTTTTATTTCAGGTTTAATTATTTTAGTACATCACGTTAAACATTAGATAAAAGCATCTACTAAATGTAAATATGTAAACTAAATAAAAATGATAAATGTTGCCTTGGCAACTAGCTCAAAAAAGATCTTTATTTGTTTATTTATTCATTTTTTTTCCAAGTAACAATGTTTTTTAAGTTTTACTTTTAGTTAACCATAATGACTGCTATGAAGGGCCAAAAATCAAACTTGATTTGAGTAATTGATGCACTATATCCAAATGTGGATTTTTTTATTTTCATTTATATTACTATAACTTTAGTTGAAGTTTTAGTAGTTTTGTTGTTATTGTCATTTTATTAGTTAGTGTTTTTCATATATCTATATAGTTTTTATTAATTTTATTATTTTATTTTCAGTTTTAGTTATTTTAGTACATATCTCTCTCTCTCTCTATATATATTTTTTTTTCAGTATTTTTTTTTTTTTAATTAACAAAAATGTTTTTAAATGGTTTTAATTTTACTTTTAGTTAACCATAATAACCTTGCTATGAAGGGCCAAAAATCTAACTTAATTTGAGTAAATGATGCATTATATTATATTACCATTCATATATATATATATATATATATATATATATATTAAGAAATCAAATCCACTTATATTCTCTACATTTCAATGCAAAAATAAAACAAATGTCAAAACAAAAATCTAAATTAGAAATGAAGTTATGTTTCAACGTCACGGATTGGAAGCTGTGGGGTGACAGCGGGTGAAGACACTTCTTCAGGACAGCGGCTGTAATTGTATTTCCTGTGCTGTAATGTGAACAGGACTCTGTGTGTTCCGCTTCTTTCCAGGAACATGAAAGAAAAGCCCACAGAAGTAAACAGAACCATGTGACGGCCGCGAGGAGAGAAGACGCTGAAGAAAAGAGACTCACTGGAATCACAGCGGTTTGATGATGTGGAGTCGACAAGAGGAACGTGCCACACGCCAATGAATCACAGCAGTGATGAATGTGCACAAAACACACACAATACAGGAAATCAGTTTCAGCCTGGTCCTTTAAATGATTGATTGGTGCACATTGTTCCAAATGAGTAACATTTCAGAAAAATGTGGTAACACTGCTTTTAAAATAACACATTTCATTTTGGCCTGTCACAATGGATGTCTAGATTACCTTGAGATCTGCTGGCATTCACTTTCATCTCAAAGAAAGAACGCAACCTACCTGCTGCCATCGCTGAAGACTGAGCCAATCAGCTGAGCTGTACGTGTCATGTGACTAATGACTCTTGAGCCACAGGATTGGCTGATGATGCCACAAGAAACAAAGTCAGCAGAAAGTAAACAGAAGTCCACTGTCACATGCATAATTAAGTAAGAAAATATAGCATTATAAAATGCTCTTAGAAACCCAAAAATTATAATAGATGAAAATTAAATCTCAAACATCATCATAATAACGAAAGTGCTGGAAAAAAAATGTAAAAAGCATATTGTGTATGTTTCTTATATTAGGACAAAAAAAATTGTTGTTTCCACCACAGAATAAATAAATAAATAATGCAATTGCGACTTTTTATCTCATAATTCTCACGTGTTTCAGAATAAGGATTGTAATAAAGCTGTGAGATATAAACTCATAATTGCAGAATTGTGAAACAAAAAGTCACAATTACGTTTTTTAAAACAAACAAAAAACAATCGAGATGTAAACTTATAATTGCAATAAAAAAGTTGAGATAAAAAGTAGCAATTCAGATGAAGACCAAAAGCATTTTAAAACCTCTCAGAGTCAATGCAACCGATAAAAAATATTTATTTTAAAGAAACAATCACACTTTAAATGCAAAATATTTCACAAATCATAATAATAATCATCTGTTTGTCCAAACAATGTCATTCTGCATTGACTCAATCCAGAGAGAATTAAACACTAAAAACGGAGTTTTTATTCCCATATTCCTTTACTTTAGAATCACACTATTGTCTTTTGCAGAGCTAAACTGAACTAATTTCATAATTGAAGAACTTTACAACACAGACAGTTGATCTGAACTGAATTGATCTGAAAACAGAAATAAATACGACTGGACTTGCCAGAAAAGCACTTTCAAATCTTCATCAAAAGGCTTTATTGATCAGTGGGAGTTCACTGAGGTCACGCCGTCTCGTCCTCTTCCTCCTGCCTCTTCATCTCCTCGATCAGCCTCTTCCTCTCTTCAGCCTGTCTGAGTCTCATCAGCACCACGCTCTCGTAATCACGCTCGCTGCGTAGACAACTCTGAAACACACGTTACAGTCAGCAGGTGTGATGAAGGCTAATTTAAGACGTGAAGACAAGTCAAGGAATAAAGTTAAATGCAATACATCATATGTTCTCGAAATGTAAACGAGTTGCATTAGCAAAGTTTGAAAATACAACTTCCAACAGATTTACACTCTTTTAAATTCATTTTCAAAAAAAAATAACTTTTACTGTATACACTGTAAAAACAAGTTTAAGGCAACCAGCTTCAGGAGATTTTTGAGTTTTCTCAACTTGTTGTATTCAGTTTATACAACAAAAAGTTGAGAAAACTCCTGAAGCTGGCTGCCTTAAACTTAAGTTTTTTCAACTTTTGATTTTTTTTTTTTTTTGCAAAAAAATGCTGTTCTTTCTCAATGTTTCTGTCTTGTTTTCCAGAGCAAATGTCTTAAGAGTCTTAAATCAAGAGACATTTACTTGAGAAGCAAAATTACAGAAAATAAGTCTTGTTTTCTGATGAATTGATCAAAATGAAACTATCACCTTTAAACATTATGCAATTGCTATGTCATTTTATGATGTTTTTTTTTTTACATTTTATTTATTTGTGAATTTATTTTCTGTAATTTCTATATAATTTCTTTCTTAGCTTGCATTTACAAACATTTAGTGAAGAAATGTGCTAGCTGTTGTGTATTTTACAGTTAAAAGTTGTTTCTGCATGTTTTTAGTTTTCATGCATCAGTGGCATGACCTTTTTTTCATGGTAATCCACTTTCAATGTGTTAATAGTTTTAAACACTATAACTGAAATGTCATTTAGACAGATTTCTGGAATCTCGGTATGATTTTTAACATGTTTTAAGAGTTTGTCCTTAACATTTGTTAATTTGCAAGGGACAATAAAGTAATTTATATGGAACAAAATGTGTTATTTATTTGGTTGAATGTGCGATTGCAAGTTTAGAAAATATGCCACATTAAGTTCAATGAACTTAAATTGTAGTACAGATAACTTGAAAACATAAGTTAATGCATTTCAACAAAACTTTGCAAGTCCAGGTTACTTGAAATAAGTAGTTGGGTCAACTATTTTATTATGTTAACTAAACTTTTTAAGTTGAAAGTACTTAGAAGATTAAGTGAATAAAACTTAACTGAGTCAAAGCAAAAAGATAACTAAAAAATTTAAGTTGAGTGAACTTTTTTTTTTTTACAGTGTATCACAGCCACTATTGTAAAAACCGCATCAAAGGCATGAATAGGAAGCGCTGAGAGTATTTGGCCTGGTTTGGATCAGAAATCTGACTCAGATCTTCTAGAATGTGGAATTTGTTCAGTTTGTAGTTCCTGTTGTGTTTTGGGTCACTGCTGTCTGATTCAGCATTAGATCACACACAAACATCTCAGGAATCACCTTCCTAAACCTGAGCATCAAACCTCAACATGGAACAGCATTTATTCATCTTGGTCAATTTGAACATTTACTAATACATTATTAAAATTAAAAGTTGTATCTATTAATATCATTTAATAAATCTGATCTAACATGAATTAATAATGAAGTTGTATTTTTATTAATTAACATAAAAAAAGAGTAATACATACTAGCAAATGTTTTTTCTCATTGTTACTTAATTTTAGTTAATGCAATAACTAATGGAACCTTATTGTAGTCTTACCATAAAAATTAGCATTATGCATTTCTGCAAAGCTGCTTTGAAACAATTTGTATTGAATAAAAGGAAACTTCTGTACTCTTTATGTTTATTTATTTACTTTTTATATTTATTTTCCCATTCAGTTTTGTATTTTGTTGTGGTTTTGTAAAATGTAATTTCAAAACCAAATGCAATTTAAATACATATTTATTTATTTAATAATAAAAAAACAGTCCCCAAACCTTAATATATATTAAAAACATTTAAATATTTCAAAAAAAAAAAAAAAAAAGACTGGAGCCAAATAAACACGTTACATAAAAAATTATTTGATCCAAATCAATGACACAGAAGTGCAATTTTTAAATAAAAAATAAAAAAAATAATAAATGATTATTATATTATATTACATTTTTTTATATTGGTTTGAGACAATCTGAAATTGTTGGCTTTGCACTGAATGTACCATTAAGGCAAGGCAAGGCAAGGCAAGGCAAGGGAAATTTATTTATAGAGCACAAGTTTTACACAACTGTAGTTGATCCAAAGTGCTTTACAATAAAAATAACTGAATTTAAAAGAGAAAGGAAGGGGAGACAACAGAAAATAAAACAAGTATCAAAAACAATTAAAATGTAATTTCATAAAACACCAATTAAACTATTTAAAGTAGATACACAACATCACTCAAATGCTAAAGAGTAAAAATAAGTCTTTAAACTAGATTTAAAAGCATCCAATGATGGAGAAGCTCTAATGTTCAAAGGTAGACTGTTCCACAGCTTTGGGGCCACTACTGAGAAAGCTCGATCACCTTTTGTTTTACAACGTGAACGGGGGACAGATAAAAGTAACTGATCACTAGATCTTAAAGACCTAGAGGCTGTATATGGCTTGATGAGGTCACAAATATAATCCGGGGCAGAATTATGCAATGCCTTGTATGCAAAAAGAAGGACCTTAAAGTCGACTCTAAGTTTTATAGGGAGCCAGTGCAATGAGGCAAGGACAGGGGTGATATGATCCCTTTTCTTAGTTCCTGTTAAGAATCTGGCTGCTGCATTTTGAACCATCTGTAATTGAGACAGTGTAGATTGAGGTAGGCCAATGTACAAAGAATTACAGTAATCCAAACGAGAAGAAATTAGTGCATGAATTACTATTTCAAGGTCTTTACAAGAAAGACAGTGTTTCACCTTAGCCACTGATCTGAGATGAAAAAAGCTACTCTTTACAACTGCATTCACATGCTTATCAAATTGGAGAAGATGATCAAAATGGACTCCAAGATTTTTTGCATGATTGCATTAAGTATTGTCCTGTTAAATACCAATAAAAGTTTAGAAGCAAAAATAAATAGTGATCTGAATGATGTCATATAACGAGTGAAGAGAAACAGAATCAATGGCTGTGAAGGGTTTAAAGCCACAGATGAAGCTGACAGCAGCTGAGAGCGAGTGCGTGTCTACAAAACCAAGACAAGCAGAGAAAGTGATTCTGCAGGGATAGAAGCATCTGGAAGAGATGACCCGCGTCTCGCATCAACCACAGAGAAAGAGAGAGAGAGAGAGAGAGAGAGAGACACAGAGAGAGAGAGAGAGACAGAGAGAGAGACAGAGAGAATTTGAATTTTAACAATCCTTTATTACAAATATTATTTCACAACATCATTAAATTACAATATTCATTTATAAGGAAAACAAACCCCACTCACAAATGTGTAAAAACCAAATCACCTTCAAAAACAGAACACAAAGCCTCATTGTAACACCAAACTTCCTCAAAAGAATCAAGATCATCCAGATGTTTATAGTATTTGAAAGATCAATCAATATTCTTGCTTGCACCATGTTCAAAAACAATGTAACTACATTCTGTTCCAAATTTTGTTCCACTTTTTTCTTTCTACTTATATAGATAGCCAGTTTTGCTTGGCCAAAAACAAAATTCAGCAGTTGACAAATAAATCTTTTCTTCATTACATATTTAAGACCAAAAATAAATAACACCATAGAAAAGATTCATTACAATTACTAAAAATGCCATCTAAAAACAAAAAATAGATTCCAATCTAGCACAATTCGCAAATGCATGAAAAATGGTTTCTCTCTCAGTGCAAAATGGACAACCAGCATCAATCTCAGGATTTAGGATCGAAATAAAAGCATTGACAGCTACGGCACCATGAAGGATTCTCCACTGTAAATCACCTGTTTTTTTAGTCAACGGTGGTTTATATAATGCTCTCCACTCAGGCTTTTTTTCCATATTCAACTTTAAAAAATCACGCCATGGAGTATCAATTTTCTTATTTAACATTTTTTTGTTAAAATTAATTACACAACACTTATACAGAACCTTCCCAGTACTCAAAAAGAAGTTTACACACATGGATTCAAACGCTTCAAGAAAGACTCCGGAAACCCCTTCTAAATTCAAAGAAAAAAACAAACAAGGAAAAGAGTCTTTAGAATTTGGGTTGCAGAGGCCATCACCATACTTAGTCAGCAGAGTCCTTTCTGTTGCATTAAGAGCTGTCGACCATTTCACTAATAGCTGTGCAACCAGACGAGTTGATCTAAAACCCAAACGTTGAGCTGTTACCTCCTCATTCTTAAAATCAAGTCCAGCCAATTCCAATAATTGTCCCAAGTTGATGACTTTACTATCAATGAGTGTCTTGCTAAGTCCTGGGAAAAGTCCACTGGCAGACAAATCCAGACGTGCTCCACGAATTAAAGGCTCTTCCAGTAGCCAATGAAGAGATGGTGAGCCCTCTGCTTCTTTAAAAAAGAAAAGACTCCAAACCTTAAAAATGTTTCTGTAAAACACTGGCAGGCTAGAAGTATTCAGTCTCAATGGGTCCATTAGAAAAAGAGTCTTGTCCAGTCCCAAACTCTCAAGATTGTTTAGGATCACATATGCAACCGCACACCATTTAATATCAACTGAACCGACTAGTAGTTTCTGTACAAATTGCAACCGAAAGGTTGCTATCCTACTTTGAAGATGTATTAACCCATGCCCACCCTCTTCTTTTGGCAAGAATAACACATTCTGTGGGACCCAATGCAATTTATCCCAGAAGAAATCTACCAAAATAGCCTGGATTTTAGTTAACAGTTGTGAGGGAGGGTCAACACAGGCAAACCTGTGCCACAATGAAGATGCAACCAAATTATTAATAATTAAAATACGACCTCTGTATGACATCTTTGGCACTAAACATTTCCATTTATTCAAACGACCTTTAACTTTTTCAATGACCCCTTCCCAATTTTTCTGTACCGTTAACTCATCACCCAGAAACACTCCCAAGTATTTAAAACCACATTTTCCCCAACTTAACCCTTCGGGAAGTTCTGGCTTGCCATCTGCCCACTTACCTAACAACAATGTTTCACTTTTACTCCAATTTACACTTGCAGAAGATAGACCTTTAAACTTTCTAAGTAATCTTAACAGTACCTGAATATCACTTTGCCTGTTAATCATGACTATTACATCATCGGCATATGCCGACAATATAAGATTATTTTCACAGTTTGGCAAGCATATACCATGAAGTTTGGCTCTTTATTTGCTGTAAAAGCGGTTCTATTGCCAAAGAATAAAGCATACCAGACAACGAACACCCCTGCCTAACACCTCTATGAACACTAAAAGGAGCACATAAACCACCGTTCACCTTAAGAATACTCTCAACGTCACTATAAAGAACTTTAATACAATTTATAAAATTCTGACAAAACCCAAAAGCCTCTAAAACCCTCCACAAATAGCAATACTCAACACGATCAAAGGCTTTCTCTTGGTCTAAAGAGATTAACCCACAATCTAAATTTAACAACTTGGAGACTTCCAAAACATCACGAACCAATGAAATATTGTCAAATATTGATCTACGGGGAACACAGTAAGTCTGATCAGGATGGATGACACCATCCATCACTCCTGCTAGCCTGTTAGCCAGGGTTTTAGAGAGCAGTTTATAATCACTACAGAGTAGTGATACGGGCCGCCAACACTTTATCTCTGTAAGGTCACCTTTCTTAGGCAGGAGCGTTAGCACTGCTCTACGGCAGCTCACAGGCAACTGACTTTCAGCCAGGCTTCCATTCAACACCTCCAAAAGGTCCTCTTTCAGATCTGACCAGAAAGACTTGTAAAAGTCAACTGGCAGACCGTCAATTCCCGGTGCTTTTCCAGACTCCATTCCTTGGAGAGCCTTATACAGCTCCCCAGTGCTCAAAGCACCCGAGATTTCAGCGTTGGCTTCCTCTGATACCTGGGGTAAGTCATCAAAAAACTCACTATCACCCCTGTATCCGGCCCCAAGTTCATTCCTATACAAGTTCTCATAAAACGTAACTGCTCTCTTGCGAATGTCAGCAGGGTCAGTTAATAAAACTCCAGATTCAGAGCGCAAGGCATGAATGGCCCTGCTCTGACCATTCTTCTTCTCCAAGTTGAAGAAGAACTTGGATGGAGCATCCATCTGGTCCACACTCTGGAACCGAGACCTGACCAGAGCCCCCTGTGCTTTACCACCCAGCAAATCAGCCAACTGTGTCCTTTTATTTACAAGAGAATCCAAATAACTTTGAGCACCAGTTGACTCAGCCAATTCTTGAAGTTTTAAAATGTCAGTCTCCAAGGTGTTCATACTCAAAGTTATCTCCCTAGTGACGTTTCGAGTATATTGTAAACACAATTGTTTTATTTGGGCTTTCCCAAAATCCCACCACTGTTGTAAAGATTTAAAAGATCCCTTTGTGGTTCTGAACTCATCCCAAAACAATTTAAACATATTCTTAAAATATTTGTCACCCAATAAATTGGTATTTAGCTGCCAGTATGCACTCCTTGGTTTAATGGAATTTAGAAACACAGAACACTGCACCATACTATGATCAGAGAAACTCAGTGGGGTAATTAAACATCTTCTTATAATATTACAGTGATGTTTAAAAACATAAAATCGATCAAGTCTTGCCAGAGAAATCACACTGTCACGAATATGCGTCCAAGTATATTGCCTTTGTTTCTCATGAATCTGTCTCCAAATATCACATAAATCGTGTGTCTTAACAAGCTGGGTTAGCAAATTACGAGAGGGTAAATGGGGTTCAACATGATTCCTGTCCAAATTTGATACCGTACAGTTAAAATCACCCCCCAAGAATAAATATTCCTCCCCACAGCATTTTTGCAATACAGACCCCAATATATTCAAAAAATCATTCTTTCTACTGCTGAAGTTGGAATATACACACAAATAAAAACAAAAACAAAATGTTCAAAAGTAGCTCTTACTTTTAAAAGTCTACCTTTAACTATTTCTTCAACTTGATGAGAATGTGGACTGAAAGTTTTAGCAAAAAGAATGGCCACCCCTCCACTAAGTGAGGTATTGTGGCTCAAAACTGAGACCCCTCCCACTCCCCTGCCCAATCAGCAGCATTCTTTAAGTCACTGTGTGTTTCTTGCAACATAACAACATCAATTCTTTTTTGTTTAACTACCTCAAATATTTCTGCTCTTTTTTTCATTTCTCTTGCACCATTTACATTCAAAGATGCAATATTGACTTCACTCATTTTTAGCAAAAAAGAGGAAAATAAGAACCATAGCAGCACTCCACACACACCAACAGCCAAGCTATTAGGCTTTCTCAGACTCTTCATTAGCATTGTCAGAAGTGAATTTTCTCACTATCTTCTTTAAACGATATACCTCTTTGTTGGTAAACAACCCCTCCGACATAAAAAGCCTAGTTTTACCAACAAACTGTTTAGTGTCTGGAAAATACTCATCAACACGCACCCCTCTCTTATTTTTTGTGGCTCTGAGAAAGAGCTTAATGTCATCCACTTCATAACTTCGGCTAGAAAAGTCACTCTGAGATAGACTGACGCTGGAATCAGAAGACTCACTGCCACTTTCCATTTCGTCCTCACCATAAACCACCTCTACATCTGCTTTCTTAGCCTTAACGGCTTGAAAATCGCCAGATTTTTTTCCTTTTATATGGAACTTTAAATTCACTTTGCTCTGTCTCCATTTCAATGCCATCACAAAACAAATTTGGCTGCAAAATGTTAACCGCGCTATCGTTTTGTGTTTCGTGTCCGTCTTAGAAGCGGACTTATGGAACTGAACATTCAAGGCTTCAGCACTAGCCGGTACATT
>CM049852.1:35844214-35859214 GCA_027422415.1 Schizothorax lantsangensis | reverse complement strand
ACAGGCAACGTGCTGTCTGCCCCGTGATAACCTCCCCTTGCTGGGTGTGTGTGTGTGCGTGTGTGTGTGTGTGTGTGTCACGCACGGAGGTCCGAGTGATAGGAGTGCGCTTGAAATACGAAGTTGAGGCGGGTCCGGATTTAATTCCCTCCCGGTCCGGAGTCTGGACTTTGAGAAGCGCTGGGCTATACCGTTATCAGCATGTTGAAGTAGATTCGTCTCTCTTTGTCTCTGAGAGAATATGCGGCGTCAGATGCCGAAAGCTCAAAGTGAATTGACTGAGATTAAGATGTTCACCAGCATAAATCTTGCACAAAGTTTGCACGTGTGCAAACCCTGGTGCAAACTCGTGCTTGTTTGATATCCATTGGCTCGCCTTCATGGTTTAAAACAGAAATATTTCCAACATTGTGATGTAACCATAATTGCCCCGCCCCCGTATCGAAAACATACCGAACCGTGACACCACTGTGTCGTATCGAACCGAACCGTGAATTTTGTGAACCGTTACACCCCTAATATATATATATATATATATATATGGATCGCGTCAATTTAAAAATAAAAGAATAGGTTCGCTCTTAAAAAAGTATGAAAACCACTGGTGTAGTGCACTACTCTGTGCTGTATACTACATACTGTGTGTCTTTTCTTTGGCATTTTCTATGCAGTTTACAGTATACAAATGGAAAAAGAGAATAAAGTATGTGTTTAAGTTGAGATTCAAATGTAATTCAGTTTTACTCCTGTGTTCAGTTGTGGAAGGCCCAACACTTTTCTCCATTTATTATTATTATTATTTTGCACGTATGAGAGTCTGTAGGGGTTTTTCTCCCATGAATCTCTGAGCTCTTCCTCCTGCTGTCTGGATGTTTCTGACAGAACGTCTCTCTCCAGATGGATTCTGACAGGGGGGGGGGTTCTGGCCACACTACAAACACAAGCCATTTCTGGTCAGTTCCAGAGTGAAACATCCCGAGGCGTATTGAGTCCATCAGCACAGATATTACTCAAGTTTGCTGCTCTGTGTGTGTCATGGCAATGCATTTTCCAAAAATCAGTATTTTAAGCTGTAAAATTATAGTAATAAATATAATGTACCCATATGGCTGATAATATGCCAAACATTTTATTTATTTGTTGTATACACAATGACCAGTTGGGGTAGTAATACATTCAGTTCCATTCCTTGCCAGTGACTATGTACAAATTCATTTATGACTCCACCAGGTGTAGTATGCAATACTTGAAGAGTCTGTATGCGGTATAAAGCTGGAGGACTTTTGGAGAAATAGTTTAACTTAGTTTTAAACCTTGGAAATAAACATGTCACATACACAAGGATGAACATTTAATACATGTGTGGAGTAAGAACATATAAGAGCCAAAGTGTTTAAAACATACAAGCACAGTTCAGCTGAATGATAAAGTTAACCCTCTTTACTTTTGTTGTTCTACTGATTTGTGTTCATCTGCTTCTCCCATCTGCTCTTTTTATATTGACTAGCATATTGACTTGTATTTTGATCTTCTGTAAAAGCAGATATTATTATTGGCTTGTTCACGTATTGTGGTGACAATACCTTTGGAAGGAATGCTGGGTTTGGCCACAGAGTAACCTGTTTACATTCAGATCCCCATCGCAAACACTGTGGGCTGACTGACAGTGCATGCAACTCACTAACACGTCGTGCAGTGGCTATGGCCAACAAAAAGCTGACTTGAGGGAAAGCCACTTAATATCTGCATTCGTTAACAGCTCAAATGGTGCGCAGGAGAGGCTACTCAAAACCAAATTCAGATCCCATTGTGGAACCATTACTTTGCGACTGGGTCACAGTCGGCTACCACCTTTAAGAAACGTTCTGATTAAATTATGCATACCTAAGGGCATACCTTCCACCGGTCCTCTGTATGCAGACAATGCTGCCACATACACTTTAATTGTGGAGCAAGACAAACCATGCTGTAAGAGGCTCTGCAGAAAGTCCAAGAGGTTACTTAAAGTGCAATCATGAGGGACAATTTCCTTTTTTCACACCATTGAGAAAAAGCTCTCCATTTGTCTGCATACGCACGACGTGTAGAAGGTGCCCGTGCATTCAGTAGTGTGTGCTCGACTCCAATATGACTGGGTTGCCCCTAGGGGCCACACCCATAACTTCAGGGTGTGGGGCCTTTGAAGCTACAACATCCCGTTTGCCTGAGATAACAAATCTGGTCTTATTGGCAGAGGGCATGGCCTGCCCCTCAGTAGAAGCAGCAGCAGATGGAACCATGGCCTGTTCGGCCAGATTGGGGCTACTAGCAGAACAGGTTGCATCGTCTCTCGGATCCGTCGCAACGTCATCCATAGTAATGGTAGGGGTGGAAACGCATACAAGCGGAACTTTGGCCAGCTGTGTCCCAACGTATCCTGGCCCAGAGCCTCTGGCTCGTCCTTGTCTGAAAACCACATCGGACAGTGAGTTGTCTGCTTGTCTGCAAATAAGTCAGTCCACCTCTGCCCTGCCATAGGTGTCCCAAATTGACTGAATCACTTCCTCGTGAATCTGCCAGTCCCAGGGTGTGGGATTGGCCCGAGACAGCGAGTCCGCTATTTGATTGTAATGACCGGGAAGATACATGGCTCTCAAAGAAAGGAGATGGACATCCACCCATTTCCAAAGCCTTTGAGCCAAATTTAACAGGCTCCGAGATCTTGTCCCCCTTTGGTGCTTGATATTAAACACCACTGTGGTATTGTCTGTTTTTACTAGGACATATTTGTCCTTTAACTGATGTTGAAAATGTTGCAGCGCTAGCCATACTGCCTTCATCTCGAGAATGTTGATGTGCTGTGCCACATACCCCTCACTTTCTGTTGTCTCCACACAGTTCCCCAGCCTTGTAGGGATGCATCGGTTGTTACAACTTCCCTCCTTACAGGAAGGACTCCCAAGGGAACACCCCTGAGAAGATGATCTTTGCGGGACCAGTGTTTCAGAGTGTGAACACATGCTAGAGTCACTGTTACCAAAACATGTTTTGGGTCATGGCTGATAGGCGTTGTGAATTCAGCCAGCATTGAAGAGGTCTGAGTTGTAGCATCCCCAGCCGCACCACTGGTGTTGCTGCCACCAACATTCCAGCTAGATGGAGAAAATCTGCATATGGTAAGCGCCTGCCTATTTTAAACTTTGCAACGGTCTTTGCAATTGCCTGAGATCTTGCTTCTGTCAAAGTGGCTTGTATGGTGCACGAGTCGAGCCTCATGCCAATGAATTGAACTGTCTGAGCAGGAATTAGACGGCTCTTGTAATTTATTCTCAGACCTAGTGCCTCTATGTGCAGTATCAACGATCTTGTCTGCTGTTGCACTTGGTGTTGAGACTGACCGCACAGTAGCCAATCGTCGAGGTAAGGAAGAATACGCATGCCTTGGCACTTTAAAGGTTCTAGTGCAACTTGCACACATTTGGTAAAATATCCTATATCCATCCTGCAAATGGTTGCAGGAATCTAATTTTTCATGGTATCTTCTTCAGATTTGAACTATAAACTCATGAGACATGTGACTTTTAACCCATTACTTTTCTGGATTGCTCCAGGACTGATTTCATGTATTTTTATATGAAATAAAAAAAGATTCAGTGTGGTACAATTTTTTTCAAGGCACTTCAGTGTCTATAACTTTTTATATTTTTGTGTATTTTCAACTCTAGATGATGGATATTAAAGCCCAAAGGGTCTTCTTTCCAAAGACACCAAAATTGTGTGTGTGGCACACTGAAGTCAGGAACTGTTACCATTTTAAGTTAGTCAGTCATTTTCAGCTGCGATTCCCAATATGGGGTGTGCTGGCTAACAGGTTAAATGCTTCAAACGCATTTCAGACACAAGGAGACGTCTGTCTAATACTTATTGAGCCTGTGCACCAAATACCTGTCCCGGAACTAGGGGAAGTTGGCGCAAAATGTTCTTACCAGATTCCGGCAGCGGCCATACCTGTTTCCTTAGCTGTGTCAGAAGACCCAGAGATCTGCCACATTCTGACGCAGCTGCTCCATCTGCTTGGAGAGAAGCTTGTAGTATTTCAGCACATCCTGAATTGTCCAATGAAGGTAGCGAAGCATTGAGCTCAAAACGCAGCGCCTCATCAGCCTGCACAGCAAGTGACGCCACTACAGTTTCTACTGGTGGCATTGAATCCAAGCCAACTGACCCTGCATCTGCCATACTAGATAGCATACAAGCTACCTTGTCAGGCCGCATAGTCAATGCGCTCTTGAAACCAAATGATAATTCTTTAATGAAGTCACCACATTGTGGTGGGCAGTCGTGGCCTAATGGATAGAGAGTCGGACTCGTAATCCAAAGGTTGTGAGTTCTAGTCTCAGGTCCGGCAGGGATTGTAGGTGGGGAGTGAATGTACAGCGCTCTCTTCCACCTTCAATACCACGACTGAGGTGAGACCCTTGAGCAAGGCACCGAACCCCCAACTGCTCCCCGGGCGCCGCAGCATAAATGGCTGCCCACTCCCGGGTGTGTGTTCACGGTGTGTGTGTGTTCACTGCTGTGTGTGTGCACTTGGATGGGTTAAATGCAGAGCACCAATTCTGAGTATGGGTCACCATACTTGGCCACACGTCACTTCACTTTCACATTGTGGGACAACTAACTCATTATCCTGACCAGAAGCACGGCAAAACAGGTTAGGAGCCTGATTAGTTGCACTAGGTGGAGCATCAAGGTTGAGTTTTGCCAAAGCCACCTTGAATTTGCTACTGATACTGGTTCACCATCATGACCTGAACTCTGTGCACTGCTTGAACGCAATGATTCTGGGCTTACAACTGTCTCTGTCATGACAAGATGTTCATCAAAATAGGAGTCAGATGCAGACACTGAGAACACATCAAAATCTCTCTCCCTACCAGGATCAACTGTATTAGATTCTGCTAAATGCTGCTCCTCATTATTCTTTTTCATAGAAGCCAAGAGTGCTTGAATCTGGCCCATACCTTCAGTCAGCTGATCCACCCTGCGCTCCAATGCAGAGGAGGTCTTCAATTCAATTCAATTCAATTCACGTTTATTTGTATAGCGCTTTTTACGATACAATCGTTGCAAAGCGCTTTACAGGAAATTAAGTTTCTACAATATATTTATACATTGTAGAAACTTAATATATTAACTTATGGCAAAATTTGTTAATTCTGCATGTTGTTGGTGGATCAGAGGTTGGCCTCCATCAGAGGTCCTCCGAGGGGTCGGCATCATCTCTTCTCAGGTGTTTGGTCATCTCAGATCATTTAAGGGCTGGATCCAGACTGAAGCTTGTGTAACTCCTAGTTACCACGGGATGTTAATCCCGTGGCAGAAACAGAGAAACAAAGAGACATAATTAGCGTAGCTGTTGTTCCATTCAAGCAAAAATTATTTGTTCAACCCAAGCTAAAGAATAATAATGTGCGTTTTGATCAGATATAACTGTAGTACACGATTTATGAGATGCATTATATGAATGCATTATGTGATGGCTTGGCTAAAGAGATGTGTCTTTAATCTAGATTTAAACAGAGAGAGTGTGTCTGAACCCCGAACGTTATCAGGAAGGCTATTCCAGAGTTTGGGAGCCAAATATGAAAAAGCTCTACCTCCTTTAGTGGACTTTGCTATTCTAGGTACTACCAAGAGTCCAGAGTTTTGCGACCTTAGGGAGCGTGATGGATTGTAGCGAGATAGAAGACTAGTTAGGTATGCAGGAGCTAAACCATTTAGGGCCTTATAGGTAAGTAATAATATTTTGTAACTGATACGGTACTTAATAGGTAGCCAGTGCAGAGACTGTAAAATTGGGGTAATATGATCATATTTTCTTGACCTGGTAAGGACTCTAGCCGCTGCATTTTGGACTACTTGTAGCTTGTTTATTGAAGATGCAGGACAACCACCTAGCAGTGCATTACAATAGTCCAGTCTAGAGGTCATGAATGCATGAACTAGCTTTTCTGCATCAGAAACAGGTAACATGTTCCTTAGCTTGGCAATGTTTCTAAGATGGAAGAATGCTGTTTTTGTAACATTGGAAATATGTTTTTCAAAAGACAAGTTGCTGTCTAATATAACACCCAGATTTTTGACTGTAGAGGAAGTAACAGGACATCCGTCTAGTTGCAAATTGTAATCCAAGAGATTCTGTGTACTGTTATTTGGTCCAATAAGTAATATCTCTGTCTTATCTGAATTTAATAGGAGAAAATTATTGGTCATCCAATCTTTTACATTTTTAACACACTCAGTTAACTTAGATAATTTAGAAGTTTCGTCTGGTCTTGTTGAGATATATAGTTGAGTATCATCAGCATAACAATGGAAACTAATCCCGTATTTTCTAATAATATTACCAAGGGGCAGCATGTATATTGAAAACAGCAGAGGACCTAGGACAGATCCTTGTGGTACTCCATACTTTACTGGTGATAATTGAGATGACTCCTCGTTTAAATAAACAAAGTGATAGCGATCGGACAGGTAGGATCTAAACCATCTTAAAGCCTGCCCTTGAATACCTGTATAGTTTTGTAATCGATCTACGAGTATTTCATGATCTATAGTGTCGAACGCAGCACTAAGATCAAGTAAAACTAGCAATGAGATGCAGCCTTGGTCTGACGCAAGAAGCAAGTCATTTGTAATTTTAACAAGTGCAGTTTCTGTGCTATGGCGGGGCCTGAAACCTGACTGAAATTCTTCACAGAGATCATTTTTTTGCAAGAATGAGCACAATTGAGCAGACACAACTTTTTCTAAAATTTTAGACATAAACGGAAGATTTGAGATGGGTCTGTAATTTGCCAGATCACTAGGATCTAGTTGTGGCTTCTTAATAAGAGGCTTAATAACTGCCAGCTTGAATGGTTTAGGGACGTGACCTAAAGATAACGATGAGTTAATAATATTGAGAAGCGGTTCTTCTGCTACAGGTAACTCTTTCAGTAATTTAGTAGGTACAGGATCTAATAGACATGTTGTTGGTTTAGATGTGTTGATAAGTTTATTTAGCTCTTCCTGTCCTATAGTTGAAAAGCACTGCAGTTTTTCTTTGGGTGCGGTGAATGAGGCTGAAGTACTAGACACCGTAGAATCTACATTAGTTATTGTATTTCTGATGTTATCTATTTTATCAGTGAAGAAATTCATAAAGTCATTACTATTAAACTGTGAGGGAATATTTAGATCGGGTGACGTATGGTTATTTGTTAGTCTAGCCACTGTGCTAAATAAAAACCTTGGATTATTTTGGTTATTATCTATGAGTTTGCGGATATGCTCGGTCCTGGCAGCTTTTAGAGCCTGTCTATAGCTGGACATACTGTTTTTCCACGCAATTCTAAAAACTTCCAAGTTAGTTTTTCTCCATTTGCGCTCAAGATTACGAGTTTCTTTCTTGAGAGAATGGGTATAACTGTTGTACCATGGCGCAGCACGTTTTCCTCTAACCTTTTTTAATTTGATGGGAGCAACAGTTTCTAACGTATTAGAGAGGATAGTGCCCATGTTGCTAGTCATTTTGTCAAGTTCATTTGTATTTATGGGTACACAGAGCAGCTGAGATAAATCAGGCAGGTTATTTGTGAATCTGTCTTTAGTGGCTGGAACAATAGTTCTGCCTGGACGATAACGCGGAGCCATATAGTTAATATCAGTAATACGCAGCATGCACGATACAAGGAAATGGTCAGTAACATCATCACTTTGAGGTACGATATCTATATCAGTAAGATCAATTCCATGCGATATAATTAAATCTAGCGTGTGATTATAACGATGAGTGGGCCCGGTGACGTTTTGCTTGACTCCAAAAGAGTTTATTAGGTCGGTAAACGCAAGTCCTAATGCATCATTTGGATTATCAACATGAATGTTAAAATCTCCGACAATTAGCGCTTTATCAGCATTAACCAATAGGTCTGAGAGGAAATCTGCAAATTCTTTTAGGAAATCTGTATATGGCCCTGGCGGTCTATACACAGTAGCCAGAGCAAGAGATAAGACAGATTTCTTTTGCATATCTGACAGTGTAACATTAAGCGTAAGTATTTCGAATGAGTTAAACCTGTATCCTGTTTTCTGAGTAACATTGAGAATATCACTATATATTGTTGCGACACCGCCGCCACGACCAGTCTGACGGGGCTCATGCTTATAACAGTAGCTTGGTGGAGTAGACTCATTTAGACCAATATAATCATTTGGTTTAAGCCAGGTTTCAGTCAAACAGAGTACATCAAAACTATTATCTGTGATCATTTCATTTACAATTACTGCTTTAGGTGCGAGTGATCTAATGTTTAGGAGCCCAAGCTTTAAAAATAGTTTTTGTTCATTTATTTTGCATTTTTCTGGTTTAATCACAATCAGATTTTTTCTAGATCCTGTGTTAAATTTATATTTTGACCTCACTATTCGGGGAACAGACACAGTATGTATAGATTGAACAACGCAATTACTTCTATCATTTAAGTGGGTAGAACAAAAGTCATCATAGCAGTTATTTGAGAATTGGCTTACTAGTCAGATGGAGCGTAGCGTCTTGGAGATGTTGTCCGACAGGAGTTCCGCTCCGACTCTGCTGGGGTGCAGGCCATCAGCACGGAAAAGCCTAGGACGCTCCCAGAAAAGATTCCAATTATTAACAAAGAGCAGTTTCTGTTCTTTACACCATGACAATAACCATTCGTTTAAAGCAAACAGTCTACTGAACCTTTCGTGTCCTCGTCGGTACGTGGGAAGCGGTCCTGAAACGATGATCGTCGTCGCGGGCGAAGTGCTGCGTACCGTCTCGATCAGGCTCCTGAAGTCCCTCTTCAGTGTCTCCGTCTGCCGCAGCTTGGTGTCGTTCACGCCCGCGTGCAGCACGACCGCTCCGACGCTCTCCTCATCCTTCAGGATCGCGGGTATCTGCGCAGAAACATCGAGAACACGAGCACCAGGGAAACAGTGTGTGTGCACTTTACCTTCAGCTAACGTAGCACTGACGTGCCGGACGATGGAGTCTCCGACGATCACAGCGTCACGTTCCGTCTCGTGGAGGGGGGCGAAGCGGTTTCGGGTTGAGATCTCGAAGACCGGAAGCGGCGGAGGGGGAGATGATGTAGCCCGATGCCTCGCTCGCGTCTTCCGCTGCTGCCGCACCCAGGGTCCGTGGTGTCCCGGCGCCGGAGTGAAGGACATCTGAGAAGATCGCGTCCTGGGTGCACGGGGCCTGTGCAAAGAAACACACGGAGTAGAGGTGGTGGGAGTGTTAGCAGCGCACTGTATACTTACCCCGGACCTGTGAGCGTCAGCCCGGGATGTTTCCAGCGCAGTTTGCCGCTCTCTCAGCTGGGCCTGTCTCTCCAGCAGCTCGTTGATCTGCTTCTCCACGGCCTCCAGCTCCAGCTGCACCGAATGCAGCTCGAACGCGTCCTCACCTGCACTCAAAGGTAGACACAAATCCGCCATTAAAGTAAGTAGCAGTGGAACAATGGTTATGTGTGTGAATAGAGTATTAGCAAGCGCGCCTAGCGGCCGCCGCGTTGGTAGTGCTAACGGGCTATAAGCTAATAGCGGACTCGGGAAATCAAAATAGAAATCAAAATAGAACTAGTGATAACAAGGCGCCCTGATTGTTTTTGTTGTAGAATGCGATAGGGGATATATTCACACGTTATAGAAACGAAAAATGATGGTGTATAAAATTGATTTTAAGAGATAAAATAGACGATAAAGAAATAACTTGACGGAGCTCAAACTCAAAACACGCGTCAGCCTATAATAGTCAGACTATTATAATCTTCACCTTTTTTTTCTTAGGAGGTGGCCACTGCTGTCTTGACAAACTTTTTTATCTAGTAAAAACCTGTTAAATGGTTAACGGTAAGTTCCTGTAAAATTCACAGGGGAAGTATGACACATGTATATGTGTCACATATATTAAAAGCTACAATACAGACTCCTTATTTTTGCTCTTCTCTGTTAAAAAAGCTGCTTGTGATTGGCTTTGGTTCATCATGTGACTCACCTGCTTTTGGTGGTTATCAGTGTATTACAAAGATACAAAACAGATTTCAGTGCTTCAATAGGTTGGTATATTAACATTATACCAGTTAATGAAATTACGGTATTTAACTGTAAATTAAAACCGTAAAACATAAAATGTTGTTACCGTATTTTTTACGGTAGAATTCCGGCAACCACAGCTGCCGTTTTTTTACCGTAAATTTTACGGTATTTTTTTTACAGAGCAGAAAAACACACAGACACGAAGCTTAATTCCTATCATCATCATCACATAGAAGAGCAGGTAATTTAAGCAGTATTTTATGCAGACTTCGCTGGCAGCGACAGACGCTCCGATCCGAGCGCATCTAACCTTTAGCAGTCGCTCGTTTATCATGAATTACAGATGCAGGAGAGTCAGGAATAAGAGCCTGGTGTTATTAAATTGTTATTAAACGCTCTGTTGGGACGGCGAGAAGCATAACGTGAGCTTGGGGTTCTGTGAGATTTTGCTTATATGTGATCTGTGTCTCATAACGGCACGAGCTGATCTTGACCGGCATCATCTGAGTTCATATGAAGACTGTATTTCTGAAGATGTTTGGTAGGAAATACTGTGTAAACCAGCATGTAGTGTATATCATCACTCCAGATTAATTTCTTAATCAATTCGGAAAGTGAAAATTGTTATTTTGTTGTCATTTGATTTGAACTATTGCTAGTCTAATCACATAATGAGTAAAAAAAGATGTTAAATTGCTTTAAGAAAAAAAAGTCCGGTTCATCTGGGATCTGCTGTTTACTGCACATTATTTGTCTGTCGTTGGTTTTGTGTTCAGTCCATGTTTATAGAAAGAGAGGTAACTTAATGTCATATTTTCTGTCAGTATTTCCATAAGCAATAAACTGTTTAATTCACACTTTGATACAGAGATCCAGATTCAAGCTCATGAGTGAATTGACATGAAATGTGTGCCGTACAATCTGTTCAATGCAGGACAGAATTATCCTGATCTTCAGGTTAGATCAACTAACTAAGAAATCTAATTGCATGCACAAATGAATACATTCACCTGTTTTGTTTTATTTTTTTGAAGTGTGTGTTTTATCTGTGAAAAATTGAGCTGGAGGGACTGCTTTCTTCCACTGATAAACCCACAGTGTGTATGTGTGTATTAGTGTGTGTGTGTGTGTGTGTGTGTGTATTAGTGAGTGTGTGTATTAGTGTGTGTGTGTGTGTGTGTGTGTGTCTGTATGTGTGTGTGTGTGTGTGTGTGTGTGTGTGTGTGTATTAGTGTATGTGTGTGTGTGTATTAGTGTGTGTGTGTGTGTGTGTTCAGTTAACAGTCGCAGACAGAAGAGATGATCACTGAACTCTTCACCTCTTCACTTTCTAAAGTGCTGTCAAAACAAATCAGCATCTTCCTCCGAGGCTCTGCTTTCACTGAGTTCATGGGCCGTTCCTTATTATGAATGCAATTAAGACATTCACTGTCATACTGTAGCATTATAATACTATGATGGGTAAATATAAAGATTAACAGAAAATTCAAACATGTTTTAACTCCAGTTTAATCTTTGACATGAGCTACACTATCAGATCTATTAGCAAACGAGACGCATGTTAGTCCTCAGAATCTGTCTAAAGCAGTGAGTCGTAACCCTTCGTCTGATCCACTCACGCTCAACACTATATGTGTCCCTGGAGCACAACAGCAGTCATGAGTAACACAGGTATATTTGTAGCAATAGACAACAATACATTGTATGGCTCAAAATTATTGATTTTTCTTTTATGCCAAAAACCATTAGGATATTAAGATCATGTTCCATGAAGATATTTAGTAAATTTCCTACCGTAAATATATCAAAACTTAATTTATGATCAGTAATATGCATTGCTAAGAACTTCATTTGAACAACTTTAAAGATGATTTTCCCTCAGATTCCAGATTTTGTTGATACAAATAGTTGTATCAAATATTGTCCTATCATAACAAACCATAAATCAATGGAAAGATTATTTATTCAGTTTTCAGATGATGTATAAATCTCAATTTCACAAAATTGACCCTTAAGTTTTGTGCTCCAGGGTCACATGTAGAGTTAAACTGGCTGTAGATCTCTGCAGGACACTAGGGGGGTGTTTCCCAATCAATTAAAGGCGTTTTCCAATCTGTGTCACTTGTTAATGAGGCTGTAGATTAAGGGCGGACCTGCATGATCTTATCCAGTCGGGTAAAGCAGTCGATAAACGATTTTTGTTCCCTTACAATAATAATAATAATTATTCATATACGTTTATAGCTTTGTATCATTGCTTTTCCAGTTCCACATTTCTTCTGTGAACTTGTGGTGGTGTAGATCTAATAACTTCTTTCATTTGAGTAAGATAAGCATAATTTTATTTCTTGACATCATGAGGAGACGGAGCACTCACAGAAATGGCAGCAGCTCTATACTAGCCTTTTTGATCGTTGCTTGATGTGAATTAACAAACTCGCCTGAATAGTTAACACATGTATATGGCACAGATCATATTGTTTTTGAAATATAATGTTGACAAACCATTTTGGAGTTTGCAGTCTTTCAGTGGATGGAGCCGGTGCTGTAAAAGGACTTTGGTAAGAGCCTGAAGAAATCATGCTGGACCATTATCCACATGTGTGGATAAACATCTATTGTCTGCTCAGCATTGATCCTGCTATTCCTGCACTTTTCTCTTCGGAAAAGGGAACTTTGTGCGTGTGAGAGTTAGTGTGTGTGAGAGTTAGTGTGTGTGAGAGTTAGTGTGAGTGAGAGTTAGTGTGAGCGAGTGTGTGTGTGTGTTTGTGTGAGTGAGTGAGTGAGTGAGTGTGTGGCGAGTGTGTGTGTGTTTGAGAGTTTGTGTGAGTGTGTGTGTTTGAGAGTTTGTGTGTGTGTGTGTGTGAGGCGAGTGTGTGTGTGTGTGTGTGTGTGTGTGTGTGTGTGTGTGTATATATTGTTAAGGAAAGACTGCCAAAGCACCAGCGGCTGTACAGTGAGCATCTTCAACAATCTACACCACAGGACACTGCATATAGCGTTCATACCGCTGATGTTCTCTCATAAAACACAACTCATCTCTGTTCCTGGACCAGTTCCTGTGCATTGTGATCTGCAATGTCATTCTTTTTTTAAGTTTTAAGTAAAACAAAGATTACTGGAGTTTGTTTTACAGGAAAGCACTATTTCAGTCTTGCTACTTCAAAATTTAATTAATTCCGTGTGTTACTTACTTCAACTTTATTTATAAAGCACTTTCAAATATAGAACTCTGAAATATAGAAGGTGTAGGAGAAGATTTTACAGACAGAGGAAGATCATTCCAAAGCCTTGGAGCAGCAACAGAAAAGGCCCGATCACCTTTGCATTTTAAACGAGATCGAGGGACCATCAGATGCAATTGATCATTAGAACGCAAAAACCTATAGGATTGACGCAAACTGATTAAATCAGAAATATACTCTGGTGCTAAACCATGCAAAGCTTTAAAAACATATAAAAGCACTTTATAATGAATCTCGTACAGGAAGCCAGTGTAATTTGATAAGCACAGGAGTAATATGCTCTCTCTTCTTGGTTCCCGTTAAATAATTAATAATAATAATAATAATTCGTTACATTTATATAGCGCTTTTCTGGGTACTCAAAGCGCTTTACATAGAAGGGGGAATCTCCTCATCCACCACCAATGTGCAGCATCCACCTGGATGATGCGACGACAGCCATATTGTGCCAGAACGCCCACCACACACCAGCTTATTGGTGGAGCGGAGACAGAGTGATGAACCCAATCGGCAGATACGGGGATGATTAGGAGGCCATGATGATGGACAGAGGCCAATGGGCAAATTTGGCGAGGATGCCGGGGTTACACCCCTACTCTTTTTCGAAGGACATCCTGGGATTTTTAATGACCACAGAGAGTCAGGACCTCGGTTTAACGTCTCATCTGAAGGACGGTGCTTTTTACAGTAATAGTGTCCCCGTCACTATACTGGGGCGTTAGGACCCACACAGACTGCAGGGTGAGCACCCCCTGCTGGCCTCACTAAGCCTAGCTTAAAACCTAGCTGCAGAATTCTGAACAAGCTGCAGGCGAGAGAGAGAGGCCTGACTCACACCCAGATAAAATGCATTACAATAATCCAAACGAGATGACACAAAAGCATGCACAACTTTCTCCAAATCCTCAAAAGAAAGGATAGACTTCAACTTAGATATAGATCTAAGATGGGAAAAACTATTTTTAACTACGGCATTAATTTGACGATCAAATTTGAGCTCAGAGTCAAAAATGACACCAAGGTTTTTCACTCTAGAAAGATTTTTCCCAAGAAGTAAACCCAGGCAGTCAGACATCATCCACACATCCCTTTTTACCAAATAAAATAAACTTAGACTTGTTCTCATTCAGTTGGAGAAAATTGTTAGCTAACCAACACTTAACCTCAGCCAAACAATCATACAGAGATTGAATGGATAAATTATCCTTGCGTTTCAATGGCAAATACATTTGTGAGTCATCAGCATACAAATGATAATGAATGCCATGTTTTTGTTCCTAGAGGGAGCATATAAAGGGAGAACAAAACCGGTCCCAGGATTGAACCCTGAGGAACCCCACACATGAGAGGGCAACAGATGAGGAGTAATTCCCTAGACTGACTGAAAAAGTCCTATCTTTTAAGTATGAGGAAAACCATTCTAAGGCTAAACCCTGAATGCTTACCATTTATTTTTTAATTATTTGTGAAACTTACTTTGCATTTCAAAATAAAAATGTAAGGAAGATGAAGTCTTGTCTCAGAGCCGCCGTCTGCATGTAAATCCATTACAAGTGCACTCAACAGATTGTGATTCAACTCCATCTGTGCTGCACTTTCTGTCATGAGAAGGACAGGTGTGATCTTTATGTCTTTCATCATCACACTACACCTCTAGGAATATTTT
>CM049852.1:35781714-35839214 GCA_027422415.1 Schizothorax lantsangensis | reverse complement strand
TCATCAGGCTGATCTCTCTTCACTCAAATGATTTCTAAACTAATACATTTCTGAACTTGAGGTTTTTCATGCTGCCGCACATAATATGTGAGAAACGTCTGTCTATTTATATCAGTCTCATTATATCATGAAGCTGTTTTAGAGATTTAGAGCAGAAGCTTTTCATGTCAGATGAGGAACTTGTTTAGCAGTCAGTATTTATGGCTGTACATTACCTTCAGTGTGTATCTGATCCTACAATGTAAGCAGTGCCACACAGTGAAGCAGGAAAAGCTGCACATTTATATATATATATATATCTCTATATAGAGAATTGTGAAGCAGAAATTGCATGAATTGACTTCTGGTGTCCCAAGCATACAGTATGTGTAAAAGGTCAAATTTCACACAGGCCTTTATTGTTGTTTAAAATATGACAACACGACCTTTCCAGTGTGTCATGTGAACAGCATTTTCCCCGGCGTAATTAAACTGTGTGTGATAAAGGGTGGAAATATCACACTTTGGTTCAAAAACAACTCGAGCTGTTATTCCAGCGGAAAGAGACGGATCATCTAACACTATTAAACATTAATAACTAGAGAAACACACAGCAGGACAAAAGTGTAAAGTGTAAAGATAATACGGAAAATGTTTAAAGTGATAAGTTTGGATGAAAATGCGATTTAACAATATAAAGAAATAAACACAAAAGTTGTCTTTTGCACTTTTTTTGGTCACATTGTTTCATCAGGATTGCTTTACATGATCCTCAGTATATACACATGCAATGTCTTTGTATTTAGTCATGCTTTATGCATTTTAGATTTGTTGTCTAGTATTGATCTTAAATGTCTTATATATCTTGTTAAATACACAGAAAAATAAGGGTTTAAAATTGTACCTTTTTGGGTACAACAGCTTATTTACCCTTAAAAGGACATATTTGTACCTTATTATCCCGTATAGGTACATATTAGTACCTTAGAGTAGTGATACGTATCCTTAAGGTACTAATATGTATCTATTAGGGATAAATAAGGTACAAATATGTACTTTTAAGGGTACTGCTCCAGGGACAAGCTGTTTTAAACCCTTATTTTTCTGTGTGTATATGACTTGTTACTTATTCTGTTTTTGCATGAAGATAGCCTTGCTGCTGACATGATGTTAAAAAATCTATAAATACAGATAATCCTCATGCTTTACAGCAGTGGTCTCAGAAGAGACGAGATAAACTGGACATGTCTTGTGTTTGAGAGAGTCCATGCGGCCAGTAATTCTTTGAGTAACCTTATCACGGGCCCACAAAGAAAATAATATCTCTCCTCTGCAGTATGTAAAGAATGATGGATCTGATTAAATGTCAGCGTTCAGGGATTTCTTAATGTCAGTTTTAATTGTAGAGAGCAGAATTGATAGAGTGTCTCTCTTTATGGCAGTCAGACGGGAAAGAACGTGAAGAACAACAGTAGCGCATCGGTAAATGTCAGTGCGGTAACGCCGCTGTTTAATCACGCTCTACATCATGAAACAAACAGGAAGTGACACGCTGTCAGACGCTTTATTGGCCGTTTGACATTTAAACAATTAGTGTCATCTCTGCGCTGTTAAATGTGCTCGTATGTGTGTGAATGTCCCAGCTCTGAGGTGTAACACGAATCACATCTCACACTCTGATTGTTCTGGAAAACACCACCAGAGGCGGCTAAGAATTCATTGTCTTGTGGTTATGATATAAGAAGACAAACATGTGGCGAGGATAAACATGTCCACAAGCACAAACAAACCTACAGTGGAAATCTGTTCACCGGTGATAGATCAGTGTGTGACGACAGATCGCTGATGCAGAGTGAACACACACACACACGCATACACACACACACACACACACACACACACACACACACACACATACACACACACACACACTCACACACACACACACACACACACTCACACACACACACGCATACACGCACACTCACACACACACACATACACATACACACACTCACACACACACACACACACACACACACACACACACACACACACACACACTCACACACTCTCTCACACACACTCTCTCTCACACACACTCACACTCACACTCACACTCACACTCTCACACACACACACACACACACACACACACATACTCACACTCACACTCTCTCTCACACACACACACACACACACACAGACACTAGTTCATTAATAGGCCATAATGCTCCTTTACTCTTTATTGTGAATCTAAGTGGCATTTCATACAAAACTTGATGTTTTTCAGCACAGCTCATTAGAATGTAATCAGCGCTGATCATCAGCTGTGTTTAAGCGAGCAGCCACTGTCTAATAACTAAACTCCTCCATCTGTGAGAGAAAACACATCATCTGACGTTCAGAAAGCTGTTCCTTGCATCGGGCAGATCGGTCATATTTGGTACAAGTGGACCTCGAGGGAAAGAAGCAGTGAAAATAGATGCTAGTGCTTGTTTTTGTACAGTATGTTTAGACGCCTTTATGTAAATGTGTTGGTGTCTAGTTTAATGTTCTTGTTTTGTGAGCAGTAATTGATGCCTGGTCTTAATAGATAGACTTCATTTACCGTTTTATTTCTTATTCCAAAAGTACATCTTGGATAAAACTGATATTAGATTATTTCATGGCTTTCACAGCATTGCGGCTTCAGTCTTATTTTGTCTCTATTTCAGTCATTACTAGAGAATTATCATGTTGTTCACTTTAGAATACTGATCCAAATAATTAGCAATTCCTTCTGAACCCATTAGTAGTGGGTTACCATGACCTTCACTTTAGAATTAATTATACATTATGCATTATTCATATTAATTATGGACCTGTATACTGTAGTTCTTAGTAGTTCTTGGGGAGGTATGAAAAAATAGTAGTTATTGATTAGCTAATAGTGAACTACCACATTCAACTAAGCACTATTACTTACTAATTCATTAATCAGTTTCTTGTTAGATACTAGAGTGCTAATATTACATTACTCATGTAGTTATTCATTAATTATGGAACAGTATTATAAAGTGTTACCCAGGTTGGTAATCACATTGACGTCTCTTATATTGAGACAGAAAGTCAGCTCGTTAAAAACCTGACACAGAATGAAAATGACATATCGTGTTATATTTACAATATTTATTTCATTTTTATATCCTATTTTATGCTCACTTTTGTGGTTAGTGCATGTGATCATGTGACCGAGACTCATGTTTGTGTTTTGATCCTCCAGTGTATATAATGTATAAACGCCCCTGAGAGCAAGACCTCAATATTATTGATTAGTTTCTTGGATATTTTAAATATGTTCACCTTTACTGGAAACAACCCTTCTTATAAGCACAGAAGTGAGTGTGTGTGTGTGAGTGTGTGAGTTGAGTGTGTGTGTGTGAGTTGTGTGTGTGAGTGAGTGTGTGTGTGTGTGTGAGTTGAGTGTGTGTGTGTGTGTGTGAGTGTGTGTGAGTGTGTGAGTGTGTGAGTGAGTGAGTGTCTAAGTGTGTGTGTGTGTGTGTCTAAGTGTGTGTGAGAGTGAGTGAGTGATTGATTGAGTGCGTGTGTTGTTTGGTTGGTTGTGTGTGTGTGTGTGTGTGTGTGTGTGTGTGTGTGTGTGTGTGTGTGTGTGTGTGTGTGTGTGTGTGTGTGTGTGTGTGTGTGTGTGTGTGTGTGTGTGTGTGTGTGTGTGTTAGTGTGTGAAAGTGTGTTTGTGTTTGTTGTTTGGTTGGTTGTGTGTGTGTGAGTGTGTGTTAGTGTGTGTGTGTGTGTGTGTGCGTGTGTGTTAGTGTGTGCTGTGTGTGAGTGTGTGAAAGTGTGTTAGTGTGTGCTGTGTGTGAGTGTGTGAAAGTGTGTTTGTTTGTTTATGTGTGAAAGTGTGTTTGTGAGTGTGTGAGTATGTGAGTGAGTGAGTGAGTGTGTGTGTGTGTGTGTGTGTGTGTGTGTGTGTGTGTGACTCTCAGCTTATCTACTCTCATGCTCCGTCTACATTCGTCAAACTGACGAGGGAAACAAACACCGCCCCGTCCTCATAAATCGTGTGTGATGGTGAACGTCTCTAAACGCTAAAGCAGCAAAGCTCAAAACCAACTGATGTGGAAAATTACCTGCGAGAAAATCTGCATAATCAGTCCCTGACCACCTTCAGAGGAAACTCTGGGCAGAAAGACAAATTCATAATTATTAGACTTTTTTTCCCTTTGGGATTTGCTCATGTGATCAATGGCATGAACATGCTGAATATCATCCTCAGTCTGCTCATGATTTGTTTTCCAGCATCTCTGCATTAATTAGATGAGATATACATCAGCATCAGTATTAATGAGTGAATGTCACTGCAAGAGAATTCAGTTTATTTCTTTAATCCTTAACGTCTAAAAAATGATCTTCAGAGAGAATAAGTGATTTAATGAACCTAACGAACTGCTGCATATTATTGAATTATTCTTTTATAAGTAGAAATCATGTTTCATTTCAGACTTTCTGTTGTGAAGATCAAATCAGATCAAACTCAATTTGGTTCAGTCTGTCCTTTTTCATTTCTAATTGGTTTAATAAGAATATCCCCATTTTATTAAAGTAACAGCCACACAACAAGCTAACATTTGATATATAAGACCGTTAAAAGGATAAATTCCAAATCTATATATTAAGTGTTCATAAAACATTTTAATGTTTAGCGTACATGCAACAAATCTATGCAGTTAAATGTTTTATGAGGTTTTGGTTTGGTCTGTGCCAGATCTGAGCCCTGTGTTCACTTGTATCTGCGTTCCTTTAGTCCCACAGTGTCCTTGAAAGTGAGACACGCTGGAAATCTCCAGGGCTTTTTATCTGTCGAGGAAATGAGCAAAGAGACCCGAGGTGATTTAAGCCCTATCAGCTGTTAAACAGAGGTCTCTCTCTCTCTCGCGCGCTTGCTCGCTCGCTCCTTCTCATGTTAAATGTGAGGGTCCTTCATAACAGAAAGTCTTCATGCTTCGGCTTCGTGCTTCATATTTGTTTAGTGTTAAATGTGTGCTGTGTGTGTTTGTCTCCTCCATTATTTGGAACATTGTGTAGGCATTACAGGCAGTGCACTAGATTGGTTTAAAAACTGAAGCTTTTCAGTTAAGATTGGAGAGTATACCTCTAGTAACGCTGTATTATCGTGTGGGGTTCCTCAGGGCTCTATTTTGGCCCCAATTCTTTTTTCTCTTTAGATGCTGCCACTTGGTTCTATTATTAGAAAACATAGGCTGTCATTCCATTGCTATGCTGATGACACAAATTTATCTGCCCCTCAAGTGACATTCAGATGGTTTGGATAACCTCTTGGCCTGTTTGACTGATATAAAGGCATGGAGAGTAAAACAGAAATGATTATATTTGGACCCTCCGCTTCCTCTGTTACTCCTAAACTAAATATGGGTGGGCTGTCCTCGGCCGTGAAACCGTGGGTAAAAAATTTGGGCATTGTGTTTGATGAATCTTTGAAATTCAACAGGCAGATTAATTATGTGGTGAAATCTTGCTTTTTCCAGCTTTGACTTTTATCGAAAATTCAGACTGTCTTTCTTTTAAAAATTTTGCGAGGCAATCCATGCCTTTATTTCTTCAAGGTTAGTCTACAACAATTCCCTTTACGGTGGGATTAGTCATTCAGCTATGTCCCGATTACAATTAGTCCAAAATGCAGCGGCGAGACTTTTAACGGGTGCTCATAAACGTGATCATATTACTCCTGTCTTACATTCATTACATTGGTTGCCGGTGCGCTACAGAGTGGATTTAAAAATTTGACTTTTTGATTATAAATCATTAAGTGGTATGGCTCCATCTTACCTTTCTGTCCTACTGACTGAGCACCATTCAACCAGATCACTCGGGTCTTTAAATCAGCGACTCTTATCGATTCCCAAGTCAAGGTTGAAATGTAGGAGTGACCGTGGTTTTTCTGTAGCTGCCCCCACACTTTGGAATGATTTGCCCGTCTCGATTAGACTGGCATCATCTTTGTCTGTTTTTAAATCTAAGTTAAAAACTTTTAAGTTATTTAATACTTGAAGCATTTTCTGTTGTATATTACAGTTTTTTTTATTATGTTGAAGCATGTTTCTTTTATGGTACTCTTTTACAATTTTAATTGTTTCTGTCTTATTGTTTTATTCTTGTTGTTTGTGGTTTTAGTTATTGTAAAGCACATTGGTCAACCCAGGTTGTTTTTAATCGTGCTATATAAATAAATTGTGATTGTCATTATTTGTGTGTTTTCTGCGTTCTGTCAGAACGTGCAGCTCTGTCATGTTTTCTCGTGTCTGTTGAGCTGTTTAGTGATGTTGTGTCTCTAAATCGAGTCTCTAGCTGCTCAGTGTTTCATCTCTTACTGTACTGATAGTCTGTCAGGGTGTTGTGTCTTTTCAGGGTCAGATAGCACTTTAGATACTTTGCTGTTGTGTGTCAGTGAGTGGTGATAGTGTTTCATTTGTGCTGTAATTTGGATTAGTTAGTCTGTCAGTATTGTTCTGGTCCAGAGCATCAGTGTGATTGAGTCAGGACTGAAGGCAAATAGTGCATCATTTGATGTTGATGTTTTGACTGAATTTTACATGCAGCATCTCAGTCGGATGAGGTTTGCATCACATAACCAGCTCCATATGTTTGGTTTTTCTACCATAGTAAACTTGCTCTGTAGCGCACCTGGTACAGCATTGTAGGTACGAGTCCTGTGAAACACAATAAAAGAGCTCAAAGACTCGTAAAAACTACTATGGCACGGGTGCTTCGGCAAATGTGTTTTCATGTCACGTTAGATTTTGTTAACACTATAATTAGGTTAAGTGTGTTTGTTTAGTGTGAGGTGGTTTGTTATTTTTCAATATTTTAGCGTCACCCACAGGACATTTCACTTTGAAAGTGTCATGAAAAAACAACAGAATATAATTTTCCAGAAATGAGATTAGTGCTGATTTGTTTTATCATTTAATGTAATATCCCTTCAGGCCCAGATGCTTTTTTGGGTTTAATGGTTTTAATTGGGTCTTTAAAGTTCATTTTCAGTATGCAGGCAAGTCTAATGTGTTTTGATTGTCTGTGATTGCCAAATGTGTTTGGAAATGAGTTTCAATTATTGTTCATTTTAATATCCAGGGATGCGTTTCCCAAAACCATCGTAAGCTTAAATTGATTGTAGCTCCACTGGTTTCAATGGGTCCACGATGCTTTTGGGAAACGCAACCCAGTTTTTTACTTTTTTTGTGATTTGTTTTGACTGACCTCATAATTATTGTCATTATTCTGATATGGGATTAATTTTCTTTTTTTTACATTTGTTTTTTATGGAATTAAAGTTTTTATGATTTTTTTTTCTGAAATACTTTACACTTTTTTGTAATGCTTATTTTACCCAAAACTGGGTAAATATATATAAGCATTACAAAAATAGTTTTTGACTAATTTTCGTTTTCGACTGTTGTTTTTTTCCACATATATAATTAATAAAATTGTTCACAGCTAGATTGAGTCTTTTCCTTCACTCAGCTGTAGAATGTTCCTCAGTGATGGTTTACACTTATCTCCTCACCCTTGTTCTCTTTGCTGACCTCCCTGACAGGTTCACAACATTTACTTGAAGTCACGCCACGTCCTGCATGCTGTGATTTAGTGTCCAGAGCAAAAGCTCTCAGCCTGCTGTAAATAAGTTCACTTGCATAAAATCCGTTGGCAACATAAAGACAGTAAAGCAAGAAGACGGTGTTAAATAAGAGTGTCTTTAACAGCAGTGACTCTGGTGACCGTGTGAGAGTTTATACTCTGCAGGTCTCTGATAACACAGCAGCCGTTAATGGAGCTCCGCCACAGGTCGCATCGCTCTGCTGTACAACACACACAAACACTTCTGAGATTTTAGAGTCTGGAGCTCGGCCAGCGGAGCTTTGAGTCGCCTGCCTGACTGATGTGAAGCTGGAGGCCAGACACACATTTACCCACATTACACACCATCTTTACTTGCCCTACAGCTAATGAATCAGGGCTCCTGAAGAGTAAACACAGATCTTCAGCACACGTCAGCTTTGTGCCTGTAATGTGCTCATTGTCTGGGTTTAATGGCAGCTGCTAGAAGGTTTGCTTCAGTGTGTAGATGTGTATCTCATTTTGAGCATCATCCTCCTTGTCTGCTTTAACACGTAAGCATCTAACTTTCAGAAAATAACTCAAAATGCTATTTGTCTTCACATTGAATCCAAAGTAACGTCTCCGTTAGACAGAATCCATGTAGTGTAATGGACACACGTCTGATAATGGGTCAAAACTAATGGATGGTTCTCCAGACCTTTCTGTTTCTGTGTATGCTGTGTAATACGGCTTTGGTTGCTCTTCCAACTGTTGGTTCACTTAAAAAAAAGAAGCAATCAATGAAATGTTCATACAATCAACTTACAGCTGTAATGCATCATTTCTGCACCAAACGTAATTGTAAACATGACTGTTTTCAAACAGGTTTCCCAAACACTTGCAGACTGAGCTTTTGCACTGTTTTACCACAGTGTGACGTTCACATTAACCAGCAACTTTAATCAATCAAACCATCAGTCAGACGGTACCTTGAGTTTTCTTTATTGGTCAGGGAAATGAGCACCGGAGCAGTGGAGGCATATCCATCATATTTAACTGTGTTTACCACGATTACGCCTGTCACCGCAAGGAAATGAAAGTTAGGCTCATGGGAAAAGCCCAGCATGACTCAGTGATGCGGGGCTTGATTTCTTCCAGCAATATATTCCTTGAGTTTTATAGCTGGAAAACCATCAGCTACATGTCCAGTTACACACACTGAATTTAGACGTTACGTTAGATCAGAAAGTGATGTTGGCCAGCAGTTTTTTAATGAAGCACATTCGGGGACCGTTTTCTAAACCTGCACTACAAAATGCTTTTTCATGCATTTGTTTGGTATTTGACGGGATAAAGGTGTTAAATCAGTGATTCTCTTCATGAAAGACATGATTCTCTTCATGAAAGACATGAATGATATGTCTTGTGTGATAATTGTCTGCAGATTGTTCTCTAAAAGTCAGGCGCAGAATAAAGAGTGATCTTTCTTTGCTTTGTTGGAAATTTCCCATCAAGGTGACTAAATGGAGCAAATGATGCTGAAGGAAAAGCCGTGCATGAAAACATCACTCAGCTTCTGGGCTAAAACACACAAAACTCTTTTAAACGCTCATTCTTGTGCAGGCTTGTTTTATATTTAATTTCAGAGCGTTGTATAAGTGCATGTCAGTAAAATCTGTTGAAATGTTATTTAGATACGTGTCTCAGTGGCAGAACATTGTGTTTGTTTTATTTGCAATGATGCAGTACATTTACAAATTCTGTTTTTCTCCTTCTTTCTCTTCAGTATCTTCGTTTTCCACCCCAACCCACTTTCCCACCAGTGCTGATGGACGTAGCTGTTTTTCTAAATGCGAAGGCCAGTTCTAGTTCTAGCTTTGATGTCTTTGAATGCATTTTCTGAATCAGCTCTGAGATCAAGACTGGCGATGCACTTTGTTGTCCTCATAGTTGTCTAGTTTATTGATATTGTCTCAGTGTTGCTGTGTGTCAGGGACATCAACAGAGATGCAAAAAAATATTTTTTTACCTTTTACCACTTGCATTGCATTTAGATGTACTTTATAGGAATGAATTATACTTTAGATACTTCTTTCAGTGTGATCTGTTCAAGAGAATAAAAAGATTGGAAACAATTATTACTTTTAGAAATTAAGAGTCCTGAAACTTTGTCTTTCCCTCCAGTGCTGTACGTTTGTTGATGTGCTGAAGATCTCAGTCATGGCTAATGAACTCCATGAATTCTCTGAATCGCTTTCCATTTAAAGCTGACAAAGCTTACAATCAACAGCATGAACCTGAATAAAACCACACAGACAGGCAGACAACCGCTTGTTTGGTTGCAGTGTCTAAAGCAGATATTTTATGTGGTTGTGTGTCTGAGGAGATTAATGATTAGGGTTGGGAATCGAAAATCAATACCAATTCCAGAATCGTATCTTAAAGTGCCCCAATTATGTATTTTTGAGAATGATCTTTCATGCAGTGTGTAACACAGCTCTAAGTGAATGAAAACATCCTGCAGAGTAGTGCACCGTGTATAAAGTTATTGTCTCTCAAAAGAAAGAGTCGACTTCAAAACCAATCTTAAGCTGTTTCATGTTGATGTCAACATGAATCATTAGCGTATTGCCGCCCACTTGTTGCCACTAGGTGTCACTTTTGTTGCGTTAAAATGATCTGTTTCCACGGTAACGCTGTACACAAAGTAACACTGAGCTCTGCTTTAAATGAAATCGACCAATCAGAGCAGATTAGCGTCACGCAAAGGAGTGTTTTTTAATATTTAAAAAACACTATTTTAATATTTTTAATATTTAAAAATATTAAAAACAACATCAACATAAGAATATCAACAAATTATAAACAAATATAAGTATATATAATACGCACACTTCACACACTATTATGGTCATAAGTAACTGTAAAAAGGTATGTCTTAACACGCTTTTTAAAAATATGAATACTAGTTGACTCTCTCACTTCATTTGGAAGACAGTTCCACATTTTTGGAGCATATGACTAAAAAAGGTACGCTTGAAAGGTATGTCTTTGAGCATCCATCGGCTGCGGCTCGGGGCATAAACTGATTAGAAGAGCGTTTGTATAGTTGTGAAGTGTTCATCCAGAAACACCAGTGTGTTTACTAGTTAACTAGTTATTGACCTCTGCTCTGTGAGCAATAGTTATGTTGTTAGGTAAGAGGATGCCAGATTGATTCACAATGTCTCATCTCATGTCTAAACATACAGCAGGAATAAAAGATCCGTTGATTTGTGAACACGCAGGATTTTTCGCTCTGTTTTAGTGCGTAGTGAAGTATTCCCAACCCACGCTGTGAGAGTGAATGATTTTCAGTGTGAGCTCCAAAACATCTCTCATGTCTGGCTCTCGTCCATCCGTTGTGTCTCTAATTCGATGAGCAGCAAAACACGATCTGATCCACGGCCAAACGCCAGCGAGATCTGGCTCAGAGACACCCGTGTGTGTTCAGTATCGCCTGGCTCATGCTGGGCTCTTGTTAGCCATTTTTCTTTCAGGTTTATAATCCAGAACAAGCTTTTCCAGTTGAAGCCTTGACAAAGACCTTGAAGGAATAATATTACTCTCTAAACTCGGGTGTGTGACCTAGAGCACCAGAGCATGAGATTTTAACCAGAGGTCCTTTCACTCAAACGTTTTATAGCATCATGTTGGTGTTTGGCTGCTTTAACTAAAGATTGTCTCCCTCAAAGACCGAGAGCTTACGGTCAAGACAAAAGCATCAGTTCAAAGAAATGTACTGATGAGCACACTTCTGGTTCTGTGGATGTTTACACTGTAAACTTGTGTAAAATAGCCTTGATTACTTTGTGTGTCGAATGCAAACCCAGGGAACAAATTCAGGTCCCACACTGCAAAAAATGATTTTCTTCCTTAGTATTTTTTGTCTTGTTTTCTTGTGTAAATATCTACAAATTCTGGAATTAAGATGCATTTACTTGACACATAAAATGACTTAAGATATTATGTCTTGTTTTCTGAAAATATTATCCAAATTTTGTTAGTTTTTGCTTAAAACAAGCAAAAACATCTGCCAATGGGGTAAGAAAAATAATGTTGTTTAGTCTTTGAATCAAGATTATTTTTCTTACCCCATTGGCAGATATTTTTGCTTGTTTTAAGCAAAAACTAACAAAATTTGGATAATATTTTCAGAAAACAAGACAAAATATCTTAAGTCATTTTACTTATCAAGTAAATGCATCCTGATTGAAGAATTTTTAGATATTTATAATAGAAAACAAGACATAAATACTAAGGAAGAGAATATTTTTTGCAGTGTAAAAACATTATTTTGAAATGTTTCTAAAACATGTGCATTTGTCTTGTGATTATAACAGTATTTAAAGGTTACAAAAACATTTCTTACAACATTCTACTAGCTTTACTTTTACCCAAAATGTAATGTTATGTGAACGTTTATTTGTAATATTCCAAGAGCGTTAAAATGTCAAGTGTTTGTGATTATAGCATTTTTTACACTGCAAAAAATGCTTTTCTTACTTAGTTTTTTGTCTTGTTTCCAGCCAAAATAGCAAAAAATTGTTAAATCAAGAAGGATTTTCTAGACAAGTAAAAATTATTGTCTTGTTTTCAGAAAAAACAAGTCAAAATAAAGTGTGTTTTTGCTCGAAACAAGCTAAATAATCTTGTTTTCTGTTTGAAATATGATTATTTTGCTTACCACATTGGCAGATTATTTTGCTTGTTCTAAGCAAAAACTCACTTAAATTTGACTTGTTTTTTCTGAAAACAAGACAATAATTTTTACTTGTCTAGAAAATCCTTCTTGATTTAACAATTTTTTGCTATTTTGGCTGGAAACAAGACAAAAAAACTAAGTAAGAAAAGCATTTTTTGCAGTGTAAAGGTTTTAAAATGTTTCTTAGAATGTTACAAATAAGTACAAATAATATCATGAACATGTTTTGAGAATTATGTTCTAAGAATATTTTCTCTCAACGTTATGAGAATGTATATCAAATATTAATAAAGTTATAAGAAGGTTCCATGGTTGGAATGTTGTCTGAACATTTATATAACTCTTAAAAACATTTGTGAAGTTGGTGAGAACGTTCCACTAACCTTCCGATTTCTAACCACCTGATCATCACAATGGCTCCAAGTGTGTCGTTCTAGACAAGACTTAACCAATTGCTCAGGAAGGTGGTGAGTGTTGTTAACTAGCAGTGAGCGATCCTGAGCGATCCGGTAATCTTTCACAGGAGCCACGCTCAGAACTGATTTATCGCTCTCTTATATCTGGATTCACTAAGCTCCGGTGGCTGAGGGAGGAGGACATTACTGTAGAAATCACAGAACCAAACTGAGAGATCCTACATGATATAGGAGTTTATTAAGGAAGGCTGATATTAATAAAAGCCGTGGGAGAGATGGATGTGGTACAGCGTGTTTTATAAGAGCTGAATGTTGTGACCAGAGGTGGCTCTCTGGAGGATGAGTAATATCATGAATGATTCTTCTCAGCCCGTGGCAGATCACTGCTGATCCTTTCTGTCTGCAGATAGATCTTTTCTATCTTTTATAACCCCGGTGTACTGGGTTTGTGTGGTTAGCGTGGCTCTTGCTGCTGTCTACACCACATGAGGACAGAAAGAGATCGACGGCTGTGTGAAAGTTGCTGTTTATTCTGACTAAATAAATAAATTAGACATAGTATTGTGTATTCTGTGTTTCTATCCTTTGACCTAGTTTCCCTGCGTGCCTAATTAATTGATTCGTTCTCATCTGTTTTCAGTCTCTGTCCATGCATTAAAGCCCTGAGTTTCTTGAGTTCTGTGTCTGGTATTGTTGTTGTTATTGTTTGTATCTTTGTTGGTGATTTCCCCTGTGGATTTATTTATTACTCCTTCGTCGTGCACTTTATTATACAGCCAAATTGTGATATGCATATTCAATTATTGTTAATGTTTTGGTTGCACTTTAGACATTCCACTAACTGTAATTAATTTTGCAACTACAACTACGTTAACTAACTCTCATTAGAGTATTAGTAGACTGGTAGGTTAGGGTTAGTAGTATAATTGAACATGTACTTGCAAAGGTACTTATAGTCAGTAGAACCTCTATTAAAATGAAGTGTTAGCAGATATTAAGCAGACAGTCTTCTAACAGACAACATTCTCACTAATGTTTTTTAAAAGTTATATAAATGCTACGACAAAACTTCTTAGAGTAATGTTTATTGAACGCTCTTAACTTTATTAATGTTTGATATACATTATCATAATGTTGATTGAAAACATTCTGAGATCAACATTCTCGGAAAGTCCTAATGATGTTGATGAACTTTTGTTTTTGTAACCTTTAAATAACTATAATAATAATGATTAAAAATAAGAAAACTGGACATTTCAGCATTTTAGAAAATTTCAAAACAATGGGTCTCATTTACCATATGCACGAATTTGTGCATGCAAAGGATTTTAAGAACAAATGATGCACCAAAAATTATGTAATAAAATTTATTCTAAATTTATGAACAAATATAGGAACAACTAAAACCACATGTATGCAAAAACCACTGTGTACGGCCTTATAATCGCGTTAAGAATTTATGCTACATTTCATCCTAACACGACTATAATTTAAATTGAAGTGTTGCATTAATTGTAGCCTATTATATAATTCATATATATATATATATATATATATATATATATATATATATATATATAAGAAAATTAAGTAATACAGTTTAGTTTCTTCTTAAATACATTCCATCATATACAGTGAAAGAGTGAGAAAAGCTTTATAGCTTCAGCTGTGAGGTTTCTCAGAATAATGCATATATACGTGAATGTACAGCAAGCTAATGAGAAGTCTGTAATCTGTGTCTGTATAAAAGGTGACATGTTTCGGTTTGTGTACTACTAGGAAGTTTGCATCTAAAGATACTTAAGCATTGATATGTACATTAACTGTAAAGCTGCTTAGAAACCATGTGTACTGGCAGAAGAGCTATAAAAATAAACTCACTTTTGGGAACTTCAGGGATCTTTTGGGATCTTCAGAACTTAGTTAAGTTGTTTACTGTTGCTGTCAGATGTTTGGCACAGATGCTGGAAGTAAAGGCAGAGTTGATGAAGCGTTTGTGTAGCTATAATGTGTTCGCGGCAGAGCAGATCTTCATAGCCAGGTTTGAAAGAGACCTTAACAAGGACTTTAAACTGATGCTAACCCACATTTATTTCCCTGCATTTCGGTGTGTCCTCACATCCTCTTGCTTCATTCCAAATGCTTTAATGATTATTTCAACAGAGCAGTAACTCCTCTGAATAAAAGCCAGCCGTTTTCATTCTCTGCTGTTTCTACCTCATATAACCTCCCTTGAGAGCCAGTGCTGGCCGGATCTTCACGCAGACGAATGCTTCTCAATCTCGCTGCGTTCTCAGTGTGTTTCTGCAGCAGAAGCCTGTGTTTTGGAGCTCTGCTGTAATCTTTTGCTATTTGTCTGAATGAAGCAATCCATTACAGCGAAGTCCTCCACTTCTCTTTTGTTTTACATAGTTTTATATTTCAGTGTTGTTGTACCTTGGCTTTATTTAGTGTGCGTTCATGGCAGTGGTTTTGCCACATTTACTTACAACTTTAATGTTGTCTTTTAAAGTGTTGTCTATTAATCAATCTGGGTTTCGTAAAAAACACATTACTATAACAGCTGTTTTGAAAGTTCTAAATGATATTGTGGGATCGATTGATATTGGTGATTTTTGTGCTTCCGTTTTTATTGATTTATCAAAGGCTTTTATGAAATATAAATATGAAATATTGCTGCATAGATTGAAGAGTGTTGGTTTATCAATTCATGTTATTCCTTGGTTTAAAAACTATTTAAGTGGAAGAACTCAATGTGTACAAGCTGAAGGTTAGGTCTGATTCATTGGAGATTGCCAAAGGTGTTCCCCAAGGATCTGTGCTGGGACCCCTTTTATTTACCATTTATATATGTCTTGATTATGACATTCAGGATGACAACTTTCATTTTTATGCAGAGGACAGCAAGCCCTGCATAAGCTTCAGTCAACATATAATGTCATTCAATCCCGGCTTTACAATTTAAAACTTGTTCTGAATGCTGATAAAACCAAGTATATGTAATTTTCAAGTTCAATTTTTTTTTATTGCTGCCCATTTTGGCCAGGACACTCCTGTGAAAGATATTTTTAATCTCAGAGAGTCTTTTATGGTTAAATAAAGGTTAAATAAAATAAAATAAATGTAAAGAGAATGCAGAAGTAATGTACAAGGGGAGAGAAATTAGGTCATTCTCCGTTTGAAATGAGAACGAAATGTAAATGATGCATACATAAATCTGAATGTTTTAATGACCACATACTGAATGCGTTTGTCATAGACTGTTTAATCTTGTTCTGTACACAGAGTTTGGTTATTTACTGGAGTGACAAACACATTCTACAACCCGATCCACCCCTAAAATGATTCTGTTCGTGACAGTCGTGTCTAATGAGCAGATCCAGACAAAATGGATTTAAACATGTTAAACAGAGCCGAGAATGCAATGTTGCTTTTGTTGGCAGACAGCTTAATCAAAACAAAAATATTGCATAAACAAGCATGCGAGGGATGAGCAGTGTGTGGGCCTCTGTGAATGATAAATGTTTGAAATCAATGGTAGAGAATCTGAACCACATTTTCATCACAACTTAAAGCTCAAAACAGCTTCTCCCTTCACATGCACAGCAGCGTTTGGCAGGTGCGGCAAACAGAACAGGCCTAATTAATCAATCAGCGAGCCGTGCGGTATCTGTTACTCATGCCTGGTGTGCAGCACTGATGGCAACATTCATTAACATTACTTTCACTTCACTTCTACACTGTAATGAGGCGGCTTCAGCCAGGCTGACTGTAAAGGCAGAAAGAGAACGGCTCATGTTGATCTCTTCAGCTGGTCTCAGTAGATGTGGAGCATTGTATTCCGATTACAGTCGGTTTAAAACTCCAATATGGATGTAAATGCTCCGTGTAAATACCTCAGTTGGAATAAAAATGCAGGGGTGGAATAAACCCAAGGGCGTAGGTTTGCTTTTGACATTGCTTCCACCCATGTATTAAATGTGCTTCCTTGAAAGCACGCAATTTTACTTTAACTTCTTAGGTAATATCAATGGTGTGACATTAGGGCTGCACGATTATTCAAAATTAAATTGCAGTTGCGATTAGGCAGAAGCTGCGGTCGTCATGCGTATCTCTCAGTGAAGCACGGTTCTGTGATCAGCAGTAAATCTCCATCCGAAGGCCAGAGAAACTCCAAATACGCCCCGCAGAAGAAAGCTAATGCACATCGTTCAAGGAAACAGAAGATTGAACTGCTTTTATTGATTCAATGTGACTAATAAAAACAGGACTGCGACAATATGTGGTTTATCTGAGTTCTTCTTATTATAATTTTCATTATAATGAAGTATATTTATAATGCAATGCTAAGTGAGTTTGGAATAAAAACGTTATTAAATGTTGTATTTTGTTGGACAAGAGGTTCATAAATGCATCTCATGTTTGGAAATATGTTTGACGCATGTTGCTTTTCCAAATGCGCGTTATAAATGACTCTAACTCGCCGGGTAAAGGCTCGATGGTGTACAGAAGCGGCTTCAGATGGAGTAGCATTTACTACACAGAGCCGTAGTTCACTGATAAGCTTTCATAAACTGCATTCATAATTGTGTGATTAAATCGGTCTGCGATTATGAATGTGGTTTTGCGTAGCTTGTCAGTGAACTACGGCTTCATTGTTAGTTTCTAGCAGCAGCGGTATCCCTTCTAGCCACAACCCTGGAACGACGTGCATTAGCTTTCTTCTGCGGGGCATATTTGGAGTTTCTCTGGCCTTCGGATGGAGATTTACTACTGATCACAGAACCATGCTTCACTGAAAGATAGGGTACAACGGGGCTAAAGACACACCTTAAAAAAAGTGCTATTCACTGCGACTAAAATGTATAATTGCAGAAAAAATATATACGTTTGTATTGAACATTAATGGAGCAACAGATTTTGTGAAAATAAATCATTCAAGTTGTTTATTTTGTTTAAAAATCTTATTTTGTGTATGGGCTTTTTACCCCATACATGGGGTAAAACGTACACTGTATTGATACAAATACTTCAGCTAAAATAATGTTTTTTTAAATAATGTCTAAGTTAATACTTGTTTAAAACGATCACTTTAGCAAAGTTTGTACTATTTTCTGCTTATTTTGAAAAATAAAAGAATACATTTTTGTTCAATAAATATACTGTCACTAAAATATTTTAATATAAAAAATATATTTTAAAATACAGAAAAAAAATCATTTTAATAAGTAAAGATTCTGAAAGCATTGAAGGAGATCCAATAATAATTTAAGATATATTTACAGTTGTAACAACAAATTATATTTTATTATATGATAAATATGATGGTTTCATTCTAAACATGGTGATTATCTCTAATATGGACACCCAACATAATATATGATATTTACCATCTGAATCTAATCATGTCATGTCAACAAATGGAAAAGTCAGCCATCTATTAACTGGTCACAATAGTGACCGTAAAAAAGGTTTTCATTTATAAAGCTCTTAAAACCTTACTGACTGATGTTTTAGTGACTTCCTGCAAATATGCAAATATGGAATTCCTGCAAATATGGAAAACATAAAGGGTCTCAATGAAATATGTACAGTGTCACATGATTAGTGCAGATTGTCACATGACCAGATCAGAATCTTGAGAAGATGATAACTGCATCAAAGCTCTGAAACAAAAGCCTAGTAAAGTATGTTAACAAAGATATGACAAGGATTTTTGGTACACATGATCTTTAGGGTGTCTGGTATTAATATATGAATTCACATATATTTAGTTTTGTTGAATGTGGTCATAGAGTGAGTAAAGATGTTGTGACCGCTGGGATAACAGTGAACTTATGAATACAATATAAATCAGTTGCAGTTGTTGGTGAAAATTACAATAAAATGTTGCAGTGACAAAATATTGCACTAAATTAAAAATTCAAATGTTACAAAAAATGTACAACAATGATGTTGTAATACTCGTAGCATTAATATAAAAATTCGATGTTATATTTTACAAAAATTAAAATTTAGGTTAGGGTTAACATTTATACATTTAGCAGACGCTTTTATCCAAAGCCACTTACATTGCATTCAAGTTACAGTTTTACATTCTACAATATTTAAAAAACATAAAATATTAGATCAAGTAAGCACAGAATCAGATTTGCACTGCTGCATGCGATCGAGTCGAGGATCAGACAAATATACACCTGCATCTTGAAAAGCGAATGTTTTGGGAAGTGCTACGCCACCATTTTGTGCCATCTAGTGGTTTAGATGAAAATAATATCAAAGGTGCCTTTAGCCCCGTTGTACCCTACGCATGATGATCGCATTCGATTAATCGTGCAGCCCTATATGACATATTTCAGATGCGTCCAAAATTACAAAAACATATACATATATTGAATTGTTTGATCTAAATTATTGCTAGGGACAATTTGGTAATCGCTGGATTTTGGTTGGGACATATCTGGATAAACTTATTCTGCTTGAAAGGATATGTAAACACTTGATCGGATTGAAGACCGAGACTGGAAAGTTTAGCACATGGCACAATGACGTGTGACGCACAGAATGAGCTGTTGTTGTTATTGCATATAATAAATGACTGTCGTGTTAATCTAAATTCTTCCACTCATCGTCTGTGAAGTGCTGCAGGTCCGCGCCGTCCCACAAGTCCTTGCTTCAGACGCTCATCTGCAGACGTCTTGTTTTGGCCACGGAAATGGCCGAATAATATAAGGATCATTGCACAAATCGTCTCCTGATTAGGACCTGAAATAGATCAATATTAAGTCTGCTTTTTAAAACAAAGAGAAGGAGGATGGCTAGTATGTGAAAACAGCGGGAAACTGTATTCATGGTCCTGTCAAAAGATGAAATCTGATTTGAAGCTTGTGACACACAAACACACACATCAAGCCGATCACTTTATTTAGTGTTCATGTAAACACCATATTCACTTTCATAAATCAGAATGATTACATTGTCCATTATAAACATGGCTACTGTTAGCTGAAACTGTTCTCCAGGCCTCTAAATCAGATTGAGTCGAGGTAAGATATGGAGAGTTAGTGCATGAAGAAGCTTTAGCATCTGCTATAGATGATGTGATTTGGAGAAATAGATGATAGATACAGTAGTCCACAGTATATTGATCTTCAGAGACGCACTAATGCTCACTAATGCGTTTCTACAGGTCTGCTGTTACACATGAGATCCTGTTTTCCTTGTGTTCATCGTTAAAGACAATTCAGTATTTTACTTTGAGTTTGAGTTATGCTCCGTACTTCACTGGCCAACTAGCCATGTACTGAATGAATAATTGCGTAATGAAAGTTTAATGAATACATCGCTAATGACCTGCTATTGACCGTTTATCCACTCAAACCACATGAGAAAGCTACTTCTCATTTAAAGTACGCTGGCATTCTTACCAACCACACCATTTCTCTTTCATCTGTCTCTAATATAAAATACAAAAATCAATTTTAAGGTTCAATCACAAGCCAATTTCCTGGTAATAGGATTCTGTCGAGTTCATTTTCCCTGGAAACAGAAGGTTGATTCTTTTCCTTTCAGTGGAGGAAAACAATTATTTGTGTCCATCTGCAGCACTGTGACCGCTGGATCCCAGCCTCTGAACGCCTGCGTGAGAAGAGTTCGGTGGATCTCTGGAACTCAAACACACCGTTGTTCAGTCTGATGTGATCATGATCACAGTGTGCCTTTATGATTGACATTTTCTTAACTTTAGCTTAAGACTGATGAAATGAAGATGTAAAAACTTTGTAATCCAATTTGAGTGTGGCAGCAGATGATTTTATAATCTGACATTGTTTTTGACAGTATTTGTTTTGTACTTTGTTCACAATGAAGTCAAATGTATAGAAAATGGATGGGTAGACATTTCTAGTTTTTATTGATTAATAGTAGCATTTATTCATGTCTGTAATTTTGCCCATTCAGAACAGTTAGATGGTTTTTGTTAGTAGCATGTCGAGTCACTCTCTTTTTGTTAACTTCTTCATGCGTGTTTGTGTATCTGCATGCATATAGTAAGGAATATGAAGTATGTATTGCCTAAGGACTAAGTGTAGTTCCTGAAGCTGATGCTCTGTTCTAGTGAGTCCTCTGCACAATCTGACTTTGCTGCAGCATGGATCAAACTGCTGGTTTCGTCTGGCCGGAGGAGGACTGACCCCCGACTGAGCCTGGTTTCTCCCAAGGTTTTTTCTCCATTCTGTCACCGATGGAGTTATGGTTCCTCTGGATTGCTTAGTTGGGGACACTTAATTTCCAGCGATATCGTTGACTTGATTGCACAAATACTATTTAAACTGAACTGAGCTGGATGATGACATCACTGAATTCAACGATGAACTGCCTTTAACTGAAAATTGAGTGTTTACTATTTTCCTTTTGCATTAGTGACACACTATTTTCCTATTTGATACTGTAAAGCTGCTTTGACACAATCTGTATTGTTAAAAGAGCTATATAAATAAAGGTAACTTGACTAGTAACTAACAAGTGCATCTGCTGGCTAGTATTCATTTGCATCAGCAGCTGTATAACGCAACAGGGCCCAAATCATCATGCTACTTTTGCATCCCATTACTTGCATGAGTCATTCATCTTAAAGTATCACAACAGTCACTAAACATCACGTATGTGTCACTTACTGTATGTACATGAAGACTCTTATGCACTGCAGAGAGCGGCACTGAATTCAGTGTCCGGCGTAGAGATGAATCATTCAGGAGAGGCTTCTGATTGAATTAATCTCTGGCATGGTTAAGTAGGGGTTCAAGACGAGTCGTCTGCCTTTAATGAGGGAAACTGAAGGAGTAGCGTGGCCTGCCAGACCGGAGGGCATCACAGGACATTACTTATCCAGGTCCAAGTAGCTTTATTATATTGCCAAATTGTACTGACAGTCTGTGCATTAATGTTTGAGAAGAATGCGTGTGTTGAGGAGTTGCAGCGAGCGGAGGATTGTAAATGGCCACAGTTAAAGCTCATTAGTATCCGAGCACTTAATACACACATCTGTTTGTTAGTGATGGTCTGATGTTTCTACCATGAGCCTCCTATTACATTTGTTTTTAAAGGAATAATTTGTCTTCCGTTCCACTGCAGCCATCAAATCTCATCTCCATCACGTCACATTCGATTACGACTCGTGAGAACCAATGGAGTTCGGCATCATTTTTGATTCTGAGCGCGGAGAACATTTCAGAGCTCCAGAGGAGGGAACGATTATCTGTTAATAATGACTTAATGACAAAGCATCATGTGACCTCAGGGGACTTGGAATAAAGCACACAACACTCTGCTATGTTCTGAAGAGAAATTGACCTTTCGCAAAGCCCCGACCCCTCTTAGTTACTGTTGCTATGTCCGACAAGCCATGCTGCTCTCATCACGGAGCAAAGAGGACACTGAAAACATACCGACAGACAAGACAGAGCTGGTTACTTCTGATATGAAACAAGGTCTTAGCTTTACAATTTTGTCATTTTTGCCACATGTGTGGTGACAGATCGCTGTAGCGCCTCAGTTTAACGAACCAATCATCTCTTTGCTAGTTATAGCATGAAATAAACATAAATGAACATCAGAAGGTATCTTGTTTCAACTGCGGAAAGATGTCAATACATGCCATTTTTCAAGTTCAATTCCACTGACGTTAATCGACTCTTCGGTCTGGTTTGTTTGTGGATTCTGCGTTATGATTGGTCAGATCGCCTGTCAATCAAGCTCCTGCCATCCATGTCTTCAGTGGGATATTAATTTAGATGTAGAGGATGTTTGCATGTTTTTTTCTGTGTTTTGTGAGATCTGTTACAGCAAACACTAGTTTCTGAGCTGCAAGAGATTCAGATTCTAACAGATTCACCAATGACACCAATAATAATGTACAGTGCTGTGCAAAAGGAGTGTGATTTTTCAACAGAAAAACGTTTAAAGATAGATATATATTTGTTAGTGAGCCAAGAGAAAACATTCTCTAATCAATCATCATTTTGCCATTAATTGCAGTAATCCACTTAAATATTTGGTAACACTTTACCAAAACAGTACAGGTATAGGAATAATTATTTACTAATACCTAAATTAAATATAACTTTAATATTAACTAATGATGAGTTGAGGCATACTATGACATGACTCGTGAGTTCATGTGTGAAAACTTACCTTAAAGTCTTTAATACCTTAACTAACAAACATGTAGTCAAGCTGGTGGTTATTCACACATGAATTCAATAACTGTTGTTGTTAGGGTTAGTTCTTGATTAGTATATGCTTTAACTCATCATTAGTTCAGTTGTGTGGTAGATTTGCTGCAGTTCTTATGGATTTAATATGCCATTCATTCTCTGTGTGTCTAGCGTCTGTATTCAAACTTCTTATGCATACAGAAATCTTACTGGATTATTACAGTTAATGGCAAATTATATATATATATATATATATATATATATATATAATATATATATATATATATATATATATATATATATATATATTTTGGTGTGCAATCCAACATGCCTAAAGACCCGGGTATAACTTAATTTTCAGTGTTCCACTCCATCTATCGCATGAAAATCATTGCATTGCAGAAATTAACAAACTGTGCTGATGGCAAAAATGACAAACTGCCGGAGATGAATATGGACAGATTGTACTTTCAGTTTAAGACTGTACTGGAGGTGTGTGTGTTTGTGATCTAAGATATAATGTAGGCATGAACATGTGCGCGCAGCAGGAGTGACCCTCGGTGTGAATGCAGAAGAAGAGATGGGCTGCATGCTAAAGCTCACACTACTTAGTATGCAAGCGTGCACACTCCGTCCCAGAAAGCTGAAGGCTGGATTTGTTAGCGGTCTCAAGGGTGTTAGTGTGAGATATTCAGAAATACCCACAGTAATCGACTTCCATCAATCTCCCATGATTCATATCCCCTTGTTTACACAGAAAGAGTTTGAATGGAGCGTCGTGATGCAGAGATGCATGATTGCGTGTAAATGGACAGATCTCACTGCAGTAATGAGATGTTGAGGAACATGTCAAACCATTTGTCTTCTGTAACTGGAAATATTCTGTTGTTTTCTGTGACGAGGAACAAAATAATAGAGTGCTGGATGTGTATAAATGAGTTTTTATTACAACGTCAGCTCATAACCCCTTCTCCCACATGTAGATTAATAAATGATTGCTTTTCATTAGAAGGCACATCATAGCGGACCTCTTAATAATTAATGAAGTGGACTCTTATTGGATTCATTATAAGGAATCTGCTACTCTGTCACTATCCAATTAATGAAGAAAATCCTTCTGCTCGTGACACCCGTGGCATGATGGGAGAAACGGAGCAGAGTTGAGAAACACTTGTTATATTTTAGAGTATTTTAGTATTCATTTAGTACTTTACAGTGGTACTTTGACATTCAAGAACCAATAACGAACCGAATGTCATTACTCAGTTTCAGTATAAAACAGCAGATTTGGCTTGAGCAGAACACATGCAGCAGTGTGCATTTAAAAATGCAAGAATATTTGTATCTGTTTATGTTCTGTGTGACATAAAAAGCATTCGCAGAGAACACAGAAGTGTCAGTCTCTTAATAAATACTGCACATTTCACGTTTTTCTCAAGGCAGTTGGAGGAACACATCAAGCCTTCAATATTCAATAAACCGCTTTTCCTTAGAGGACACATTAATATTTCAGGATCTTCCCGGTGCATCACTCTGACTATATTTGACAAGTCACCGACACATTTGGACGTCACTTCTCCTCAGTTTTCATAGAGCTGGCAGTATTTTGATGGGACTAAACTGCCATGCCAAATAATTTCGCAGCGAGTGTAAAATTGCATGGGCTCTCACCCAGCATCATCTCCTCCTGCTGGAAAAGTGCTTGCATGCTCCAGTTTTTCTGCATTACAATGCCATAATTTATCAGTCACACATTTCACAGACTCTTGCTCTGCAAACTATCTCAGTTTCCCCGAAGCAGACACAGAGAGAGTCTGAACTTTTGGCAGCTCCTGTAAGTTTGAGGATAATTTCCACTCATATTCTGTCCAGAAATGCTACGTAAAAGGTTTGTTTTTGATCAGATATGTAGAGTGTGTTTGTGTGTATTTGTAGTCCCAGTCATTATCAGCATTCAGTGGGTTGTTTTTGAAATCTGTCTATATGATTATAAGGTCGTTTGGGGACCAATTCTCACTGTTAACTAACTATTAACTACAACTTTAGCCTCAATAAACTCCTAATTTGCTGCTTATTAACAGTAAGGTAGTTGTTAAGTTTAGGTTTGGGGTTAAGGGATCTAAAATATGGTCCTGCCATTAATATGTGCTTTTAATAATTAAGTATACTAATTAACAGGCCAATATGCTAGTAATATGCATGACAATAATCAGCTAGTTAATAATGAGAATTGAAAACAAAGTGTTGCCTATTATAATTTAAACATGTTGTTTTGTGAAAAGTGTTTTACAGATGAATCTGAATTTAAAGTTTTATGCTATAGTGTATAGAAAAAAGTAGTTTAATACAAAGTAAACATTTTATTAAATTTGCTTTAGTTTTAAAACTGTGGCATTATATACAGCAATTTTTAATTATAATAATAATTAAAAAAAATATATACTTATAATATGATGGACTTTTTGAGCACTTGAGTTTAACAGAGTTTGTAGATGTTTTGTGTGCAGTGTTGAGGAAAGTTACTTTTAAAAGTAATGCATTACAATATTGCGTTACTCCCTGAAAAAAGTACATTAGTTAGTTATTTTTTATGGAAAGTAATGCATTACACTACTTTTGAGTTACTTTTTAAATCTGGGCAGAGCTTGCTTGTTTGTTTTTAATATAAAAAGTTCTTCTTTTGCATGAAGAATATGACGCAGGAGAAGAAAGTTCAACACTATTCAGCAATAACTAAAATCAAACACAAATGTGTCATTTTTGCTTATTATGGTTGAATTGAATCATCAAAGGTCAGCAGCAAAGACGTTGGTTAATAAAATGGGATTAAATACATAAATGATATTTGTCTTATTTAACATATTTAATTATTGCAGGTTTGTATAATATTCTGAGTTTGCATTTGAGTGTTTTTATTGATTTTGAGGAACACTGAATGTGTTTTTGTGCAGGTGAGATGAGTAAATACATGTTGATATTTAGTCTAGAACTACAGTAAGATCATGTTGATATTTAGTCTAGAACTACAGTAAGATCATGTTCACACACAACGCTCTGATTTCTGTCACCATGGCAACACCAGAGCTGTCACTCAATACATCACCATGGCAACACCAGAGCTGTCACTCAATACATCACCATGGCAACACCAGAGCTGTCACTCAATACTGAAACAAAGTTACGTATTTGAAAAAGTAACTCAGATATTTCCTTCTAAATTAAAAAGTAATGCGTTTACTTTACTAGTTACTTAAAAAAAGTAATCTGATTGCGTTACTTGTAATGCTTTACCTTCAAAACTGAGTGTGTCGACCTTGATTTATTGCAGTTTTGAGGTCAGTTTCATTAAGTAGCTAAACATGATTGCTCTCCTCAGCTGTTTCTTATTTGTCACTGGCATATATATTTTTTTTTTAGGACTAGTGCTTCTTTGAGTCTCATTCAGTATGAGTAAAATACTGAAGTACTGTTAAAATCAGACATTATAAGACTTTTTTTTGGTGATGTGTAACTTGTAATGGAGTTGTTTTCACTGTAAGGCATCACTGCTTTTACTTATAGTTTTCAGGTATTTTTTACACTGTTTCAGTGAGAGAATGATCGTTTCCTTCAGAGACTGGCGCTTTTGTTTGAATCAAACACACATATTGTCTGGCAGGAGTTCTCGTAGTGTCTGATTCTGAGCCAGTTTGGCCACCTGCTTCATGTCATAATTACTGATGAAGCAGTAAAAGTGGCAGGACAGGTGCTGGATGGGTTTTCATCAGTCACACATCGATCGCAGACTGACTGAGAAACAGATCTTCAGTGTTTGAGTGAATCACACAGGTTTGATTCATGAGTGACTACAGAACGAACACCGCAGCTGTGGGTAAGTTAGGGTTTATTGTGCTCAGTTACAGGGCTCGTGATATCTAAGCTATGTTACTAGTACTACTAAATACAGTGATGTTGATATTTACTCTAGCTTACATTATAAGAGAAAACATAATAGAAACAAATGACTTCAAGCACAAAACGATGCTCTTTCACACAGAAAAATAAGGGTTTAAAATCGTACCTTTTTGGGTACAACAGCTTGTTTACCCTTAAAAGGACATATTTGTACCTTTTTTACCCCTAATAGGTACATATTAGTACCTTAGAGTAGTAATACGTACCCTTAAGGTACTAATATGTACCTATTAGGGGTAAAAAAGGTACAGATATGTCCTTTTAAGGGTACTGCTCCAGGGACAAGCTGTTGTACCCAATAAGGTACGATTTTAAACCCTTATTTTTCTGTGTGTTCCTGTCTGCGTCTCTGGTTCATGACAGGGTTTCAACACAAACAATATCAAAATTATTTAATTTTATTTATTTTTTTCCAGGTTTTTGTATCAGTTTTAATAGAGTCTGATGAAAAGCCTGCGCTCGAAACATCACACACTACGCGAAAGTTTTTTAAATAAATTTTTGATACTTTTGGTTGGTGTTGCCGACTTTACATTTAAAAGATGTTTCTATCAGTTTTAATAGAGTAAATTTTATTTACATACAATGATATATGTGACCCTGGACCACAAAACCAGTCATAAGGGTCATTTTTTTTGGAATAAATAAGCTTTCCATTGATGTATGGTTTGTTATGATAGGACAATATTTGTAAATCTGGAATCTGAGGGTGCAAAAAAATCTAAATATTGAGAAAATCACCTTTAAAGTTGTTCAAATGAAGTTCTTAGCAATGCATAATACTAATCAAAAATTAAGTTTTGATATATTTACTGTAGGAAATTTACTAAATATCTTCATGGAACATGATCTTAATATTCTAATGATTTTTGGCATAACAGAGAAATATATAATTTTGACCCATACAATGTATTGTTGTCTATTGCTACAAATATACCTGTGTTACTTATGACTGCTTTTGTGCTCCAGGGACACATATAATTTATATTTAGCTGGTGGTATAATTGATTTCTTGATTATTTATGTGTATGTTTCAGTGGAAATGAGTATCATATTTCACTGGTGTTTAATCGGATTTTAACCCTTTAATAGCCACAGTGCAGAATTACTGTTTATTCTATAATAGCATCAGAAAGCACAGATGTGTGTGTGTTTGTGCTGAAGTCTAACAGAGTCGCAGCTTCTTCACTGAACACACTGCTCTTTCTGTCTGAGCCGGAGAAAGAGAGTTTAATTGTGTCCTTGTGAAGATAGTACTTGAGCGTCCTGAGGTGTTTGTCTCTGTCAGGCCTGTGGGAAGCTTTGGTTATGATGCTCTATCTGGAGAAGAGCCGCTGTTATGAGCACATGAACTCCGTCAGAGCCGCTCACTGAGGACCACAGTGTCTCTCTCTCTCTCTCTCTCTCTCTCACTCACTCACACAGACACACACACACACACACACACACACACACACACACACACACACACACACACACACACTCGCACACACACACACACACACACACACACACACACACACACACACACACACACACACTCACTCACTCACTCAGTCACTCACACACTCTCTCACACACACACACACACTCTCACACTTACTCACTCACTCTCTCTCTCTCTCTCTCTCTCTCACACACACTCTCTCTCTCTCTCTCTCTCTCTCTCTCTCACTCACTCACTCACTCACTCACTCACACACACACACACTCACTCTCTCTCACACACACACACACACACACACACACACTCACACACACACACTCACACACTTATTGATGAATCATGACTGAGACTCATTCTGCATGTATCTGTATGTAGGACCTTCAGCTATTTTATGTTGCTGAATATGAAAACACAAGCTTCATTTCCACAGGAAAGTATGAAAGACCTAAATCCATCCTAATTCATTTTCATATACTTGAAAAGGAAGAAGCTCGTGTGGGAATTGAAGCTCTAAACGAATTACGGAGAGGGCTGAAGCGACGGGTCCGTTCTGTGAGAGAGACCTGAGGGACGGATCTCTGTTTAATGAAGTTAATCAGTCACGAGACCCTCGAGAAGGCTAGTCCTGCCACTCTTTAGCATCTGCTCAACATGTATTTATGCTAATTCAGACACCAGTAAACGCAGCACGCTGTGTTTGTGTGGAGCTTCTGACATGACTTCACAAACACTCTCATACGGCTAATTCTCCTCAAGCACTGGTTAATTGATCTGGTTATCAAGCTGTGGGTAGTTGTCTCTGAAGAATCAGTCTCTGGCGTTATTCTTTTATGAAGAGCAAATAAGGATATGTGCTCATTTGCTGCTTAATCAAGGGAAAGGGAGTTTTTACACTGCTTAATTACTCTCATCACAGCTCTGCTGTTTCTGCTTTGTCCCAATTCGCCTACTTATACTATGCCCTTAAAGTATGTACTCTTTTTGTGAAGAAAAAGTACATACTTTTGAGTATGTAGCAGAATAGTAGGCAAGCTTTGGGACACTACTTCGTCATAGCTGAGTCTTTAATGAGCGTTCCGTTGCTTAGTTACGAGCTGTAACTGTTTAAACTGCTGTCAATCATCTTATCACAGTTAACATCATCCATATTTCGTCTAATTTGATTTCCTACAGTATTGGAGAGAAATAAAGAAGCACATCACGGGTCTTTCATGCAGAGAACTGTGTTTGCATAATGATGCATTTCAAAGTTAACGACCAAACGTATCATTATAAAAGTTCACAGTGTTGCTGCAGATGAAATATAACATTGATAACATTAAACAAATATTTTTTTATCAGGTTAGACATTGATTATTTATCACTCAAATCCCTTTCTCTACCTGTCCGTCGATCGCGCATATCCGCCATGTTTGTAGTTTTTAACACTTTGTATGCGTGTTTGTAGTTCTAATCGAATCCTTGTCCACAGCGAGGGCAATATTAAAGTCCGTGTAAAGTGATATTAAAATATGTGTTTTGAGTTGGTCACACAACAGAAAAATGTGTTATTAACCACCCGGCCAAATTTGAATGATAAAAAAAACCGCCAAGCAACTAAAATAAGTTATCAAAGTCTTTGAAAAATAAGCAGGACTCTCTGCTCTCAAACGCTGGGGGCGTGTCCGCTGTCTGCGCTGAAACCACGCCCACTCGCGGGAAAGCACCCGTCTCTCTCAACTGTCAAATACCACTACAAGCTGAATGGATGCTACTGATACTACCAGTAGCTTGGATTTATACAGACATATATATTTGAGCGTGCAAGTTCGTTATTTAATTGTAGACGCGCGTGAGTTGAAACCTTCTCGTCGTCAAGGCGAGCGCGGCTCATGGTTGCTTAGCAACGGCAAACACCACGAGAGCGCAAGCTCCGGTGCACTTTGAAAGAAGAGAAAGCGGTTCAGCTCGCGTTACTAGATGCGAATTGTGAACGCTGCATGTTTTTAAATTGTATATATTCTGCCACATATTGATGTCTCTGGGCTAAGACCCGGGTATCATTCACCCTAGAACCGTCCCTGCCTAGAATCTGTATATCTAACATCACAGACATTCAAAAAGACAAACTAAGACCTCTCAACATAGTTATTATAGTGTTAGGGGCGGGGCCACGCTCGGTGGCTACATTGCGTCATCGAGACACCGTTTTAGCCCCGCCCACAAAATCCTGAACACAGAATTGGTGAAAAACTGTTTAACGGTTTAACTCCACAATTCAGTACTACATAGTTCAGAGTCTTTGTAATGTGTTTCAGCAATACATTTATAACATTTGTAATGTGTTTAGAAACAATTCTCAGAATTCTCTTTACACGGACTTTAACCGTTAGAGCGTGCATCGATCTGCACTTCCAATTCTAACCGGAAGTAGAAGACCATCCGGGAATCTTTGGCATACTTTTTTAAACATACTATGATTTGGGATATACTAATTCTATTTTCGAATACTATTTAGGACAGATAGCATGCGGATTGGGACGCAGCACTTCTTTTGTGAAGTGACTGTGTGAGAAACGAGCCTGTAGTTGATTAGCAGGCAGAAGGCCTCTCATATAGGCTTGTTGTGGCCGTCACCTCCTGATAAATGATGCTGGCTCTCGTCCAGGGCTCTGAGTTACCTCTGCTGTCATAAACTTGCTCGAGGTAAACGGCATGAGCTCTCAGGACGGCTCTAGACCCTCGCGAGGCTTCTCTCTGATCTTCTGCTTCACACAGAAACACTCAGACGCTCTGCAGAAAAACCCTCGATTGTTGAGATCAAACACACTCTGAACTCCCCAGGTGCTGTAAAATACACTTTATTTTAGTAACTTCCATAATGTTCTTAAAGTGCTCTAATTTTGTACTTAATATACTAAAAATGATTCTTTAATACTTAATCTTAAGATCATCTAAGTGTACTCAACTGTGCTGGTTTGGGACACCATGAATATGAACTAAAATGCACTTTTAACATACTATCTCTGTAAAAAGAAAAATTGTATTTAGTTACCACTTTTAGTGCACTTGAACCATCTTTAAAACACTTACACTTTTGATCATACATAGAAAATGCACTTATTTACATTTAGTCATTTAGCAGACGTTTTTATCCAAAGCGACTTACAAATGAGGACAATTTAATTATTTACATATTAATTAATTATTTAAAATATACTTAAGTAGCACAGTTGGGAAAAGTTACTTATAATATATTTTTAATTAAATCAATTTGATTTAAACTTAGGATAACTATATAAAAGTGCATTAACATTGAACTAACTTTTAAATCATTCAAAGCACACTTTTAAGAAATACACTAATAAAAGTCCTCTGTATATTTTTTTGCGGTAGTATACTTTATTTCAACGCACTAAAAATCTATTTAAATATCAGTGGTATTTAGTATACTTTTGCAATGCACTGACGTATTACTGAAGTAGAAATATACTTTTAATTAGTGTATTTATAGTGTATAACTTACAATTTTAGGTTGCACTTTATTTTACAGTATGTGTACTTACATGTGCTTACAGTGTACCTACCTAAGAGAGTACTGGTAATATAAGGTAACTACATGGGGTAGGGTTAGGTTTAGGGGTAGGTTCAGGGTAAGTACCTAGTTTTTACCTAGTTATTGTAATTACTAAAATAAGAACATAGTATGTACATGCGTAACAGGACTGTAAAATAACATGCTACCCAATTTTATTAAGCACAAAAAACGAATGTACTACAAATGTACTTGCTTGTATTTAAGTATTTTTTAGTGCATTCAAGTACACTTTGTTTTTACCTGAGCCTCATAAGCAGGACTCCTGACGAGATGAACAGCACTAATGATTTCAGTCCTCTCACGTCACGCATGGTCAGGCTGGTCTGTGCAGATCTCTGACACTGACTGAATTAACGCTCTGAGACACAGACACTGTCAATGCGAACATCTCTGCAGAACTGTTCAAACCCTGTCTTTGCTCAACAGCAGTGAATGAGCTGCTGAATGCATTAAAGCCAGCGGATGTTAAACTTTTCAAAAGAATGCAGATGAGAATGAGACAGGCTGCTATTTCCCCTCAGAATACAGCAATGTCTTTCAGCTGAGAGCAAATGTATGTATTATATATCAAATGTTATCTTATGTAAGCATTAGTGGGACTGTGTCAGTCAAAGGGGACACATGGGGAGCTGTATTCTTACAGAATCTTCTCTTGATGGTTTTTGAGTTCCTGACAGTAACTGCATGAACGTTAGGAGTCTGTGACTATGTGCTGGTGACAATCAGGAGGAATGTTTGTCATTGAATAGCTCAGGTGCCATGTTTCCATCAACCTATTTTTATGAGCATTTTGGGATATTGCATAAAAAACACTGGATGCGCATAAAAACTTATGTATTTAATTGTGGTGGATTATGTGCACACAAACTACAATAGAATGTGCATCAAAAAAGTCATGTGAAGATCTTGTATTGTCACAATGTCTTTTTTTGCATAGAAATACCAAGACTAATTACATTAGGAAGAATGTCCTACATGATGAATTAACTTCTTCATGAGTTACTGTTACTGTAATGCAGCTTTTCTCTAAAGAAGAGGAACTGATGCTAAGGACCAACCTGGTCTCATGGCATAAACGTACCTGGGGGCACATTTTAGAGAGACCGTTTTTACGTACCTTACTGCCACAGTTTCAAAGAGAAATGTCCACTGAGTGGCACTAAAACATGGGTTCAATACGTAAACCCTGGCACGTTTTTATTACGTTGCTTCAGGTATGCATTGCTGCAGTTCAGAATTCAAATATCCGGGGACTGTCTGTAAAAATGAATGCTCTATCGTGTTGGAAATATGCCCTACACCAAACCCAACCCTACCCGATAGTGTTGACAAATGCAAAACTGATATAAAAACACATTTGTTGATGCAACCATGCTATTTGAACTTCCTTATATGCAGATTTTAGCTGTTTTGTCGCACCGTAGTTACATGCGATTTGAACCAGAGCTCCTCACTTCTCAAATACGTCTCGTGAGCTACCGAACAAACTTACCGTCTATGAAAACCCATAGATATGAAGCTGGATATGTGTGATGCTAACGTTCAAAAGCATCAGTTTTCCAGCATATTAATATTGTTTTGAAGTCATATCATGATATTCTTCAAGTAATTGTGGAAAATTTATTCCACGCTTTATTAATCGAAACTCTGTAAATTTGTGTGAAAAGGAATAAAAGGCGTCTGAGTTTTACTGCCTCTAGTGTTCACTTCTTTTGGAGACTGCAGTGATATGTACTTATTGGTACGTATTTCGCATCTCGCTAAAAAGTGCCCCAGGTACGTTTATGCCATGAGACCAGGTAGCTAAGGACCCTAGATATCACTATCCCCTTGTGAGGGACCACCTTCCTGAAATATAAAGACAGATGTATATTTTCATGTATTAAAATGTGAAAACTATTAATAATTTGTAGTTGAAATAATAAACAAAGTAATAATTGCACCCAAACTGGCTTTTATATTGTCATTGTCCTAAAGCAAATTGTTAACTTTTTTTATTTTCTCAAAATTCCCCCAGATTGAAACCCTCTGCTTTAAAGGATGGCTTTCAAATCACTTTATGGCCCGGTTTCACAGACAGGGCTTAGACTAAGCCAGTATTAGGCCATAGTTAAATTAGGAGTCATTTTTATGAATGTACTTAGAAAAAACATTACTGGTGTGTGTCTTGAGACAAAACAAAGACACTGATATATTTTAAGATCAATCAGTGCAAGTTTCTTTCAGTTGAAACAGCTCAGACTTACATTTTAGTCTAGGACTAGGCTTAAGCCTTGTCTGTGAAACCGGGGGTAAAAGGTTCATATCAAATCCAGTTTATTCAAAGGCCGATAAAAAAACAAATGTTGACCCAACTGCTCAACAAAGACATCAGGTAAAGCACAAGAACAAACATTCACCCAACACACAAGCGGACGGGTTTGCAGACTCAAAACCAAACACAACAGAGGAGTGTTAAGATGGGATTTAAAATGTAATTTGTGGGTGGATCGCTGCGTTTGAGGATCCTGACCGACACTGAGCTTTAACAGGTAACGCTCTGACAAATGTCGCATAAAGCAGCAGAATCCACCCCTTTGTTAAAGGCAGATGTATGCTGGGTAACAGCGATGATAAACGACCTCCCAGATAAACCAGCGGACCTGATTGTTCTGGAGCGCCGGGGCAGGAGCAGCGCTTTATGACTGACGTCTCCCTGCGGCCGAGTGCTGTGATTTGTGGCTGGATCAGAATGATGCTGGTCGCTGGCACGCTTCATTCTGTGATTTACACACAGGGCTAAATCAGCCACTGGCCCCGGGCAGATTCATCGTCCGGCTCTTTCAGAACCAGTCCATCACCACACAATCTGACGGCCCTCAGGAGCGTTTAACACCCCGGGGCCCGACGCGTCTGGGGCCACAGAGCATCCGTAATGAAACATGATTCAGAAGTAATTGATTTCGATCCTGAATGCAGCTAAAACACATTGAACGAGAGGAGCTTCAGATTGATTTGTGACATTTCATTTTGAGAGCCCAGATACTTTTATTGACATCAGGATAACATGTGATTTACCTCTCTGTTCTTGACTTATCATCCATGTACCGATAATCAAGTTGAAACTTTTCGTAGCCTGGTTTTGAGATATGAATGTTTCATTTTGCTGTATTTGATAAATAATGTCAGCTCACATTGACTCTTCTAATATTCTTCTGTTTTTGCTCTGGTAGTTAGGAGTTGCGTTCCTCTGAGCGGTTGCTTTTTAATAATAGTACCCGGATTTTGACAGATCTGAGGAAACTGCATTTTACGATTATGCACCTTGGTCACGGAATACTTTAATCCGACACCTTCAACATTTCTCACATTATCACAGTTTATATTTTAGAAAATGGTAATAAAATATGACAAGAACTCAGAGTTAAACTGTGTCAGAACAAATTCATCTTGATAATGTCAGATAACTTTGATAGAAAGGTATGTAATGAATTTGGCTGAATAGCTGTCAGCTGTTAAACTTAAGTACACAATTAGATAAAACCAATTTAGCTTAACCAATCACCAAGCAATGCTTCATTTTGTTCAGTCTGTGTGTAAAAACATCACATTAGCAATTAAAGAAAAACATGCTCAGGTCAAAGTGTCTGAATAATTTTTGCTCCCAAATTTTACTGCTAGTCCACTGTATGAAGAATTTTTGGGTATAATATGTCATAGTTTACTTTAGCACCCACTAGTAAAAATATAAAAAATTATATCTGGTGTCTTGGTTTGACTGTATCTATTGATGAATTTAAGGCAATTGTAAAGAATGTGGAACTTTGTGTTAAAAAAGGTAAAATAAACAATATTCATATTGATATACAGTAAGCATTTTTCTGTTAATCTGGTATAAAAACCAAACAGTCAAACTATTTGTTGGCGTTTCTAAGAAATAAAGTGGTCCCAAAGACTTAATGAAAATCTGTTTGTTTCCTGGTTAAAATCTTAGAATTTTAAAAAGTTATGATGCAAATGAAACACAGAAAATGTGTGTACATCAGCAGTTTCTCCTTAAAGGGATAGTTCAGCCAAAAATGAGCTTTTTATCATTGTTTACCCCCCTTTCATTGCTCCAAACCTGTCTGACTTTTCCTTCTGTGAAACACACAAGAAGATTGTTGGGAACCAAACAACATTGAGCCCATTTCCTTCTGTTTAAGAGACAAAAACACTTTTCTTTAAATCAAATCCTTACTTTTCCACATAAGAAAGAGTCTCATACAGGTTTGGAATGAGATGAGGGAGAATCCATTTTTTTGCAGTAATCCTTTTGGGATGATGACGCTCTATTCCTGCAGACATGTGATGATAAAAGATTAGACTCATGTATTCGTGGCTGAAGCTGACCGAGAGTCAGGTAATGAACCGTTCACTCATGGAAAGCAGAGGCATATTGATGTTTAGCAGCCAGAAAAACAGCATTTGTAATGAGCCACTGAAGTGTAACGTGTGGACCGCATTCTGTGCCAAACAGCTGCCAAAATGCGATATGAGGGTGAAAATGTGACCATACTATATGGTACTGGTATACCATACTTATCAGCTAGAGAGGGAATGTGATAGCAGAGCTGAGGCTTTCTGGCTCTCACAGTCTTCAGTTTTTTATTATTATCGCAGTGCATTGCATTTCAAGAGCAACTTTATCCACATTGTAACCTTAACATCTGTATTAGTTTAGCTGTTTCGAGCCTCTCCAACATTCGATTTTAAGCTCTTCGGCTCATGTGACTCTGATTTGAGAAATAACTCAATCATATCATTGTCTTGAGATGAATATTGATAAACAATAATCATAGCCACTCATAGCCAGAGCAGATATGATGATACGAACAGCTTGTGAAAGCGCTGGTTTGCTGTATAAAAGCTCTGACATTGCGTCGTCCTTAAAGAAGATACTGTAGAGTCTCTACATAGACTATTCCCAACAGCTCTCATTTACTTCAATAAGTGTGAAGAGGAGAACAGGAGCCTCAGTATCTTCCAAACCCCCTGTGTTTTTTTCTTTTAATTTACGGTTTAATATAATATATTTAAGTGCTTTGCTGCTTCCTCAAGCCTCTCTGGAAGGCGTCATGGGTTTTAGTGGCTCTTGAAGTGCATCTCATTGCATTTGCACAAAATCCTCTGTAATAATACGACACAAAGAGAAGGCTTAGTCTCTCCCAAAATATCCATGTCTTCCAGACCTCACTCTACCATCTAAAGCAGCTTCAAAGCATGCCGTTATGCACCAAGAATGATTTCTTAAACGTTGCTTTTTTCCCCCCCCAAGAACAAATCACTCTGGCTTTTGTTCGTCCTCTGTTAAACACGTGTCTCTCTTTTATATTTATAGCATTCGGGAGAATTTACAGGCACGCAAGTTGTTCCCAAACACTCAGGGCGAGAAGATAATTTACCTGGAGCTTCGATCAATAGCGTAAAGAAAACCTGCATTATTCAATTGCTTGGCTCTGCTGACAGCCTCTTGTTTCTGTGGAGAAAGGTAATGAGGGAGGCGTCTGATTTTGATGAGATTGGCGGTCTTTTGCAATCAAACCCTGCTGAAATAAACAATAGAAAGCATCACAGATGTTCTAATGTTTTCAACTACAAATGCATTACAAACCATCAACTGCTAACCATTAAAACCATTATCTAATGGTTTCTAGTAGCAGTGTTGCCAGGTTGGTGGTTTTCCCGGGGAATTGGGCTATTTGTAAATTGTTTACGTTAGGTTTGCTATATTGCATAAATTTGTATTTCAATAAAACGTGTGTATTGAAATAGTTTGCATTCTGCATTTACTCATTTAGCAGATGCTTTTATCCGAAGTGACTTGCAAATGTGGAATACAGCAAGCGATTCATCATGAAGAGCAAATAAACACAATAAGTGCTCACAATACACAGATAAAACTCCTTTCCTTTGAGCTCCTTTATGAAAACAGACTGTTTATGATTACTACTAGTGATTTTTCCAACGCTATCTCACGGCAATTCGTACATATTTTACGAGGTGGCTAATTCGTACGAATTCGTATGACCTCACTCGTACGATTTGTCTAAACTCCAGTGACGGGTAGGTTTAGGGGCGGGGTTAAGTGTAGGTCATTCGTACAAATTCATACGAATTGGCAACTCGTAAAATATGTACGAATTGCCGTGAGATCGGGCTGATTTTTCGGCTCTACTAGTGATATGTTTTTGCTCATTAGGAATTAGTGGTTTTAATATGGCAACAAATAACCAGTAGAGACCCACAGTTTCCATTAAAACCAATACAATTCCCAGTATAACCATTAAAATCATTACAAATTCTATGAGGATTTCTGCTGTTTTTTTTTTGTTTGTTTGTTTTTGCTTTTTCAAATCTGAATTATTGTGATTTACACAGGATGGACTTTTATTCACTAAGTCAGTGTTTATTGTCCACATCTTTTCTTCGTTATTTCTTGCCGTCTCATTTGAAGGCCCTGTAATACGAATGCTTTAACACACACGACCTTCACATGAAAAGTGTTGCAGATATGGAACGGTGAAAAATGTCCAAATACAGTATTGAAGGTTTTACAACATTACAACATTTTGATGTTTGATAACACGATGGTGGGTCATGTCAGTTTTCTGGAAATCTCTATCTGGTTCAAGGTTCAAGGTTCTTGTTTATTTGTCACATACACAATCATACAGGGTATAATCAGTAGTGAAATGTAGGAAAAATGTTCTGCTCTTCAAAAGGTCAGGGTCAATCCAGTCAAAGCTGACATTGTTTGAACTTTGAGTCTTTCAGGGAGCTTGGAGTTCAGTGGGTCGCTGCATTGATGTGTTCAGGATTGTGAGGAATATTGATCCTGAGACTCATCACACTTGTTAGTGACCCGTTTACAGAGAGATCCATGTGATCTGATTGAGTTTGTCTTCTCTCTAGCACTGGATCAGTCCTGCTGTTGTGTCTCCTTTACCAAGATTGCTTTTCTTCCTTTACAAAATTCAGTTCCTCTTTACCTGTATTCTCAGTGTTGATGTGAATGATATTTATATATGATGCGTGCTTTATCTTTATGACAAATTTAGAACAAAATCAAGCCTTTTTTGAGTTCCAGCAACAGGGAACGCTCTCACAACATTCACTAATGTTTTTAAAAAGTTATATAAATGTTAGGATAAAATCTTCTTAATGTAGTGTTCATGGGATGTTCTTATAACTTTATTAATATTTTATACAATGTTGAGAAAAAATGTTCTCAGAACAACATTCTCTGAACGTCCTTATGTTGTTATCTGTAATTGATGAACATTGTAAGAAACATTTTTGTAACTTATAATGTTATGATCACAGCAAGAAAACTGGGCTTTTTAACATTCTTAGAATATTAAAAATAAATGTTCAAATAACTTAACATTTTGGGTGAAAATAAGGTTAGTAATAAGAAACTTTTTTTTAAATTTTGAATAATTTTATAATCATGACAAGAAAACTAGACATTTTTAACAAGAAAACTGTACATTATTGTTTTAGAAACATATAAAAAAATATTCCCACAACGTTTTTATGACCTAAATTTGTTACCTGGGTTTAAGAACGGTTTTCTTTGAAGCTGCATTGTGCAAAGTGCTGTACAATAAACTTGATAATTTTATGCAATAAAAAGATAGAGAGGGCAAAACTGTGCAAATGAAGGGTCACATTTATGTTAGGTTTTGCTTTAGTTCTAGTTCAGTGTCTGGTCGTCCTAGCTTCCTTTGTCCTTGTTTTCTGGCCACTTGTTAGTTGCCTTGGTTACTGATTAGTACACACCTGTTCTCAGTTCCCTTAATTACTCTTCCTTTGTATACTGTATATAGTGCTCCATTTCTGTTGTTCGTTGTCTATTTTTGTCATTGTTTTGGTTAGTGTGCGTATCACTTTTGGATTATCTTTTGAGTTTTAATAAAAGTGCTGAAACTAGAACCAGCTACATTTCTGCTTTGTTGTAACTGACCGTGACGAGAAGAGCGCTGTGTGAGAGAAACATTAAATGTCTGGAAGCATCTTCATCAGATGCATTAGGAAAGTGGATTTATGCTATGCCTCATAATATCAGTTTCATGTAAACTGATGGTGAGAATTATGTGTTTCTATGGCAACAGCACTTGTGATACAGGGCAGACCTGTGAAAGGCTCAAATCGGTTCTCTCTTCAAACCTGATGGTGATGAAAAGTACCGGTCAGAGGAAAATATAAAAAATGACCAGACAGTATGATTTAATGCCTTCATATCTACATGACTGGTCAGACAGCAGCCACCAACGGTTGGTTATACAATTAATCAATGAAATTCAATAACAAACATTCAAAGTTAGTCCTATAGAAAATAAAAATAGTTTGAGTTTACATTAAAGAGCAGCTTCTAAGATGTTTCTCCTCAGAAAAAGCTTTCTCAGTTTTGTCTCCTCTGTTGTTGAAGATCTCAGAGTCCGAGATCTCAATATGAATCTCTTTTAATTCATCTATGATCAAAGGATCTGAGCTGCTTGCGTGTTACAGATGCAGCTCTATTCGCGTCTCATTTCTTTCTCTCGTGTGTGTTTAGGAGAAATATCTGAGACAGATTTGATGGTTAACTGAGTTCTGAACCTCTGAACAATAACAGGTAAAGTAGTTCACTCGGTTTCGTAAGCGTTCTGACATAACTGCTTAGTTTGACCTATTTATCTTAGTTATATACACACAGAAGAATAAGGGTTTAAAATTGTTCCTTTTTGGGTACAACAGCTTGTTTACCCTTAAAAGGACATATTTGTACCTTATTTACCCCTAATAGATACATATTAGTACCTTAGAGTATCTTTAAGGTACTGATATGTACCTATTAGGGGTAAAAAAAAAAAAGGTACAAATATGTCCTTTTAAGGGTAAACAAGCTGTTGTACCCAAAAAGGTACAATTTTAAACCCTTATTTTTCTGTGTATGTTATATTACTGCAACAATCTTTAATGTTTAATTTGTTAGTCTTTATGTTTGTTCTCAGTTGAACTAGCAGCTTGTGTGACTTTAACTAGCTGTTATTTCCGACACCTGGGAATAACGAGGCCTACTATATGTCTATCAGAGTTTAATCACTAGAAGAGATTGGCTATGCTTCTCTTATAAAGAAGTAATGCATTTTACTCCTGCCCACTCTTAACTATTAAAATGTGGCCATAAAGTCTTATAGGAATGACGTTTTGTCTCTATTTGATTGAGAAAGATTGCTTCACACCACAATACATAATAAATGGAAGAACTGAAAGTGTGTGTAGATATCAGGAGCGTTCCAGTGCTGAATGTGGAAGAAAGGCACATAAAGTTTGACACAAAAGCCCTTCAGTGATAACGTGGCTTTTAGAGACCAGAGGCAGATAAGAGAAACTGACTGAGCAGAAGGAAATCGATTGCTTTAAACAATTATGGAGCCGAGCGAACATGTCTCGCCCTCGCCATCATCTTTCATCACACGAGAGAGCCACCGAAACACAGCCAGATCCTCCAAAACACGTCTCCTTCACTCAGCTGTAGGCAGAGTTTTGAAGAGAAGTTCAGATCAATGGCTTTAGTTGAGCATGTTAAACAAACAGCATTCATTTCCCAAAGAAGATTTTTACGCCACACTCCAAGCACCAGAAAATACTGTCGATTTTTTTTAACCGCTGTAGTATACTTTTTTGTGTGCTTTTTTAAATCCAATTTTAGATTTTTAGGCAATGTTTAGATGTGAGAGTAAGCCAGGTTATCAAACTAATTCCTGATAATTAGGTCTTTAAACAGATGGAGCTGTAACACAGACTCACTGAAGAAAAAAAATCCATTATTGTTGCTGGTGTTTTACTGCATCTAATGTTTAATATGGTGTTTCGATTATATGTGACCCTGGACCACAAAACCAGTCATAAGGGTCAATTTATACGGAATAAATCATCTTTCCATTGATGTATGGTTTGTTATGATAGGACAATATTTGCCTTGAGATACAACTATTTGAAAATCTGGAATCTAAGGGTGCAAAAAAATCAAAATATTGAGAAAATCACCTTTAAAGTTGTTCAAATGAAGTTCTTAGCAATGCATATTACTAATCAAAAATTAAGTTTTGATATATTTACGGTAGAAAATTTACAAAATATCTTCATGGTACATGATCTTAATATCCTAATGATTTTTGTCATAAAAGAAAAATTGATAATTTTGACCCATACAATGTATTGTTGGCTATTGCTACAAATATACCTGTACAAATATGCCAAATATAGTTTTGCAAAGGTTGGGTAGAAGCACATATTTCCAGTGTGGCTACTGTATGTATTCATTATCATTCATCAGCATTAATGTATTTCTGTATTCAACTGCCTAGACACTTACTGCTGAAGAATAACCTGAAGAAATGAATGCTGAATTAACAGATGTATTTGCACATAAAGTAAATGGGGTGCAGACCAAAAAAAAAGTCTTATGTTTTTATGTGTAAACTCTTGATGGAACTCAGCATACATCTATAAGCATAATCCCTCAAGATCTTATCCATCTTTTGACTCGAATTATATGCATAAAACTAAGCCAGTGTGATACAGATACTGGAACACCTCCCTCAGGGAACATCCCTAAACCTTCAGTGTTCACAATGAACTTTAATGACTTTTGAGTTTTCAGGAGCTTTTTGCCTCCTTCCCCAGAGGCGTTACAAACAAAAGCTGAGTAGCATTAATCAACGCGGTACAGTAAATACAGCGACTGCAGCTCTGCTGGAGTTTACTGTTGTGATAAAGTTTCTTATGGACAGTTAGCAGCTTTAGTTTGGGCAGCTGCAGAAGCTCGCTGTACAGTCTTTTGGAGAATTCATGAAAGGTTTTAGCAGAGAGATTATAATAGATGAGTGATGCCATTCAACAGAAATTGCAGGTCAGTTATGCAGGAATCAAATATGTTTTGCTTGAAGTATTTTGGTGGATGAGGAACCATACAGTATGTAAGCATCCAATGCAGTGCTTCTCAACCCTGTTTCTATGATGCACCTGATGAAGTTTCACTGCTAATCTAATTCATAGTACGGCCTTGGTGTAATCTCAGATTTTTGTGTTTTTTACAGAAATTTACAGGCAATTTTATTTAAATACATAAGGGTTAAAATAATTATGAGAATCGTATTATCTGTTTATTTATTTGAATGACTCTAAATGTTATTTTATGTATCACATTTAAGTTTGTCAAAGATTTCAGATAATTCAGTTGAGTTTTAAGTGCACCACTAACACACCAAACTAGCAGCGTTCCTCTGAATCCGACGGAGCGAGAGGTTTGTTAGACATGACAGCTGGAGCTCTCACATGCAGGAGAGAGCAGATGAACAGAGAAGAGATGCCCCAGAACTCAAGGTATATATACTCAAGGTCAGCAGACGAGAAGATGGAAGGGCAGATGGAGATCATCGAGTTAAAGATTGAGTTAATATCATCGAGCTCGATCAGACAGACATGAGAGAGTTAGAAATACACATTCTGCTAACATTCCTCCTGTGTGTGTATTTTAAACGGATCGTTTTGAACTAATTTAACTTCATTAATGAAGCATCTTTTGTGCATGCTGTTAACAAAAACCTGAAGACAAGCATCAAAGGTAGAGAAGAGCCACACAGTGCAGGGGGAGAGATGTGTGCAACAATTTTTTTTAATTCAGTCTTGCACATTTCACATATTTTATTTGCATTTGATATGCAAAATCCACAACTTTCAATTTGCTATCTAAGATTTGATTTGAGAAAATAATTTTTTTACCTATGCAGCCCTACTTAAAGATAAAGAATGTGTGTTTATTCACTGACTATTCTGGACTGCGGGTGTCAAGCTCTAAAAGTACAAATAGATTAAATAAGACAATCTCACTGTAAATGAATTTTAATCTGAGCAGCTTTCAGAGGAACTTCTTATCTGATCTCACCTCATGCACCGTGTGAATTGGGACTGACTGAAATAATTTCTCTGTACAAATGCAGCAAAGCAGAGTCACATTGTTAAATCAGAAAATGTGGCAGGCCTCTTTCCAGAATTTCGCATCTTTAAAATTAAAGTTAAAATTGGGCAGGGTTTAGACTCAGTTGGTTTGTCTCAGTGGGAGTAAAAATATCCCACACACATTATCTACCAATGAAAGTCAATGGCAGATTTCAAACACAAAATACATGCAAAATTAGACATAAACAGCACAACAAATGGACTCATGAAATATATAGAAAGGTGACGGGCTGCATGCCCTGTTATTTGTTCAATCCATGCGCTTTCATAGAACATCAATAAGAAGTCTCAGTCATCATTTATTTTAGTGGTTACAAATATAACCTGAGAATATTACCACCATTGAACCATCCTGCTTTTGTGGGAATGATGAAGAAACACGCACAATACTAGAGAAATACAAAGACTAGCTTAAGACAAAAACAAGTCAACACCAAACCTGTGTCAATCCAATCAAATGCTTGAAGTTAACATGAAATATACATTTACTAAATTATGTGAAATGTTCCTCATGGATAAAATCACTAAATACGTCAGATCGTGAAGGTAAAAGAGGCATGAATGCTGTTTCGTGTAGACTTTAAAGTGACTCTGCAGTAACGTTTCTCTCTCTTCCAGGACTTTGCATCTTTAACACAGTGTTCTGAGATGCTTCAGGATTCTGTTAAAGTGAATCTCTGTCAGCTTCTTACATTACATGTCAGGTACACAAATGCATGAGCAGTAACAGGCTTGTTAGGGCAGTGTGTTTTCTTCATCTGTTGGAAGTTATTCACACAGAAGTACATTAATTCTGTTAATTCATAACTAACATCAAACATGATAAAATCTGCAACAGTAACACTACAATAGTTTTGTCTTCTTTCACTGAACACTTAACTAAGCAGATTGGGCAAGGTGTTAAAAGGGCATTTTCAGATAAATGGTGTTGGCAAAAAGGAACTACATTTGCAATTAGATAGCGGCTAATTGGAGAATAAAATGAAGAGAGGAGAATCACTGGCCATTTTCCCTTTGTAACGCTGTTTAATTAAAAACCCTCATCAGAATTGTAATTAGGACATGAAACATACTCTATCTTCAGTCTAATCAGTACATTTGTGTCTGACCTGAGTAAAACATGCTGTAACAAACACACAACTCTTTATCAAACCATCACATTAAAAAAAAAAAATCTTTCCCATTTTTCTACTAAAAGGACATTTGTTGCTTTAGTGTGTTTTTGTTCTTTTTATTTTATTTATCTTTTATCATATTGGATGATTAGAAAATAAATACACAAATGAATCACAATAGTTTTTTTTCTTTTGATCCAAATGTTATGATCTCTATAAATCTCACAATGTGTTTGATTAATGATGAAACCTTCCATTTATGAGGCAGGCTCTTTGATCTTCTCAAAATAATGGGCTGTTATGCTTTTACAACACCATTTCTGATCAAACTGTGTTTGAAATGGTTTACTATCATACTTCATGCTGGACAGACCGATCTGGGCTGCGTTTCCCAAAAGCATCGTAAGCTTAAGTACATCGTAGACCCATTGAAACCAACGGAGCTATGATCAACTTAAGCTTACGATGCTTTTGGGAAAACGCAGCCCTGGTCTCTTGAGAAAACGTAACTATTTTACGAGTTACGAGTTTACTGTGTCCTGTTTGGTTTTTAAAGCAGTGCACCAGTGTGACACAATCATTTTTTTAAATAACTGCAGTATGTTGAATCATTTTCATTAGAAAAAGCATTCCCAACTCTTCACTAGTCACTATCCTGAGCTGTGACGTCAGCAGATGAGACAAATACCAAGTCAAGAGCCTCCAGAAATCATCAGTCTCTGGTGAAACTTCATAAGTTTCTGCACGCAGTGTCATCAGATGATGTATTGCACATCTACCAGCAGGACCAAACTGGACCAAAGTAACCAGCCAAACCTGGACCCCAGATGAGCATGACCATTTTAAAATTTGGAGTTTGTCCAATGACATACTTAGAAAGCTGGCATAGTATGCAAAGTATATGTTAGGAAGGAAGTTTAGCATTATGCAATTACTGACTACCTTCTAGAGCCCGACCGATATATCCTCTTAAGACCCGAGAAAAAAGTTTTAGGAAAAAAATAGTTTTTTTCATGTCTTTACATTGTTTAGAGTATTTAGAATAATGTAAAAAAAAAAAGTAAAAATGATATTTTATTCATAAGTTATGCTCGGTAGAGGACATCGGGACTCAATTTCTTTAAAAAAAATAAAAACACATGAATGAACATGCATAGGCAAAAACATTAGATTTTTTAAATCACCAATACATTTTTAGTTTAAGATTTTTCTTTTTTACCAAACTTTGTATAAAGATGATTCTCAACTATGTTATAACAGAATGATTCGATACCTTTTTCTTTCTGCAAAATGTGTGTAAAATGGCCATAAACGGGTTTTCTCATGATCTACAATGTGTCTATAAACTAAATCTAATTTGCATATTAATGTGTTTTTGGGGCAACATGTAATGAAAAAAGAAGTGTAATAATGGGAGAAAAAGATTTTCATAATAATATATAATATTTCATAGAATATTGAAATATAATTTCTTTCCCTATTCATTTATGTCTCCCAAAATGCGTAATAAACATGCTTTTAGTCCTGGTGTCCTCATATGAGGACATGTATGAAATCAACATCACGGTTCGTAACAGAAAGTCATATTTTGATTTGAAACCCCATAACATTTTCCTGAGATGTTGATCTATGACACACAATTTAAAAATTAGACAGATTTAAATAATAATTACAAAATATTATCATATTTCCATAAGAGCGTAACTAAATTAATTTCAGACATTTTTGAAGAGCAAGGAGAAAGAGTGGTTATGCTGAAACATCCAATCATTTAATATCTCTGTAAAGCCCTGAATATGTTCTGTACAGGACTTAAAACTGTGGCATGTATAGTCTCAGAGAAATACACTAAAATATAATGTCCTCATATGAGGCCGCAGGGTCTTAAGAGGATATTGTTTTGCTGATATGAGCCTGTCGCAGATATATTGTATTAGTGAATATGCCACCGAAATTAAAAAAAATTTACAGAACATATAATGTTGGTATCGGTATCGGCCCCCCAAATCCCCATATCGGTCGGGTTCTACTACCTTCATTCCATTACGCTCCACTTGTATTTCTCTCAGATGAAAATAATGAAGCTAGCGATATGTAGCTTACATCCACATGGTTTCATCAGAGATGTGTGTGTCCTTGTGCAGGTAGTCTCCAGATTCCGGGTCACCTATGTTCACACCTGGTGACCTCGGGCAGCGGCGTTTGTTCCTGTGGAGGAGTCTGACCGGATCGACCCGACGCCACAGAGCTCTTCTGTAATTCCACTCCAAACCCAGGCGGGGCGCTCTGCAACTGTCTCCTGTACTGCACAAAACTGCACATCTTCAGAACGATGGCGAGGATGTTCTTGGCCATGAGTATCCCAGACACTCTGTTGTCCTTATAGAGGAGCATATTCCCTCCACGGATGAAGAGAGTGACGATGTTAATAGTCACCAAACTCAGAATGGGGTAGAGCATCATCTTGTGAGGACTGATGTTGATGCCCTGCATGCTGATCTCACTCAGAGACACGCAGGGCAGCACTAAAAGAAGAATATAACAGTAGAAAAACATCAGTCCCTCGGCCCAGAGTGGAAGCCCTTTCTTCTGCGGCTCCCACAGGTTGGCCTGGATGTCCAGAACGTCCAGCAGATCCACCACCACCCAGAACAAACGGTTTCTGATCTCCTCTTTCTTCTTGAAAGCCTTCACGTACTCCATGTGGTCGATAGCGACCAGGATCACGAACAGCACGGGAATGCTGACGGAGAGCAGGAGCGTCAGAGCTTTCCGAGCCAATACATCCAGGCTCTTACGGTCAGCCTTGTAGTTCTGGTAAACAAAATACACCTTAATCTCCAAGACGAAGATGTAAAGGAACCAGAGTATCATGGCGTAGCCTCGTTTTGCTGTCCTCACTTCGGCCCCGACCCACACCGCCACGTATCGCAGCACGATGAGGAAGCAGAGGTCTCCCACTGTCACCATGATGCAGATGCCGATCTTCCGCGGGCCGTGGTTCTGCTCCACCAGGTAGGCGTCTATCAGCGCCATGCTGCTCATGATGATGATGGTGGACAAGCAAACGTGTGGCTTGTTGGTGGGAGGCGGTGGCACCATCCTGCTGACCTCTTCTCTGAACCGAGAGGACTCAGAGTCTTCTGCTCCTCAATGCTGCTCCCATGGAGCTCCAGGATTCACTAGCTGGACACAAACAAATCACCAAGATGCAAGTCCCAATATGTGCAAACCATCAAAGCCAATATGTTTAGATACAATGGATCCTTTTCACAAGCCTGTGATGATGCATTTAACAGTCATCAGCATCGTAAATCCTTGAAAGTTTTTAAATTTTGATAAAAAAAAAAAAATGTGGGTAGCACTTTATATTGATGGTCCCTTTTGAGCATTCTGTTGACAATAAGTAACCTTGCACCTACATGTCAACTAACTCTCATCAGAGTATTAGTAGACTGTCTGATTAATAACTCTTTATTTTGATATTGTCCCAACAGACATTCTAACTTTGCAAGTACGTCAACTTATTCTAACCCTACCAGTCTACTAATACTCTACTAACACTCTAATGAGAGTTCATAGACATGTAGGTGCAATGATACTTATAGTCATTTTAATGTGTTAAAGAAACCATCAAAATAAAGTGACACCAAAATGTGTGTACATTTATAACACTATACTTTGTATTATATCTCCTTTGCATCAAATAAAAAAAATAAAAAAAAATAGTTAAGGCTAATGCGAGGGAGTTTCTAATGCAGCGTCTATTGGAGGGACGGCAAATTTGACATTGTTCTCTCTTCTGACTACACTGTAAAAAATGGAACGGGCTATTTACTTAAAACAAAATTATGGTAACAATATCACACTTAATTTTTTGAGTAGTTTTTAAGGCTTGTTTTTTTTTATGGAATCTACCTGAATAAATCATGTAAAATCTCCTAAATTAATTAATCGACACAATGAATTTAATATAATTAGTGAAATGTGCTCATTTATTTTAAGTTGATTCTCAAAAGTCTGTGATTTTGAGTGAGGCCTGTTTGTATTTGACTGAGTTATTTTGTACATTTAAAAGACTGTAAACAGCCAAACAGCTCAAGTTTCCTTTAAAAAAAATGAGGAAAACACATCTCTTGGTTTTATTAGTAAAAAGTTCTCAATATTTTCTATACAACACTGAATCACAATTTCTTTAATTAAATATACTCCCTATTTTTAATTATCACCTTAATTTTTTTATTGAAAATTACAAGACCCATGATTAATTTTTTACAGTGTACCATTATCAGTTTCTCTCAATTTTTTCCTTTTATGAAAGTCAAAACACTATCGTGGAGTTCTTCTTTTGCTATTTGAGAAAATGGGAATGCAAAAAATATTTTTGTGGTACTCTCCCATTCACTGCTGTTGAAGTTAACCCAACTATGACGACTTCCACTGCTGAGAAACATGGAAATGTGAAAAAGGTCCATCTTCAAGAATTTCTAGTCTGACAGTATTTTGGCTACTGTTTCCAGATCTTCAAAGCTGCATCAAAAAGGTCTTGTTTTGTGGCCATCAGCCGGACACATACAGTGGTGGCCAAAATTATTACACTCTAAAAAATGCTGGGTTTAATACAACCAAGTGCTGGGTAAAATATAGACAAACCCAGGATTTTTTAGAGTGTAGAACACTAGTATTATCAGCAGCTAAAAAATGGTAAAAAATCTTTTGCTGTAGTGTGTCAGAAGGAAATATAATTTTTTGCCATTAATTGTAATACTCCAGTGAGATTATTGTCTGATCTGATCATCATCAGTCTGTCTGGAGTCACATGAAGAAACACAACAAACTGAGACTAAATCCAGAAGAACTGTGTCTCAAGACGCTTCAAGAAACCTCCTGCAAAGCTACAGTACTGTTAAAAGCTTTAGGCACTTGTGTAAAAATGCTGTATAAAATAATGTCATAAATAGATTTTCTGTATCAATTAACTTCTATGAACTAAACTAAATCAACATTTGTTGTGAGCATCTTTGTGTTTAAAGCAGGTTTTGTCCTCGGTGCACTTGAGCAGAGTTTCTCAGGAGCTTTGCAGGAGGTTTCTTGAAGCGTCTTGAGACAGTTCTTCTGGATCTGTGTGTGTGTGTGTGTGTGTGTGTGTGTGTGTGTGTGTGTGTGTGTGTGTGTGTGTGTGTGTGTGTGTGTGTGTGTGTGTGTGTGTGTGTGTGTGTGTGTGTGTGTGTGTGTGCTTGAGCAGAGTTTCTCAGGAGCTTTGCAGGAGGTTTCTTGAAGTGTCTTGAGACACAGTTCTTCTGGATTTAGTCTCAGTTTGTTCTGTTTCTTCATGTGACTCCAGACAGACTGATGATGATCAGATCTTAAAGCTGGTGAAAATACTAGTGTTCTAATCATTTTAACCACCACTGTACATCTACAGGTCAATTAAATGCACTCTCTAAAAATGACATTTCAAAGAAAATTTATAAACTGACTGGACACCTACCTTCTCCTCTGTCTGAAGTTCATCGTAACGACGAGCTGTGGACCGTCCTCACGCGTGTCCTCGGTGAGACCAAATTAGGACAGTAATCCACATTTAAAGTGACAGCAAACACACGCAGATCTCCCCTGGTTGTGCTGTGTCCTGCGGTCAGGCATGTCTCTTCACATCACAGACCCCAAATCCCTAATGCCTCGGATGTAATCCACTTAAGTTTGGAGTGTGCAGAGAAGGCTGCTGTCGACGTCTCAGAGGGGGGTTTTGATTTCAGCAAAGGAGAAAAAAATCAGACTAAAGCTAAACTCACTTTTTTGTGCTTCAGACTAAAAGCTTACAGCAAGAGCAGGCATGTTATTCTAGATGAAAGTCGTCTTACCCGTCGGGGGTGCTGGTGATCGCTCCAGTGGTTCATGTGTGTTTGCTGTGAATGCAGATGCAGTCTGATTCGATGTGTCCACCTCAGATCTGAGCGAGAAGCTGCTGTCAGCTGTGCATCGCTGCTCCGGTCTCAGCTCTGAGTCACGCCGCATCAGGAATAACGCTGGAATCCAGTCTCGCTCTCTCTTTCCATATGTGTGTTAATGAGGTGTGTGTGTGTGTGTGTGTGTGTGTGTGTGTGCCTGCAATTCCCCCTCCTGCTCTCCTCAGACACTGACACAATGTGCCTCCTTCAACTCTGGCTCTCTCTCTCTCTCTCTCTCTCTCTCTCTCTCTCTCTCTCTCTCCATCTTGCTCTCTCTCGCTCTCTCTCTCTCTTTCTTTCCATCTTGCTCTCTCTCTCTCTCTCTCTCAATTCAATTCAATTAAATTCAATATGTGCTTTATTGGCATGACAATTGTTACAATGTATTGCCAAAGCATAGTGTTTACATTAAATATAGAACAAATATGTATTTTAAAAAAAATAAAATAAAATAAATAAATAAATACATGCATGTATATATATAATTAAACAAAATAGAACAAATCAATTCTATGAATTCTAGAATTCTATGAACAATTTAAAATGTAGTGTGTGCGTGCGTGTGTGTGAGTGAGTGTCTGTGTGTGTGTGTGTGCATGTGTGTGTGGGCGGGCGCATCACTGATTTGTTGACTCCTCCCTCTTTTTGTGACCGTCGTCAATGTATCTTGCTGCTAGTAGGATACAATCTTGTTTTTCATCTAATAAATATTGAAGTTGTGTTTTCTTGTTTAACATTTTGAAGTCAGGGCAAAGTGTTCCAAATTTGGGATAAAATGTCTTTCTAATGTCTTCATAGTTAGGGCAGACTAACTCTCTCTCACTCTCTCTCTCTCTCTGATTCAGATTCAAAAAAGCATTATTTGACTTGTTAAATAAGGAGGTTTATTGCCAAAAACATTAAATATAAATACATACACGCATACACACAAATAACAACAAAGCACTAATAAAGATGTAAGCGGGAGGAGAATGATGTGAGATGGGGCTGGTTCTTTAATGCGATGGGGGGGGGGGGGGGGGTCACTGAGTTTAAAAATGCTTCCAGAATTTGACTGCTCATTTATGTATTTTTATAATTTGTGAATGTTTGCCTGACTCTCCCCTGCATGCATTATTTGTAGATATAGAGCAGATGTTTGATTTAAGTGACGCCAGCGGCTGCAGATCATTCCAGACTGAATACAGGTTTATTGAATAATGTCCGTTTGTCTCACTCCACGCTTTTGGGAATTATGTCGCTTACATTTACTTTCAGTGTACATTGATTTATTGAGGTTGTTGGTTTTACTTCTTAATCTATTTTCAAAATGTTTGTAAAATAATCCTTGGTGACAGATCGAATCCAATGAAGTTCATAAAAACATGCTTGTAATTTGAACAGCATGTTATTCAGTACAAATCTAATCTGACTAATAGTCTGTGTGTCGTGATGAAGTCCAGGAGTTTATTAACTTTCACAGAAATATCTCTCTGTAATTACCGGCTCTCCGTTTTTAAAGACGATCGCTGTTATCAGTGCTTGATTCCTGATGAATCAGAGACGTGACCGACATCCACACATTTAATTACGGTCGATTGGAATTTAGTGCTGCTTTGTTTGATCATTTCATTCAACATCCCACCAGATCCAGGTGCTAAGTCTAATGGATTTTAGTTATCTTTGATTGTAATTACTGCGAGTTGATTTATATTGTGCTTTTGTGGTTCTGAGTGTATGTTTGGGTGCTGTGTAGATGAATCTCTCTGTGTTTCTGAATAGACAGTATTCTGAGATTTTCATGAACGTCTTGACACGAATCTTGGATGGATGTAAGATTTAGTCCAGTTTTTCTGGACAGCATTTCTCAATGATCTGTATATTTTGTGCATTCTGTCAGAAAGTGGAGCTCTGTGTCAGTTTTTTCTGATCTCTCAGCCATGTTTTCCTGTGTCTGCTGGTTTCTATAGTCGTGATGTGTCTTGTTGTGTCTCTATAGTGAGTTTGCACCTGCTTAGTGTTGTATCTGTTACTGCACTGTCGTGTCGTGTCGTTATGTATTTTTAGGGTCAGAGGAACCTGCTCCTGCCCTGTAGACAACATTACGTCTCACAGAGAGAAGCAGCTTATGATGGATCTCTCCTTTTGATTGTGAGAAAGACATTGAATCAGACCAGAGGGACAGCAGGGGATGAAGGAACCGATGCTGAGAGGAATAGAGAGTCAGGGAATGATGGCAGAGAGTATGAGAGGAAAGTGAATGATCTATTCACTGTCGTGCACAGATGCTTTGTGTGTGTGTGTGTGTGTGTGTGTGTGTTTCATTGCATTAGATTGTACAGCATTTAGTGAAATCAGTCTGGTTATCCAAGAGTGAAAACCTCAGCAGTTCTGATGGATTAAACCTATGCAATAATCACGCTTTCTGTTTATCGAAGCGTGCTCTGCGATAATGGTTGACTGCATGATTTAAGTGAGTGTGAAGAAGTGTTTACTCATGCCAGTGTCAGGTGTTTTCTGTGAATTTGTGCTTTCCAAAAAAAAAAAACACATCTTGTAGACCAAAGCATCCAGTCATCTTGACTAAAAAGTAAATGTTTAAAATCTCTTTATTCTCTTATGGATGATTGAATAGAATGAACAGAATCAGAGGATCAAAAAAAACATACATGCTTCACAGGACATAACACTGTAAACTTTTGCCATGTTCATCTTTACACTCTACAGAATCGTAATATTTTTATTGTATGTCATCGGTTACGCAAACTGAAGATGCAGGCGGGTGTGATGTTTGCTTTTATAGTGACAGAAGCTTCTGGTGTAATTCTGTCAAAGAATGAGATGTTTTAGTTACTCTAGTCACCCGTTCAACCCACATAATGCTGCTGTATTCATAATTCATCAGCTCATTTGCATGTCTTTCATAGCACTCATATATTTCTTTAAAAAGAGCCTAGCTAGCCTGAGCGTTCATTCAGCTCGCTCTCAGACGATGTGTTGAGATTCTCTTTTAAACAGATCAGCACGTTTTATTCATTTTTCATTTGTTTGTGAGAAGTATTACTGATACATTTTCACTGCTCCAGAGAGTTGCTCTTATTTCCACCTAAAATAAAGAAAGATGAGAGATTAGGGTGTTTCATATGTAGGTTTATTCCATTCCAGTTGCTCTGTTGACGTGCTTCATCTGTCTGTCTCTTGAGAGAACCCTGTTTCTTGCTGTAAATATCATTGTTGGAATATAAAAACAGGTCAACATATTTTCAGCTGAATGCACTGAAGCATGTAGTGCATAGTACAGTAGATTTACGCTCTGTCCAGTGTTGCCAAGTACACGGCTACTTTAACAACCGCGGGTTAAAGTGACCCCAATAACATGATATTTAGCCCCTGGAATGCAAATTTTACCAGGAGAACCCTACCAAAAAAATGTATTTTACTCCTCGGAACGCGATTTGTACCGAGGACCCCCTCGAAACACGATTGGGCTAGTTTTGAGTAGCAATTGGGTGGGTTTTGTTGTGAAGACTTGGAAACCCTGGCTCTGTCAGATGAAACACTGATGCATAGTGCACACAAAACTGGATTTTTATGTTCTGAAATGTAATAAGTTCTTATCTGATTGTCTGTCTATATGTAACTACCATGAGTTGTGTTTACAGCATACCAGGTCGGCAAAGACAGAGCTGGAATTATTTTCTGGATTTCTGCGTTTGGCCCACTCGCAGAAGTGTATGGTATATTCTGCTTTGTTTGTTGTTTTCTGATTTATGTCTGTGAAATAAGTATTTCTTGTTTTTTTCTGCTCCATACTGAGTTTCTACATATTTTCAGCTATATTTACAGTAGGTGGCCAACCAAAGTGTGCTTTTTCCCGCCGTAGGCACCACTGCCGCCGCATCTGCAAATGTTATAATGTTATATTATAATGTTATTGTTGTTTTATTTAGTTATTTGAACATCGTTACAAAACAAAATATCATAATTACAGTCAATTTGCAATCTGTCCCTTTGCGCCACCTGGTGGTAGTTTCGTGAACGACTTTAACACGCAACTGACTTGCAGTTAACGCCGTGGCCCTGTATGTCAGTATTGACTTGTAAAGCATGTTAAACAACAAAAACAAAAAAGTGATTAGACACTTTAAGTGGCTCTTTCTGTCTAAGCGAGGGTTTCCTAATCAGAATAAGCAACGATATAGACGAGAGCGTTCAGTCAGAAGCTTGGCACTGCAGGACTCAGGGGTTTAAGGTCTGTCCTCGGTTGATGTCAGTCTGTTTGAGGTGAGAGAGAGTTATTTCTGTGTGCAGTGAAGGTTAAAGGTTTAGCTCAGAGGGCTTCAGACAGGCACTGTTTCATCGCAGGTCATTAAAGGCTCGCTGAAGAACCAGGAGCGCTAAGGATCGCTGCCTTCAGAACTCCCTAGGTTTCAGTACGCTTTAGACAAGCGCTTGCTTTGTCCCACTGGTGCACACTAAGTAGATAAGACATCCGCTCCACTAGGGCTTATATAACAGGGCAAACCTTGGATCTTTGCACATCTAAGCCGCAGACTGAGAAAGACATACTGGACTTTACTCAGGGGGGAAATGCCCAAAACACCACAAGGCTTTCTCTTTCACGCTGTCTATTTATTCACTTAGCCAACATTTTTATCCAAAACCACATACAAATGAGGAAAAACACCAGCAGTTTATCATATAAGAGCGCTGATACTCACAGTAATGGCAAGTAGAAGAATCTAGAGTGGAAAAAGTAGAGGGTTCAGGAGCAGTGAAGTTTTGTCAAAAGAAAAATGTATGTTACTGTTAGGGTTGCCAGGTCTGCGGAAAAAAAGGCAGCGGCTATTTGCGATAGATGCTATTTACACTAAGTGAAAATAGCAGTATTTTTTTAACGATATGCTATTTACACTAAGTGCAAATAGCTATATATTCTATTTACACTATGTTAAAATAAGCAAGATTTTCTGCTATTTATACTACTTATTGCAAATAGTGGCAATTAGTACATTACAAAACAGTACGCAATAATAACGTATTGAGTGTAAATTATAGTTTTAATTCAAATCATTAAATGGATGCCACCTTATTGGGACATTAAAGCCCTACACCTACCCTAACCCTACCCGATACTTTTATTTTCAACTTTTTGATTATTTCTCTCATTTTTATTGAAAATAAATGCCTTTCCGATGCTATATGAGATTTGAAAAGGGAGAAAAAAAGTTTGGCAAAAGGCGGCCCCGAACTCGGGTCGATTGCGTCGAAAAGCATGCGCCTTACCATCTGCCACTGAAACTGATGGTCATTGAGCGTCTTTTTTGGGTTTTGACTGTTGACTAACCCAATCACACGTTGGTGGGCGGTGTTAGTGTAAATAGACAACAAGGTGGGCTATTTGCACTTAGTATAAATAGACACTCCGAAGAAAAAAATAAATAAAAAAAACAATTGCGATTCAAAACTAGCCCAATCGCTTTTTTCTGTGGTTTAAGTAGCCCAATCTTTACAGCGTTCAAGTAGCCCAATTGACAACGCTAGTTACTGTCAGCAAATTGTATTTATTTGTATTATTTAATGATTAACTTGCATCTGCTTGTCATGGTGGTGTTCGTAACCACCCGTGTGTAGAATAACACTGCTTTGCTCTCTTATGAGTATGCATGCTTATAAACAATGTTTTCATCTTCAGGTTAGTACTTTTATAAGTGTGTTGACATGTACAGCTGCCATGTAAGTGGTGCAGAAATCCTGTTTGGTTTAGCTAGCTATACGGTTTTATGACTCTCTCAGTCTATATTAAAGATAATATAAATGTTGAAAGGTTAATTGGTGAAGAGAGGCAGAGAGACTCATGCAGAGCTTCTGGCATCTGTTTATTGCTCTATTCTGTTTGTACGTTTCATTTCTCTAATGACACAAATGCTAATTACCATCTACTGTTGGTAGAGTACATAAGAGCAATAATAAAAACCTTTTGGATTCCGTTGTGTAAGCCTAATTTATTTATTAGATCATGCTCACTTGATCTTCAAAATGTATACTCTGATCTAACGCAATAATGCAAGTTAATTAAGCAGAAGTGAAACTATTAAAAACAGCACGAGCTCCCACAGAGAAGTGTTGCTTTAACTGTGATAAACGTTTCTCTCTGTACCTAGATTAGATTGTTTACAGCTGTCATATTTGCTGTAGATTAACAAGAAAAGTGTTGCATGTTTATTTATGTCAAGACTAATAGCCCAGCCAGTGAAAAGAGTGATGTGTGGCTGTTAATGACAGCATGCATGAGGGAAACACAAACCAATGAAGATAAAGTGAACTGTCTTTTAGTCTCTGGCATTATGTGATTTGCAGGTGTCTGGAGCCCAGAGGAATGAAAAAACATAAATAAATTACACCCGTTTTGTGAATTGGCCCTAGAGTCAGCAAGAACGCAGGAAGATGGCAAATTTACATCAGCAAAGAAAATTT
>CM049852.1:35771714-35776714 GCA_027422415.1 Schizothorax lantsangensis | reverse complement strand
AGGTCTCGAGTCTGAAATGTGATGAGATTGGCTGTTTGAATTCCTAGCGGGCTGGAGAGACTGCTGTAACCTTTAAGGAGATTGCCGAGCTGAACTAGGTCATTTGACATCCAACCGTGTTTGATAAAAACATTGCTGTTCCGGAGGAGCAGACATTGATTCGTTTGGTCTTTCCTCCGCAGCTCGCTGTAGACAAACTCAGGCATCAGGTGCCACGAGAGATCTGCTCCAAAAGAAAATGAGTGCAATCTTTTCATCTGAGATAGCTTTTCTTGACTCTGGTTTGTTTGGTATGATCAAGGTCAGGCAACCCTGCTGTAGGACGGTCATTCACACGCTGGGTTAACCGAATAAACAAACATGTTAGCATTACTTTTCTTCATTACAAGTGACATTCTGGACAAATTGTTCCTTCAGCTTCATACGTCATAAAGACAGAATAATAAAACAGACACCTAGGCCAATGACTGAGAGCGTGTTCAACGATGCACCTCACTGGTACAATGGCTACTGATCACTTTATTATTCAAATCAACAGAACATGGACATAAACACATGAACACCCTCTCATGAAGTGCCAGATCACCACCATCAATATTGCATATCTTACATGGATTTTTTTCAACATGAATACAAATGCACTGCTGAATATTTCCAGAGAGTTTGACGCAGGTTTACATGAGTTCAGCTCCATGGATGGCTAAGGATAAAGCATGCTCTGTGGTATCATCATAGCAAAATGTACAGTACATCAAAACAAGTCTATTCTCTATTGAAATGTATCGAAAGTGGGTGAAAGATGATGTGAAGCATGCACAATTTAAAAGACAATTAACATTCAGTAATATTATTGATTTAACTGCACTTACACTACTGGATGTGGACAAAATTTTGAAGTGAATTAAGCTAGATAATAACTTTGTATTATCGACACTACTATTGAAGTAAACTGATCTGAATAAAGACTTGTCTTCAGTAGAGCTGCTTTACAGCTGAAATTGTTAAATAATGAATTCTGAAATGTTAACACACATTTCTTCCTGTTTATTACTGTCAAGTCACCTTTATTTCTATAGCGCTTTATACTGTACACTAAAGATTGTTTCAAAGCAGCTTCTCGAAAACAACAGAATCGATGATCAAACTTCATCAAATGGGAGACGAATTCAAATCTTGCTTTAAAGAAGATTTGAAGACAATGGTGTCATTATTCAGCTTGAATCAGTTCAATGTTGATATAATTCAGTTTCAGCTGTAAAGCAGCTCTACAGAAGACAATAGAGCAGGGGTCATCAAACTTGATCCTGGAGGGCCGGTGTCCTGCAGAGTTTAGCTCCAACTTGCCTTAAAACACCTGCCTGGAAGTTTCAAGTATACCAAGTAAGACCTTGTTTAGCTGCTTCAGGTGTGTTGAATTAGGGTTGGAGCTAAACTCTGCAGGGACACCGGCCCTCCAGGACCGAACTTGGTGACCCCTGCAATAGAGTGATTATTCAGATCAATGCGGTTTTGTTTTCATCCAGTGGTGTCAGTGCAGTCAAACTGATGACATTACTAAATATTAAGTGTCTTTTAAATCCCAAATAAATGAGCCTTGACAATGACAAGGAACCCAAACTCCATCAGGAGACAGAAATGAAGAAGAAACCTTGAAAGAAACCAGACTCAGTCGAGGCACTCACTGTGAAGCTGTTTTGACACGATCTGTTCTGTATAAAGCGCTATAGAAATAAAACTGGAGTTAGTTCTTTCACTTTCAGCTCCTGCAAGAATGTCTGACTTTATCGTGACTCTAACCCTAACCTTAAATGTGTTGTAAAGTGTGAAAACACATGCACTTAATCTTGAGCAGAACGAGAGTTTATTAGCATTCAATCCTCAGAATGGGGTCATTGCACTTGTCCCACAATCCCTGAGGACTTGGCCTTATTATTCCATCTCTGTTTTTATGTCAGCAATGATGCAGAATCAATTCCAGCCCACACCGGACTGCTCACTTTATATTTTCCACTTCATTTACACTTGTTATGGTTGGAAATCCAGACAACAAGGTGTAATTTATACTGTACGTCTTTCTTCAACCACACTCATGTATATATGCATAATAATACAGTAGTGAGTAGTGACTTTTTGGGGAAATTTTGTTTCAGTAGGTTTTAACATGCATTCACACAAAAATGAACAATTAGTACAAAACAACAACAACACACTAACACTGCAAGAACACTGTCTTTCATTTAAAAAACACTGGCATCCTAAATCTCTGACCTCAAACTCATAAAACAAAGGATGCCTGTGATCTGATATGATTTTCATGGCTTCGCTAAGGCATCTTGTTTGGTCGATTTGTTCATGCTCAAGACTTTTCTAAGCAAACTCTTTTGTTCCACTGTGACATTTCTGAACCACCAAGTGATGCGAAAGGTCATAACACTTTAACTAAAAGAATTACAAGAAACGTTTAGCATTGAGGCACTTACATTGAATGACACCATCAAGAAAGTATAGTCTTTGCTTCTTTCACAGCTTCAGTCATTATATCCCACCTCAGTTTGTGATCAAGGACAACCCTGAAATATTTTTACTACGTAACACTCTGAATCGGCTCCCCTTTAATAGCGGTCATATTCTCTAAAGACTCAAATCAGTTCACATTTCCTTAGTTTTTAAATACTAAGCTTAAGATTTGACGTCACACCTAGAAATAAATTAATTCAAAAGAAATTCCATGACTGTCCTCATCCTCAAACACTCAGTCATCAGGTAAAGAAAAAATGCTGAAACGTCCACATTAAGCTTTAGTGTCTTTGTAAACATGATTTTACTGCTTTTAATGTTAATCATGCAATATGTCCAGCCCTGAATTGCATAATGAAACCTCAATCTTTCTCATAAGATAAGATACACAATTTTTTGTATAGAGCTTTTGACCATTCACATCATTCCAAAGCAGCTGGAAAAGACAGAAGATCAAATGAGAAGCAGTGCCACAGAAACCCCCTGTCTGTCTCTCTGTGTGTGTGAGTGTGAGTGTGAGTGTGTGTGTCTGTGAATAATTCCAATCCATTCCAGAACGCTTGATTTGGGTTTGGTTCTGAACCCAGAGTTCAGTCAGTACCACTTTCATCAAATGTATATTTATTATAATCATAATGCATGCATTTAGTGTTATGTTCTGGGCAAACTCGATGTGCGTCAATGCAGCAATGCTTCGACAGATCCGAGAGAGCAGCAAGTCAAACCTTGCTGGGGTAACACACTAACATTCTTGACATGTACAAAGTCAAAAGTCAAAGTCAAAGTCTGCTTTATTGTCAATTCTGCCACATGTACCGCACATACATACAGAGAATTGAAATTGCGTTACTCTCTTACTCCCTGGTGCATACAGATAACACTAAACACTAACAGCAAAAATACAGATAAGTACAAATCAAATATATATATATATATATATATACACACCTATACATACACACATACATACACAAATGCAACTATTACAAATATACAAATAAGGACATGTAGAAAATAATAAAAATAATAATAATAATAATAATAAATAGATAAAGTGGCATAAGGCACATGGTAGATAGAGTGCAAACCAGTGAAATAAACAAACAGTGCAGAATATGAATGGTGTAGTGCAAAGAGCTTATTAAGTCCAATGCAAAAAGAGAGCAGTCTTTATTCAGACTGTCAGAAGAGGTAGTTGAATGAGGTCAGTCCAATGCTGTACAAAGGTGATGAAATTTAAGTTGAAGACTCTTACAAGTCTTGTGCATATGCAATTATATGTGTGTCCCTAGATTTTTAATTACGCTAATGGAAAAAATTACAGGTGAAATTACTAATTGATCTTTTATCATTGATTGTGTTTCACAGTACCTGAGCGCTTCACATCACGAGAGCAATGCTGAGCTACCGAGAAAGTGTTTTAAAAAAGCCATAGATACGGAGCTGGTTTTGTGATGCAAATGGTAAAAGTGTTTTGAGGTCATAACATAGCATTGTGCAAGGAACCGCACGAAAATACGTCTTTATTAATCGATAATCTGTCCCTGTACTCACAATTTGTATGAAAATGAATAAGAGCTGTTGGTGTTTTTCTTCCATTAGTATTCAATTTAGCTGTAAAACACAATGAATTGTATACTGTAAAAATTATCGTGATTTTAATGGTAAAAAACTGAAAATGCTACAGTAAAAACCTGTTAAATGGTTAACGGTTAAATTTACAGGGAAAAACGTAAACTGAAGTTCCCAGAATTCCCTGCGTTGCATTTCAAATTTAGTTTGAACTTGATGTTTTTTCTTTGAAATAATTGTTTCTTCTTAGTTTTTTCTTATCAGTTATGTTTATTAGGGTTGTATGTTACATCTAATGTTGTTAAATTAATGTTTATTGCATATTTCAGTTTAATGAGTGTCATCATGATGGTGATTAGTGTTTGTGTGAATGACGCTGTGCTTCTTCTATATATGTTATTATTTAAAAGCTGCTTTGGTTCATCATGTGACTCTCATCATCTCCTGCTTTTGGTGGTTATCAGTGTATTACAAAGATGCAAAACAGATTTCAGTGCTTCAATAGGTTGGTATATTAACATTATATCAGTTAATGAAATTACGGTATTTAACTGTAAATTTAAGTTAAAACCATAAAACCTAAAATGTTGTTACCGTATGTTTTACGGTAGAATTCCTGCAACCACAGCTGCCCGTTTTTTTACCTTATATTTGATGGATTTTTTTTACAGTGTATGTGTGTAAGATTTTGTAGTTTTGCTAAACTGTAGGTAGAGGCATGTTTTTCCAGTGGGAGGGAAATAAAAGTTCCCTGTAGATCTTAAAAAGCTTCTCCGTGACATCTGGCTGTAAACTGCTTCTAATTGGAGCCTTTATTTTTAAGACAGAATGTGTGAAATTGATGGTCTGAGCTGAAATTGTGGACGATACCCGAGTCGGATGCATAGTCTCTTGCTGGTATAAATAAAATA
>CM049852.1:35731714-35766714 GCA_027422415.1 Schizothorax lantsangensis | reverse complement strand
TATGCTGTTTTTCACATTGCATATTGTTTCATTGCTTCACAAAGATTAGTGTCACAAACCCCCAGTGATCAAGCCAGAAGAAAAACCTGAAGTTAATAATAATGTAAATTAGAGACAAGCTTCATTAAAATAAATCAATATGCTTGTTTTGCGCTGTTATTTCACTATACATTCTTGTTGTTTTCAGTCCAGATGTAGTGATTGTAGTGAACTCTGAAGATGACCCAGATTCAGTTTCCTCAGAGGCTTTATTTGGGTTGTTGTTGTTGTATCTTTTGTGTCTCAGCAGTCTTTTAGTCGAAATGAAATCAGACAAAATAAACACGTAATGATCTGTTCTGACTGTAAAAAAACTTTAACTCTGGATAGAGAAGCTGCAGCTTGATCAGTCTCAGACACCATCTGTTGTGTCTTTCACTTCATTCTTTCACTGTAAGTCATCTTGACAAGCCCTCGGCAAAGATCCCAATGACCAGCTACGAACCCATCAGGCCTTGACCAGCGAGGACTGCAATGCAGATTTTAATAAGAAGCACAATAATTGTGCTTACAGCTGGTGATAAGCCAATGGTCTACTCCTGATTGATTCATAAACATGATTATAAGTTGATCCCTTGTGATTTGAGATGTAACTTAAAGCTTAATAAAGTGTTGAGAATAAGTATGTAAAATTATTTATTTGACAAACAACGGTAATTTTCGCTGTTGCTGCCAGATCTCGATTGTTGCAAAACTAACTCTACTAAATAAAATGAAAAAACATGGTAGCTGTATATTTTCATGCTTTCTCAAGCAAAGCAAATTTTGAAAGTTCACCGAAAACATATCTTACATATTTGGTCATAGACAATGTTGAAGATATACGTTATTCTCAACATGCCTAAGTAGTAAATAATAATAAAAAAAGGTTATAAAAATTTAAATAATACAATTTTAAATAATAACAAACATCAGGAAAAAGAGGAAACAATATAATCCTCAGAATATTTTGAACATTTGGAAGATATTATTTTTAGACTAACTTTGTTTTCCGTATGCTTGTCGCTTACAGTTAAAGTCCTTCTCTGATTTATTGTTGTTTACAATGTTACTTGGCAATATTTTAAAGATATTATTTTTGGTATTTTGCATGGTCTGTTATTGGAGTAGTGGAAAGCAGCTATTTTACTTGGAAAGCAGCTATATGTTTTTTCTAGCATTCGAATAACTATGGATAAACCATGAAATGATTGAAGAATTATTGGAGAGTAATTTCATTTACAAACAAGGTAGGAAATGTGCATACTTTTATATTGACACCTGCCATGGTGTTTCCCTCTTTGAGTTTATCCTAAAGCTGATGGGGGTCTTAATCTTAGCACTCATCATACCTGGTTAAAAAACATCACCACTTGCCACTGGTTTTTATGTACAGACATGAGCCCTATTCGGACAGTAATTGTTTCTCAGGGGGACGTAAGTGATTTTCACCATATACAGGGGGTAGTTGGTGATTTAATTGCCGTCCGAATCCAGGATGTTTTTCTCTCACCACCCCCGTGAAAATCCCCGGCCGAATTATCTACTGTTTTTTGACAAACACCACGGTCGTGTGGTGATTTAATTGCCGTCCGAATCCACATCTCTGAGTTTACGAGAAGAAATCGATTCAAAATTCAGTGTTTAATCCCTTTTTGAGCACTCCCGAACACCGTAACATTGTACTTCGGTGTAATTTACATATTTCTGAAATGCTGGAAAGTATTTAAAAGAACAATACTTCATGACTGCTCAACCACAGCGACTGGGAGCAGAATGAGAAGAAAAGCACATAAACTTTCAAATGGGTCTTTATTATGGCAGCAGTAGGTATGCAATACAATTTTAAAATGTGTATTATAAACAGATATATATCGCGTATAATTATATACAACTATAGCGCCTCTATTTTCCTATTTTTAAACAGGAGATTTAAATAATCAAAAAATAAATATTATAAAATATGCTTGGAATAATAATATTACATTTTACATAATAATAAGTATTTTTAAATACATTTTACACAATAATAAGAATAAATTTGTAAATAAAATTAATTTTATTTACAGCAGACAATCATGTGATTGGCCACGTGAGCAGCGCGTTCCTGGGTTAGCAGGATCACAGAACTCGCTCCACTGTGAATAAATCTCCATCCGAATCCATGAGTTTTATCACTGAGGTGATATGTAAATTTATTTTTACAGATGTCCATATGAGAAACAATTACCGTCCGAATCGGGCTATAGACAATGTTTACACAGGGTAACCTTTATGTAAGACCGCTTCTGAGCTCACTTTATCTTCCAAAGCATATCTTAAAATCGCGTTGAAGTATGTCAGTGATTCCCCTAAAGTGTTTGAATAATTGCAGTAGTTGGATGGCAACAGTCTAACCTGCTCCTGTGGACCCACCATCCTGCAAAGTTTATTTCCAACCTGCTTCAGCACACCTGCCTGTGTACTTTCAAGTGATCCTGAAAAGCTTAATTAGCTGTTTCAGGTGTGTTCAATTAGGATTGGAGCTGATCTCTGCAGGACCGTGGGTCTCCGGGAGCAGGGTTGAAGACCTCTGGTTTAACCCATTTGATGGTAATTGAAGTAATATCATAGTAAAGAGAGATTTAATCTCATTAGGTGATTATTAGTAAGATGTGGTTTTAAAAAGCTGCTGTCACTGGACCATAATGTATGTGTTTCCTCGACCACAGGGCAGAAACTACAATGGAAAGAGACTGCATCAACATTTGTAGACACGTCCCTCTGTTAGAGGTTGGTTTGTTTTTTATTATTTTAGCTGTCAGTGTTTAAGAAAGGTTGACATTACTGCATAAACAAGTTGCTCCGTTCCATTCCATTCAGTTCACGTTACAGTGATTGAGTGAGTGACGAGTTGAATGCAGGTGTCAATAACTGAAGTCTCAGCAGAATGAGATTTAACAAAGTCACTCAACTGCAGTGTGAACGAGATGCAAGGTTTTACAAAAACTATTTATAGGGGTGTGTGATGAACTGGTTAAAATTTGACAATCAATAAAAATCATTGCTGAAATCATTGCTTGTCTGTCACTCAAAGTCACACAAATTCATAATTCCATCTGTCTGTTTGTCTGTATGGCGACTGTCATGTTTACAGAGTCTGTGCTTAGTTTAGAGTTGCTTGGGTATTCTGATAGATTAGATGGTCTGTTTAGAAACAAGAGAACATCGCAGTTGTTTTAGATATTTGTCTGTCTCAGTATCAATCATTAATTTTGGTCTAGCTGGGGTCTTCTTCGGACGCTCAGCTGGGATTGTCTCTGGCATCAGCTCTTGCTGGCCTAATGCCTCTTTTGACTTTTAATTATTAGTGGGTACAGTTTTGATTCTGATATTATTACGCATGTTTTTCCACCCAGGTCCTCATTAGCTGGGACTGAGGAATCAAACACGCCAATCAGAGTTTCTCATTTATTATCCAGGTGAAAAAAGTGCACTTCCATAATATACTAAAAGTGCTCTATTTTTGCGTACTAATTTAGTATTTAATATACAAAAAATTGATTCTTTAGAATTCTTAAGATAAACTAAGTGTACTCAACTGTGCTATTTTGGGACACCATGAATATGAACTACACAATGTGCTTTTAAAAACCTCCGTGAAGTTGCCCCCCCCACCCAACGCAAAACGTCGGCAAAATAGTCTCAATAATTTGTTGTAAAAATTTTTATTTGTGCTGCTTTGGCTTTTTAGATATTAAAATAATATTTATAGGTCATTCTGAGGTCACTCAGCCCCCCCCCCCCCACATACTCCAAATTCACCCAAAACAGACTCAATCGTTTGTGCTGGTTTGTGCAGGTAAAAGTTTAATTTCTGCTGCTTCGGTTTTTAAAATATTATACATTGAATTATAGGCGATGACATCACCAGCCCCCCACATGCTCCAAATTCACCCAAAATAATCTTCTTTGTTTGTGCTTCATTTGTGATGGTTTGTGCCTTACAAGTTTTGTTTCTGCTGCTTCGGTTTTTTAGATAGGCTATTAAAATATTATTTAGTGATCATTCTGAGGTCATGCTCCAAATTTAGCTGGCACTCTTTTGTGGCCACACGTGACACTGCACACGTGTGATTTACTAACTCAATTTATGCTATTAACAACCAGAGTAAACAGATCAGTTAAATCCTGTTTGCAATTGCTGTGGTCAGCATGTCTCCTGTGTTTAATACATCAAGAGAAAGCAATTGGGGAAGATGGTAGAACATCTTAACATTTAAGTGATGTATTTTAAAACAACAAACAAACAAAAAACACTATAGTTTGAATTATATTGAAACCATATTCTTTTTTTTTCTATTTTGTTTTTCACTGTACAACAGTAACTGAATAACATTAGATCTACAAAGACAGTGGATATTATCATAATTCTGCATTATGATCAGGGTTAAAATTGGGCCGGGGCCATCCGGGGCTGAGCCCCGGCACATAGACTCAGGGCTCGAAATTAACGCTTCATTAATGCCAGACAAGTAACATGATTAAAACATCACTAACCAAAAATAACTATGTAAACACCAAAACGCAAGTATTATTCTGATTTTATTACATTTAGTGGCGAATGGTGGATATAGCTGTATATAATGCATCTATTGACAATAGGCCTATAAGGTTGTGCTGCTGAGGCGAGGTTCACGCAGATCTCCAGGAGAAATCAAAATGCGCAACACTAAGAAACTCAGCATACTGAGGTAAAAATTAAAAATCGAAAGTTTGTATATTTAAAATACAGTTAGTTAGGCAACATCACTCACCATTACGACTGTTTAATAGTTCTATAAACAGTTCAATGAGCAAAAGGAAGAATATTATGTCACTTACATTTTTGGCGGAACCACAGCGCATCTCAAAGCAACCATCCGATTCATTGCTGAATGATTCAGTGTTTTGAACGAATCGGTTGAGTCAAAGTTTCATTAGCCCATGTATAAACATCTGATGAATCAGCCGTTTAAAGAAATCATTTGAATGAACGACTCAATGACTTCGTTAAACGCTCACTACTGGCGTTTTAATTTCGTTGAAAAGTATAATTTCCACTATTCTTTCTTGTTTGTATATTCAAATTTTATTTTTATTTTTTTTAAGAATCTCGTAATTTAATATAGTTGTATATTTCAGTGTAAATGATTTAATTTGATAACGTATAGATAATAACAATCACATTATTATAATTTAATTTATAGATACAATGTAAGAATTTGAAATGAAAGTTAATGAGATTAGTGGGAAAATGCCCTCTATAAAGGTAAGAAAAGAAAAGAAAAAAGCCCTTGGATAAAATATAAAAACACGCAGGTTTAAAGCCTATGTCACAGCTGATAGAAAACCGATGAGAATATTGCATTAGAATAAATCATATTTGCAAAAGTTGCTTTGGATAAGTGTCTGCTAAATTACTAAATGTGTGTATGTGTATATATATATATATAAGCTCGATACCATAGAGCCCCCCCCCCACATAACAAATCCCAATTTAACCCCTGATTATGGTACAGTATAGTGCAAAAATGTTACACCCAAGGCTTTGTTTACATAATCTAACCATTCATAACATTTAATTATACATGTGTGTATAGTGTGCCGAAATCAAACACACAAAAAGGACCTCAGTGGTCTAATGCATTTCACTGTCATTTCTCAATGCATCTGTTTCTGTGTAATGTGCTCACATTGTCAGAGGGGTTCAACCATTGAAGAGGATGGATAAGATCAAACATCAAGACACTCAGCCTCAAACATCGCACCATAGTTATATCTCCATTTCTGATTCAATAGCTCTTCTCCAGTTAGAGGATGCTGGAGTGAAGTATTGCAGTTGGCATATATAGGATCAAGGTGAATTAGATTCTCAACCTGTTCTATTGCTTTGTGATTGTTTATGATAACAAACAAAATTAAGATTTTGACCTTTTAATTAGTGATTTGGGTGCAAGGGTAGAACAATAGTAATGTGTAGCACTGGTAGCCATAGAATAGACTGAGCCCATTTCTACCTTTATCAGTGTTACACATTGTGTGTGAGTGATAAAACTTAAACAATGAATATGTTAAAAGGCTGTTAATGCAAGGAATTTACTCAAGATGCAATAAGCACCATTTGATGTACTCTTAACCCTTTTGTGCATGCGGCTCTTTCAATAAGCAGGTTTCTCCCCACCGCAGCTTATTCGGTCTTTTCATGCACAGTCTTTAAAAACCTGTAAGAATCCTGCATATGCACTTACAGGGTTTGACCCTTAAGCAGAGTACAGCTTTCACTAGGGCTGCGCCAAAAAGTCTTCCACAGGTTAATACCATGTCAAGGTTTTAGAAATGAATGTTTAACATACAGCCATACCCAATAACTGTCAGTAGTGAGCACCTATCCTTTATGCCATCGTTTATATGGACACGTACATTTTTTTTTCTCGTCTTTGTTTCTCCCTCATTGGTTATCCAGAGTCAAAAATGGACCACAGATACTTGGCTCATTATGGAATCAGTGCAGATTGCTAATGCTGTGGGAATATGGCCAAACTTTTGGATTTATTGATTGAAACAGTCTTGATGTTGTTTTATTGGAAAATTGGAATATTATTCCAGTTTCATCATTTAGGTTTATATCTTTAGTGACTAAAATGCTGCATGTGCCACTAATGGCTTTTTTGTGCCAAGAAAATAAAAGATTAAATTGGTTTGGAAGAATAAGTTAACAGTTTGCTGGCATATTTACCTGCAGAAGAGTAAACTTAATCAAATATCCATTTTCTTCTGTTGAAATGATAAATTAATACTGTGGTCTTGTCCCGATGGCAGTCTAGGAGACAAGGTCTTCACTGGGGGTCTGTCTCTGGGGCTCATCTAGGTGTCCTGGTCTCCGCTGACATTCAGGGCTGTAGAGGTCGTCTCTAGGTGCTGATCCACCATCTGATCTGGATACGGACTGGATCTGGGTGGCTACGGTGATCTCGGAATAAGAAAGAAACAGACTAATATTAGCGTAGATGTTAATCTAGATTTAAACTGACAGAGTGTGTCTGCCTCCCAAACAGTGTTTGGTAGATTGTTCCAGAGTTTGGGCGCTAAATAGGAAAAGGATCTGCCACCCGCAGTTGATTTTGATATTCTAGGTATTATCAAACAGCCAGAGTTTTGAGAAAACTGCGGACGTGAAGGACTATTGTGTGATAAGAGCTCACTCAAGTACTGAGGAGCTAAACCATTCAGGGCTTTATAAGTAATTAACAAGATTTTAAAATCTATACGATGTTTAGTAGGGAGGCAGTGCAGTGTTGACAGAACCGGGCTAATGTGCTCATATTTCCTGGTTCTAGTAAGAACTGCATTTTGAGTAGCTGCTGCATTTTGAACCATCTGTAGTTTGTTTATTAAGCGTGCAGAACAACCACCCAATAAAGCATTACAATAATCTAACCTTGAGGTCATGAACACATGAATTAATATTTCTGCATTTGACTTTCAGAGCATAGGTTGTAATTTAGATATATTTTTGAGATGGAAAATGCGGTTTTACAGATGCTAGAAACGTGGCTTTCAAAGGAAAGATTGCTATCAAACAGCACACCTAGATTCCTAACTGATGAAGAAGAATCGACAGAGCAGCCATCAAGTGTTAGACAGTGTTCTAGGTTATTACATGTGGAGGTTTTTGGTCCTATAATTAATATCTTTATCTTTATCAACATGGATATTAAAATCACCAACAATAAGGACTGTATCTGTGCCCAGCACTAACTCAGATAGAAAATCAGCAAATTCCCTGACTTGTGTGTGTGTATAACAGACTTTTGTATAGATTGACTTGTGTATGGATTAACTAGTTCTCACCATGAATATAGCCATAGATGCTGGAATGGCGTTAAGAAAAAAATAAACAAACAAACAAACTTGAAACCCGACCTCTGAGAAATGCTAAAGATATTGCTATAAACTGTAGCAACACCTCCCCTTGACCTTTTAGACGTGGCTCATGTTTATTTAAGTTAGAACAGTAATCTTGGGGGGTAGTAAATCTAGGGTTTAAAGTAATGTAATGTAAGTCCCATCTGTATCCAGTATGCACATGTTGATCTGTTGAGATGATCCATTGAGTCGCATGCTTTGCTGTACTTCTAGCTTTTAGCTAAACAATTAAGTCAGTTTAACCAAACCCTGAGTCTTGTGTGCAATGCTGATGTTTCAGTAAGCCATTCTGATAATAAGTCATCTGATGTGTGACTTTCATCAAAGCGTTTATCTCCTTAGTGGTTATCTCATCGCCAACAGCTGTAATTGCTCAGCACTGATGAGTTCAGATGCCAGGCTCAGATATGATGAACACTACTTTCCTGTAGCTCAAATGGTAGAGCATGGCACTAGCAACGCCGAGATCATGGGTTCGATTCCCAGGGAAAGCAAGAGCTGATAAAAATGTAAAACTGTAATGAATGCAATGTAAGTTGCTTTGGATAAAAGCGTCTGCTAAATGCATAAATGTAAATGTAAATGTACTGAGGGAGACACTCTCATATATTCAGCTATGGAAATACCAGGGTAATTTTAAATGACACCCCAAAAAATCATTCCCAGCAATTATGTCTTATCCTGATTGTGAATCGTTTGTTTGGAACTGTTTGTTAAAAATCATTATTTCAAAAAGTTGCCAGCAACAGTTTATCAAACAAGGCCAGAGATGGATGTACATTTATGGTGGGCTACGGTGAGGCGACACACACCTTTAAAATGATATCAAATGTTTACATGTCAATATCAGTTCTTTGGTTGCCATTTTCCCTTATCCATCAAAATCTAGCTTATCTTTAACGGAGTGTCTATTTATGCTTAGTGCAAATAGCCCGCCTTGTTGACAGAGGCTATTTACACTAAATCCGCCCACCAACGTGTGATTGGGGTAGTCAACATTATAAAAAACGACTATGAATCATCAGCTCCAGTGGCACAGATGGTAAAGCGCGTTCTGTGGTCTTTTTGACGTGATGGACCCGGGTTCAAACCCACCTTTTGCCGAACTATTTTTCTCCCTTTTCAAATCTATTCTTTTCAAGGAAATAACCAAAAAGTTTAACATAAAGTATCAGGTAGGGTTAGGGTAGGTGTAGGGAGGACTTTATTGTACCAATAAGGTGGCATCCATTTAATAATTTGAATTAAAATTATAATTTACACTTAATACGTTATTATTGCATACTGTTTTATAATGTAATACAATACTGAAGTGCAGATAATTGCCACTATTTGCAACAAGTAGTATAAATAGCAGAAAATCATGCTATTTTAACATAGTGTAAATATTATCTATAGCTATTTTCACTTAGTATAAATAGCATATCACTAAAAATACTGCTATTTTCACTTAGTGTAAATAGCATCTATTGCTAAGAAAATATGCTATTTTCACTTAGTGTAAATAGCTGCTGCCTATATTTAATATGAAAAGCAATAGATCATCAGTAGACAAGTCATTTAGGAGGCTACTGCTGAAGTGACAGATGATACTGTGTCCAGAAAAACACACGTTGTCGTGTTCTGCAGTTTATTCTCTCCTTCTCCTCCAAACACTGACTGAGCTCCTAATTAAAGGATCATAATAAATGTGTCTGTGCTGTATATTATCTGCCCAGGGCTTGATGTGATGGAGATTTAATTTGTTTTGCTCTGTGCGAGCGAGCACGTGTCACATGTTGAATGTTTTGCTCACAGCTGTTTTTCCTGCTGTGACAGTATTTGCATTTTCCACATCTAGATGTGATTGTGCCCTTACCTGGGCTTGCCTTCTCTTATCATAATTTCTCTCTCTCTCTCTCTCATATATCACTCTGATTTTATCTGGACCAGCTGCTTCCTATTTAACCCTCTTTGTTCTTTTAAAAGGTTTGTCCTTTTCCTTACTTCTGTCATTATTTATTTACCGTCAAGTGGTTCCACTTACTGTGTGTGTGTACGTGCACGTTTTTGTGACAAATGAGGACATAAATTTGTATAATGACACAGGTATTACAAGGAGAAGGTGATTTATGAGGACATTGCCCCATGTCCCCACTTTTCAAAATGCTTATAAATCATAGAGAGTGAGTTTTTTGGGGGGAAAGTAGAAATGCGCACAGTCTCCTGTGAGGGGTAAGTTTAGGTGTAGTGTAGGAGCAGGGCAATAGCACATACAGTTTGTACAGTATAAAAACCATTACGCCTATGGGATGTCCCCACTTTTCACAAAAACAAACGTGTGTGTGTGTGGAACAGAAAATAATTTTTGAAAAAGTTATTGTCTGACTTTAGAAATCCTGAACTATACCACACAACTTGTATACTTCTGATATTTTACTCCTCCAAACGTTCTGTGCTGTACGCTGACAAAATAACAGCATACACATTTGTAAGGCTGAGTAAATAATGGCAGAATTGTAATTTTGGTGAAATTATTCTTTTAATCTCTGCATACAACATGGGCTGCTGTGCTGATCAGGCCGTGATCTTTAATTACCACTAATGGAAAGCTGAATCTGCTCTGCTATGGACAATAATTCTAATGTCACAGACTCTGGAAGGTGAATGAATTCCCTGTTCTTCCCTCCACCTCACTGACCTAACCGTGTGTCGTGTGGCTCGCTTTAACCTGCACTTTTTATTTCGCCTGCAGGATGGTTATTAGCGACGACAGAGATTGCTTTAATCAGTAATAGTATCATTTGATTAAATTCCATGTCATTAAGGCTCTGAATTATAGGTGAAATGTTGCTTTTTATCTGATGAAATGGAACAAGAACATTCAGAAACTGATGTCTCAGTAAATTGCATTTTCCCCCTTCTTGACTAATATGCCATTATTTATAATAGCAAGAATTCACCATGACCCCAAACATGATGAACCACAAAAACCCCCATCATTCCCTCTAAGTGATTAAGACGAGATGAAATAAACTGGGCTGTAAACACACAAACAGTATAGTACAGTACATAGTGTGTTTGCACTATTTATGCTTATTAGTAGATCTTTGAGGATTATGTGTAGTTCAATCTTTACCAGGAATATGGTTGGGAACCACTGCATTAGATAAACCAATCTGATGTTTAAAAAAAGTGAGAGTTGTTGAGAGAGATGGATACTGGTACTGAGAGAGCTAAAGGCAGCGCTGCACTTCTGAGCACCAAAGAAAGTATGCAGGAGAAAATTGCCCTTGACACCATAATCGTGATTGTTGTTGATTGCTCTTCAGTTCTGCTCAGAAGTTTACATACTCCAAGAGGGAAAACTGCATGTTATTATTAATTTTTTTATTATTTTGTTTAAAGATCATATTTAGCACTGCCTTTCAGAAACTATATAAAATACTCATGTTTCCCAGAAGACAAAATAAGTGCAATTTACCTTTAATCAAAATGTTTACATTAGACTCGGCCTATACTGCAACCTGCTTGTCTGGTGAATAAAAACATCTCGGAAACTGTTCAAAAGCCACTTAATAGACAGCCATTTACGGGTTTACCTACCTAGCATTTTCGCATTTGTGTCCTGGACTCTGGAGCAGCCTTCCTGGTAAAGTTCGGGGTTCAGACACATTCTGTTTAAATCTAGATTAAAGACACATCTCTTTAACCAAGCATTCACATAATTCATCTCATAACTTTGTACATAACCTTGTACTCTGTACTATATTTTGGATTAAATACACATGATCATATTGTGTTTGAAATGTAATGACCAGCAGTTACACTTATTATTCTCTATTTGCTTTTGGCAACAATGATGGGAACTTAATTTGTGTATTTAAAAATTGTATTTCCATCTCTGTTGCAACAGTTTTGTAAGTGTCTAAAATGACTGAACCCATATGTACAAGTCATTGGTGTTTGGTGATGAGTTTTTGTCTCAAGGTCTGCATTTACAGTCACACCAGAGGTGTTAAACTGGGATTAGGACTTAGTTTTATGCAGACCAGTCAAGTTCTTCCACACTGACTGAATCAATCATTTTCTTTTTGAACCTTGTCTTATACACAGAGACATTGTCATGTTAGAATAGAAAAGAGTCCAAACTGTTGCTATAATATTAGAAGCACACAATTTCCTAGAATATCATTATATGCTTTAACATTAAGATTTGTACTCATAGAAGTAGTCAAACCGGTTCATTAGAAGGGGGTGCCAATACTTTTGGCAATATAGTCAAGTCAAGTCAAGTCAAGTCACCTTTATTTATATAGCACTTTTAACAATACAAATTGTGACAAAGCAACTGCACAATATCAAAATGGGAAAATAGTGTCAATAATGTAAGATGACAAGATTAAACACTCAATTTCAGTTAAAGGCATTTCATTATTGAATTCAGTGATGGCATCTTCCAGCTCAGTTCAGTTCAAAAAGTTTCTGTTCAATCAAGTCGACGATATTGCTGGAAATTAAGTGTCCCCAACTAAGCAAGCCAGAGGCGACAGCGGCAAGGAACCAAAACTCCATTGGTGACAGAACGGAGAAAAAAACCTTGGGAGAAACCAGGCTCAGTTGGGGGGCCATTTCTCCTCTGGCCAGACGACACAGCAGTTCAATTCCAACTGCTGCAAAGTCAGATTGGAGGGCTCATCTGGTTCCCGAGATCTTGTCCTGATGGCTGTCTAGGTGACGGGGTCCTCACTGGGGGTCTGTCTCTGGGGCTCATCTAGGTGTCCTGGTCTCCGCTGACGTTCAGGGCTGTAGAGGTCGTCTCTAGGTGCTGATCCACCATCTGATCTGGTGAATGCAGTGACCTCGGAATAAGAAACAAACAGACTAATATTAGCGTAGATGTCAATCTTTTTACGATGTAACAAGTACATCATGTGTTATGGGAAGTGTTCCCGGTTCCGGTTGATCTAATTAATGCAGCCTTACAATCCTTTAACGGATTTGAATAATAGAAGTGTATTAGTGTGTTATGTGTACGCCAGGTTAAAGAGATGGGTCTTTAATCTAGATTTAAACTGACAGAGTGTGTCTGCCTCCCGAACAGTGTTTGGTAGATTGTTCCAGAGTTTGGGCGCTAAATAGGAAAAAGATCTGCCGCCCGCAGTTGATTTTGATATTCTAGGTATTATCAAATGGCCAGAGTTTTGAGAATGCAGTGGACGTGAAGGACTATAATGCGATAAGAGCTCGCTCAAGTACTGTGGAGCTAAACCATTTAGGGCTTTATAAGTAATTAACAAGATTTTAAAATCTATACGATGTTTAGTAGGGAGCCAGTGCAGTGTTGACAGAACCGGGCTAATGTGCTCATACTTCCTGGTTCTAGTAAGAACTTTAGCTGCTGCATTTTGAACCATCTGTAATTTGTTTATTAAGTGTGCAGAACAACCACCCAATAAAGCATTACAATAATCTAACCTTGAGGTCATAAACGCATGAATTAATGTTTCTGCATTTGACATTGAGAGCATAGGTCTCAGTTTAGATATATTTTTAAGATGAAAAAATGCAGTTTTACAAATGCTAGAAACGTGGCTGTCAAAGGAGAGATTGCTATTAAATAGCACACCTAGGTTCCTGACTGATGACGAAGAATTTACAGAGCAGCCATCAAGTGTTAGACAGTGTTCTAGGTTATTACTTGTGGGGGTTTTAGGTCCGATAATTAACACCTCTGTTTTTTCAGAATTTAGCAGTAAGAAATTACTCGTCATCCAGTTTTTTATATCGACTATGCATTCCATAAGTTTCTCAATTTGGTGTGTTTCACCAGGCCATGAAGAAATATAGAGCTGAGTATCATCAGCATAACAGTGAAAGCTAACCCCGTGTTTCCTAATGATATTTCCCAAGGGTAACATATAAAGCGTGAAAAGTAACGGCCCTAGTACTGAGCCTTGAGGAACTCCATACTGCACTTGTGATTGATATGATACCTCGTCATTCACTGCTACGAATTGATGGCGGTCAGATAAGTACGATTTGAACCATGCTAATGCACTTCCACTAATGCCAACAAAGTTTTCTAGTCTATTCAAAAGAATGTTGTGATCGATAGTGTCGAACGCAGCGCTAAGATCCAGTTGAACTAATAGAGAGATACAACCACGATCAGATGATAAGAGCAGGTCATTTGTAACTCTAATGAGAGCAGTCTCAGTACTATGATACGGTCTAAATCCTGACTGGAAATCCTCACAGATATCATTTTTCTCTAAGAAGGAATGTAATTGTGAGGATACAACCTTTTCTAATATCTTTGACAAAAAAGGGAGATTCGCGATCGGTCTGTAATTAACTAGATCTTTGGGGTCAAGTTGTGGTTTTTTAATGAGAGGCTTAATAACAGCCAATTTAAAGTTTTTGGGGACATATCCTAATGACAATGACGAATTAATAATAGCCAAAAGAGGATCTATGACTTCTGGAAGCACCTCTTTTAGTAGTTTAGATGGAATAGGGTCTAACATACATGTTGTTGGTTTAGATGATTTAACAAGTTTATACAATTCTTCCTCTCCTATAGTAGAGAATGAGTGGAATTGTTCCTCAGGGGATCTATAGTACACTATTTGATGTGATAATATAGCTGACGGCTGCATGGTTACAATTTGATCTCTAATAGTATCAATTTTGGAAGTAAAATAGTTCATAAAGTCATTACTGCTGTGCTGTTGGGAAATGTCAACACCTGTTGATGCTTTATTTTTTGTTAATTTTGCCACTGTATTGAATAAATACCTGGGGTTATGTTTGTTTTGTTCTAAAAGAGACGAAAAGTAATCAGATCTAGCAGTTTTTAAAGCTTTTCTGTAGGATAGAGTACTTTCACGCCAAGCTTAACGAAATACCTCTAGTTTTGTTTTCCTCCAGCTGCGCTCCATTTCCATATAGTGTATAATATAACTCACTCTTCTATGCCACACAGATTTTCTGCTCTTATTTAAATGTGGAGTTGAGAGATGTCACATATGACAGAAGCAAATCCTTCTTATGCTATATTGAACAGATCCGTGACCTCAATATTTTAAAACTGAGTTTGAACAGTTTTGGCTCTCTGTCTTAAGTGTCTGTTTTTCAAGAGTTCATATTTGTTATTTGTCTTATTGCATCACATAGCGTCGTTTGTCTCCGATGGATCCATATGTGCATTGGCTCAAAAAAAGCTCTCGACTGCGGTTCTGGAGGACTGGATCTCTCCTGATCTCAGTGTCCAGGTAACTGACGCCACTCCTCTACATTCAGAATGATTTTAGTAAGCAGCTTATCATCTCTGAGACTGGTTAGCCTTGAATTCTGTAAGATGAAAGACTCTTGAACAGGTTGTGTTTGCTAGGAAGGATAGAAACAATAATACTCAGACACACACACAGTTCTGGGATGAACTCGCGGACCGACCATCTCAGATAATGCAGAGCATCTTTTGTATTCAAACAGCTTTAACAAGTTGAATTCCTTTCCACATGACACCCATCAACATTTGAGCAACATTTGCCACAGTGAAAGGACCTTGAGGTTTGTGATTTGGGGATAAATGTCACTTCTTAACAGTGTTAATTTCGTCGACAAAGACGACGACGAAAAATATTCGTCAACTAACCTTTTTTCTGTGACTAAGACGAGACGTTGACGAGCTAAAACTAATATCTGATGATAAAAACTGACGAAATTTATGCCGCGTCTTCGTTAACAAGACGAGACGGGACTAAAATGTTATTTGAGGACTACCGGACATTCAAAATACATCATATAGGCTAAATTAACTGTCTTGTCTTTCAAAATGTGGTCTCTGTCATTGGATAAGGGGCGTTTGCATATCTAGTCTCAGTATGGCAGCCACAGTGATAGGCTACCAAAACACGAACTAGCGATCAGAATTAATTAATTAATGAGTAATGGCCTCAGCACTCGAATGGTTAGGGTCTGGGTTACCAGACGTCCCGTTTTCGTTGTCGATTAACTTAAAGTTAGTGAAGGCGGGATAGGCGGAATCGCACTGATATAGAAGTGCTTTCTCTCGCGCACGATCTACTTCTTCAGTTCTCATACAGCACGTGATCAGTTCTCTGTGTTCAAATACATACACAGCAGTCCACATGTCTATCGTGTAGAGTCAGAGTATCTCACGTAAATACAGTTGGTTATATGCATTAAATGAGCGTAAACAGGTGGGTGAAAACTGAATGTGTGTCAGTAATAGGGGGAAGTCGTAGCCTAATGGTTAGAGAGTCAGACTTGTAATCCAAAGGTTGCGGGTTCGAATCTCAGGTCCGGCAGGGATTGTGAATGAACAGCACTCTCTCCACCTTCAATACCATGACTGAGGTGCCCTTGAGCAAGGCACTGAACCCCCAATTGCTCCCCGGGCGCTGGAGCAATGGCTGCCCACTGCGCCAGGTGCGTGTTCACTGCTGTGTGTGCACTTGGATGGGTTAAATGCAGAGGACCAATTTCGAGTATGGGTTGACCATACTTGACAATACATCACATATTTTTTATAATTACATGCACACTTTCCGTCTTAAAGGGACAGCATTCCTAATTATCTGTCATCAATGTTAACCAACAAAAGATGTTAAATAAATGTATACTTGTAAACATACTGTATCTGAAAAATGAGTTTAATTTGTATCTCTACCAAAAAAATGAAAATTTATTCCAGTTTTTCCAAATTTAATCCTTGATTCAAATCTCTCATAAGCTTAATTGATTTGGTCTAAAGAGAGAAGAATTGATGACTTATTTTTGTTTGCAGACTACATATAAAATAGCTACCAAAATAAATGTCGGTAACTGCAGTTTGATTAAAAGTTGACAAAAATGCAATGACTTTTCGTCGACTAAAACTAGACTAAAACTATGAAAGACTCAAATGACTAAAATGTGACTAAGACTATTAAGTATTTTCATCTCAAGATAAAGACTAAGACTAAATCAAAAATGCCTGCCAAAATTAACACTGCTTCTTAATTAATAATTGAATTCTAGAAAACAACTATTAAAATTTCTTGCAGCATTCATGTTATATTTTGTTGTCTAATAATATGACATTAATTTGAATAAGTGCCCATTTTTTTGGAAACAATGTAAAGTGAACTAATAGAGATTTTAATGCACTCTATAACGTGACTTAATGAAATACAATTATTTTAAGTGCAGTCACAGAGAAAAAAGGTCTTGACATGTGTTTCTCAAAATAACTGACTGATTCTGTATATGAAACATTTCTGTACAGTAGGCATTCATTTGACTGAAATATGTGTTTGTGTCTTGATTTTCTTCTTTGCTGGTAATGGTAATCTGTCTTTGTTTTATACCTTGATAGCAGTAGATTATCTTTTCATAGCATCTTTTTTTGCATCCTCTGAGTGCGCATTATTCAAACATATCTAACCCTAACTAAAACACACTTGATGAAGTGAGTCTGGCTTTAAGACGCATAATAAAAGAAAACATCCAGTAGAGTGTTTGTCAGCTGTCAGGAGATTATGAGCTTTTTCACAGCTATGCCCACATTTACTTCATCTAACGCTGCAGAAGGCTGTGACGTCACTCATCATAGACTGTAAGCTACTAAACATTCAGAATATTTATTCAGATGTTTTAGGAAGGCCAAGCTTGTCCATGACCCCAGTCACGTCAGTCATAAGCAGTTTGATCTCTTACAGTCTGACAAACCATACTCAATCAGTCAGTCAATCAATCAATCAATCAATCAATCAGACTTCAGTTTCTGTCTGCTGTTGATAAGACTGATAGACAGCCACACTGCGGTCAACTTAAACCACCACCGTGACACCCATTTACTGTATTGACCCGAATATAAGACCATGTTTTATGTAACGGTGTAAAAAACGCGGTCGTCTTATATTCAGGGTCTAGACTTTGACATGTCAATAATACACCCACAACAATAGGTGGCGCCAAACACGCATAAAACGAGTGTGCCATGTAATGTAATGTATGTTGTAAAGATCGCGAGTGAAAACAAAAGAAAAAGAAAAGCTTGCAGAGTCGTGACTGTAGCCTGATGGGAACAAATTTAATCTGTAAATGATTTTAAATTATAAGACAGTACCCAGATTTGAAGACTACAATAAGATTTCACTTCTACTGCTAATAAAATTTTGGTAGGCTACTATGAGATGGATAGCCTAATTGTTATATAATTCAGATGGGCTACCTGTTATTTTTTTGGTATATCAAAAAGTGTATATTTTTAAATGTTGGTACATTTTACCAGTATTTACCATACTTTCAAAACAAAAATTAAAACAGGAGAAATATACAATATGAAAATAATTTAACAAAAAATGTGACAAAAAAAGATTTGGTTTTCAAAAAGCCTTTTTCCAAAAGGTACATCTGGAAAAAGGGGGGTCGTCTTATATTCGGGTCAATACGGTACTGGTTTTGATTCAGATTTTGGGTTTTGGGTGTTTTTCCTTTTAAACTGATCAGATTGAATATTTAACTGTAACAAACTTGTCTAAACTCAACTCTTTTGTGATTCTATCTTCTTCTTTAGCTATAGAAACATAATTTCATTGTCTGCAGTTAGCTGGTATTTGTTCACTTAAAACTGCGATCATGCCAGGAATATGCTGTCTTTCACTTTTATTATATTGATGTAATCCCTGTGAATGATTACTTTGTTAAATGGAGAGCCGGAGGATAAATAGGAAAAATAGGAATTTTTTTCCTGATATTTTCCTAAAAAGGAGAAATAAAGAGAACACCGAGCAGCAGACAAAGAGAAAGCTTTCTCCTTTGCTTGAGCTCATGCAACTTACGAAGGAACAATTGGTTCTTTGACCTTCATTTCTGCTCAACTGCATTTCATTAACCTCCAGAACGGCCCTCATCAGACCCTGTGGTGCTCCAGTTATACTATATATGATTGCTTATTATAGATTTATATATTAGACTTGACATGTTTGAGGAACTATAGGTAATCAGTGTGACCAGCTTCTTTTTTTCTACGTCAGCTCTCTTTGGTAATATTATAAGCACCTTGCACTTCAGGACATTAATGATTTATGTTGACAAATGTTTTTTTTTTTTCCTGCCATCACTTGCACATGGTTTTCCCTGTGTTTCTTTATCAATGCTGAATTGGGACATTCAGTATCCTCATGTTTAGAAAGCTCAGACAGATGTCTTCCTAGAGAACCATCAATCATGACCAGCTGTGGATCATGATACTTCTGTTGAACTTCAAAATGATAGCCATATATAATGTTTGTATTTGACATCATTTTCAGCATTTAATAAGGCTAAAATGCAACTGATGAACTTCCGATCAGACTCTTGAAAACCGAAATGTATTACTCTAAACATACAGATCTATTTCTGTCCAAGTGTTTCCGCAGTAATGCGACTAAGAACTGGCTACAGGTGAATCTCTCATTCCTGACAAAAGTGAAATTACCTACAGCTCCACAATCAGAGCTCACACACGCTCCTGGCTGTCTTCCATGTGAATGTGATTTGGGTAATAATATGCCATTACTGTATGGTACAAAGCCTGTCTGGCTTCTGAGATAGGCCATGACAAACATGAACCTGGCTGTCTCTGAGACCTCCATTCTTTCTGTTCAATGCTTCTGTAGAGAGTTGGCAGGATCTCGCACCCGGTGGCTGGCGCTCAAAGCGATGGCTGGTTGTCCACCTCGATTAAACTGGAGCTTGACTGCCATCTAACAGCCTCAGCAAAGACAAATGTGAAGATAAACGCACAGTGCACCATCTGCTGTCTGCTATCGGAGTAACTGGACAACAAGTAGTCATCATGAGCAATGCTGCTGTGTACTTTCAACATTTTTATAAAAGATTAAAATAAACTCTGAATACTTATAATAGTGTTTTTAAAACAAGAACACATAAGTCCTCAGTAGATTTACTGAGTAAAAATAAAGAGATGTTTGTGGATGTGTTTTGAGCAGCACTGCCATCTACTGTGTACATTTGTTAGTGAAACACACAATGAAGATAAACTAGTATACTTTCACTGGCACGTTAAAAAGACTGCAGAAAATGTTTGTTGCTTAAGTCACCTTTATTTATATAGCGCTTTTTACAATACAGATTGTGTCAAAGCAGCTTTAACAGGAAAACAGTTTGTCAATATAATTTGAATCAGTGAGAACAGCTGTAATCAGATCAGGTTTAACAGGTTAATTTAAAAGAATCAGCTCCTTCACGAATCGAATCATGGAGCGGGAGACAGTTTATGTTCAAAATAACGAGGAACGACATGATTTTTTTAAATGTAGTGGAGTAATAGGTATAATATTATGCTTTGAAATGTAGCAAGGTACAAGTTTCTCAAAAGTAAAATAGTTTATGCTTGAAAAATGTTCTTAAGTAGAGTAACAAACTAGAAATACATTGTTACTGTCCACCACTGAAGTGCAGGTCATTCAGGGGCTGATCACACGTGTTGGATTTCGAATATTCGTCAAATTTAAAATAAAAATCCACATTCGAATGCAAAAACGTTGCAATGTTAGGTGCGTGTCAGGCTGCCTTATCAGTGGGACACAAGATGCGATGACGATGTAGGTGTCACTGCATTATAATGCTTTTTAAGCCTATCCAGTTTAACCCACTAGATGCGGCGCTGCTACGTTGTTCTTTTAAAACGGGGGTCACCAAACGTGTTCATGGTGTCCTGCAGAGTTTAGCTCCAACCCTAATCAAACACACCTGAACCATATACTCAACTCAACTTAACTTTATTTATATAGCACCAATAAAAACTGTACAGTCAATAAAATATCAACAACATTAACACTCAGAACAACATAGAATACAGCACAGAACAGAGCTGACACAGCACAATTAACAACAATTAAAAGCCTGAGAGAAAAGATGGGTTTTGAGTTTGGCTGTAAAGAGGCAGTTCTAATAGAAACCGGTAGGCTGTTCCAGAGTTTCGGAGGCAACAGCAAAGGCTCGGTCGCTTCTTGATTTCAATTTAGCCCGAGGGACGTTTAAAAGTCTCTGGTTGGAAGACCTAAGAGACCTTCCAGGATTGTGAGCAGATAATAAGTCAGACAGATATACAGGAGTTAACCCATCCAGAGCTTTAAAAACCAGCAGCAGGACTTTAAAATCAATTCTATAACGAATTGGGAGCCAATGCAAAGATATTAAAACTGGGGTAATGTGCTCTCGTTTACGCACACCAGTAAGGAGCCTAGCAGCAGCATTTTGTACCATTTGAAGTCGATTAACAGATGCTTGGTTAATACCCATATAAATCGAATTACAGTAATCGAGCCTAGATGAGATAAAAGCATGAATGACCCTTTCAAAGTCTTTAAAAGAAAGAAATGGTTTCACTTTAGCTAAAACCCTAACTATCAAAATAGACCCCCAAATTCTTTACTACTGGTTTCACACAAGAAGACAAATGGCCAAGATTTAAGTCAGGGGAACTAGAACTAGTCAGGGGAATCTGATGATTCAAAAACTATAATCTCAGTTTTGCCTTCATTAAGGTGAGGAAAGTTTAGGGACATCCAGGCCTTAACATCAGCTAGACACGCCAGCAATCTAATCAAGGTCTTGCTTGGTATACGTGAGACTTCAAGGCAGGTGTGTTGAGGCAAGTTGGAGCTAAACTCTGCAGGACACCGGCCCTCCAGGACCAAGTGTGGTGACCCCTGTTTTAAAATATTGTGGAAAAAGAGAACATCAATGCGGAAATGATGTTGTTTACATCAAAACTGAAACCAAGCTGTTCACACAGAACACATTTATCACATTTTCTATAGAGACATGTATCAGTGTTGCACTCGCGTCTCGCGCATGTTTAGAAAGCATGTAAAATTAATACAAGTTCAACTTTTAAAAAACATGTCTCGAGACTTTATGGCAGTTTTTCTGCATCTCATGTTTTTAAATGAAAAAGTGCTCTTTGTGATTGGTTTTCGGTCCTTTGTATTAAACTATACATACATGCATACATTATGCTGTTTTGTTAATTATTTAAGCAACTTAATTATATATGGTTTATAAACATTATTTTAAACATTATGCACTTTTTTCAAACATAGTCGTGTTATTTAATTGCTTTGAAGAATCGTGCATTAGTAATATGTTGCTCGATGCGCCCTCTTGTGGCCTCAGGAGAGAAGACAAAAGCTTTTTCCCCCATAACTGAAATTAAACTTTAAACTTGAATATAATTATGCATATAAGATATGCAGCTCTCTGCTTGCAGTGAGTCAGTCACACTCGTCAGGAAAGTGAGTGAGACACACATTTAAAAAAAAAAAAATCAAATAATACGTCATTAAGATCTTGGTTTCCAGTTCATGTCTGAATGGTTTGTGATTGTAGCTTTGTTTTTCTGTTGGAATATTACATTTACATTTATGCATTTAGCAGACGCTTTTATCCAAAGCAACTTACAGTGCATTCAGAATATACATGTTTTATCAGTATGTGTGTTCCCTGGGAATCGAACCCACGACCTTTTGCGCTGCTAACGCAATGCTCTACCACTGAGCCACAGGAACACTTACTGTCACTCTCTGTTATTTAAATCCTTAAATTGTATTTTTCTTATTTGTGCAGGTCTTAAAAAGCCTTTTTATTTTAAAAACCCTGCAGATACCCTGTAAATTATTTTTTTAAATTGTTTTTTTTTTTTATATAATTTATATAGGCTACTGTATGATGCCTGTTTACATTATGCATTGTTAAATGCAGTCAAGACGTTTGGTCTTTAATAGAACAATAACATTTGATTTAAATGCATGTAAAGATTACCACAGTTGTAAAGTGCTTGAATTTGACTTTTGGAAAAGGTGTAAGAACCCTGGTAAGATCTGTGTGCTTTGTGAAGTGAACTTGCTGTCTCCTGGGCTCCTTTCAGGCATCCCAATATCCTACGTCTGTACAGTTATTTCCACGACGCGATACGTGTTTATCTCGTCCTGGCGCTCGCTCCTAAAGGAGATCTGCGCAGAGAGCTCCTGCGCTGCGGGACCTTCGACAACCAACGAAGTGCCACGGTACTAAACCACTGTATCGCTACTACATTGAATGCTCATCATTAATGTATGAAGACCGAAAACATCTAATAATAATGTGTCTATGCGGTCTGTTTGCAGTATGTAATGGAGCTCGCAGACGCTCTGAGCTACTGCCACTCAAAGAACGTGGCTCACAGAAACCTCAGGCTTGAAAACCTTCTGCTGGGAGCCAATGGAGAGCTGAAGATCGCAGACTTTGGATGTTCTGTCCACACGCCGCCCTCTGGGTCAGTCTTCTGCTTGCATACGCAGGTGTAATCATAACTGTGATTTTGTGCATATCGGTGTTTGTTTCATTTAGCATTAAAGTGCAGGATATTGTCCTGTTGATTTCCTGAGAGGGTGTTTTTCATTGGTCTGTTGTTGTCTGGCAGCAGGAGGTCCACGCTGTGCTGAACGCTAGACTACCTTCCTCCAGAGATGATTGAGGGTGAAACACACCATGAGACGGACGATCTGTGGAGTGCTCTGCTATGAGTTTCTGGTTGGCCATCTACCTTTCGTAACAAAGACCCAAGAAGAGACGTGCCACAAGATTTCAAGAGTAAGTCAAATGTTAAGAATCTTTTAACTTTTGCACAGTTTACCTTAACTGCAATGAAGCGCTTTAGAGGAAATGTTTTAGTTGTTGAAATTTGTGATCTTTTATAAAAAAAAAAAATATATATATATATATCATCCCAGTGTTCAGGTGCATTTTGGTGAAAAAAAAGTTAGGTTATAGATCTACAGGTATACAAAATAACTTATGTAAATGCACTTAGGACTGTTGCTTTACATTTTGGCTAATATGCATAATTACATTTTTTTTTCAATTGCTAACAAGCATTGTTCAATACTGAAACCACATTTTCAAAACTGTTCATACAGTCTGCATCACCAACATGAATCTTGATCTTACCTCCAAAACTCACTCAGACCAACAAAACACTTCATATAGGACTCAAAATAATCTTGTTTTATCATAACATTGGGAACAATTCTCATTCAGAAAAAAACATACATTTCATTCATAACACACTGATCTAAAAATTACTAACAAAAGGGAGCATTACATAAAACGATGATCTTTTATCTTTGAAGTATGAATGATTTGTCACGTATTGGATGAGAATAACCTCTTTTCATTTTACTGACTGTATTACAGCACAAATAATGTTAAAAGCAGCATTTCCACCCTATTTCTCTATATACCAAAAACAAAACATCAACATTTACTTGTGAAGAAAAAAAACACACAAAAACATAAAAATACATTCTGAAGCAATTACAACAACAACAACAACCCTCATCAGTCTAGTATAATGAGGTGCAGTATTGGAGTGTTGAGTTTGTATGTTCTCTCTGTGTTGATGTTGGTTTCTCCCACAATCCAGAGACACACAGGACAGGTGAACTGGAGACTGTAGTGAGTGTGAATATGAATGTGTGTAATGGACTGGCCATCTGTCCAGGGGCTTGTCCTGCATATGACCCAGGAAGGGCTCCAGCCTCATGACCCTATATAGGACAAGCGCTAGGATAAATGTATGGAATAAATGAATGGATGTTCAGTACTGTGAGGGTTTTAGTCCTAACTCTCTCTGACACACTTTTTTTTTTCCCACCAATATGTCTTCCCTGATCCATGTCTCCAAACAAAATCATTCCAAAGCCATCCATTTATCAAAAGATAGCCAAGAAAGACTAAAAATAGGACATTTGGCTTGGCTTTCAGCTGAAATTGCATTTATTTTTGTTTGGAATAATTATTCAATTTCATAAATATTCTGCTAAAATTTTATTTTTCAATATAATTCCTGCAGAAATGGACAGTTTGACACCGTTCTGATTTGAATGTGCTTTTATCAGTTTTGAAAGCAGCGTGTTAGCATCTGAAAAATGTGCTGAAGATGTATAGAGTTTTGCAGGTTGTGAAGTATGAATGACAAAAGTGTTCGTGGTTATTGCATGCATTTTGTCTGCAAGCAATAAATTATTCAAAGTTTGGTCCACATAGGCTTCTGTATCACTGAATGTGTGAACCGTTTTGAAAATGTAGCAATGAAAATTATTTTATTTTTTTTGGATAACGTTCGTGCACTAACTGACAATAAAAATGTCTTATAACAGTTTTTAATCTGTTAATGTTATTTTAGAAAAAGGGTTAGGGTTAGGGTATATAGGGATAAATGCGAAATTGCACCCCCCTATAGGGGGGGGTGCACTTAGTTTCTATAGGTCGCTCTAGCGCCACCAGGCGCCAAGATATTGAAGTGCACCCCCAGTTTTTTTGTACCTACAGAGCTGAAAATTGGTATGTATACTATATAGAGGTCGCCCAGTCGAATGCACTTGGTTTCGTGTCTCTAGCTCAACCAGGCGCCGAGATATAGGACAGCACCCCTACTTGAGTTTCGCTGTTCCAGCCCTAGGGTTGAGTTTCGCTGTTCCAGCCCTAGGTTTGAGTTTTGCTGTTTTTTTTTTTGTTTTTGTTTTTTTTTTTAGGGGGAGGGGGCTGGACTTATATGGGTAGGTGGGACTTAGGGTTAGGGTTAAGAAGTAAAAATCTCCAAAAGTTAGGAAGTAAAAATCTCCAAAGGTCAGACTAATCCGACCTTGGTTATGCTCTGGCCTACATTTCTACTGCCCGCTCTAGTGCCTGCCCGAATTCAGCCCCTTATCTCAGTGCCCACCAAAACTCATTCCATTTAGTCTGTGTGCTTCGGATATTTCCTCTTTTAGTTTTAACAACTTAATTAATTAGGGTTATTTTGTCTAGGGGTAAAAATATTTAGGTGTAAGGTGTGAAGGGGAATTTTCTCTAGGGCTATATTGACCTTAGGTTCAGGCCATGTGTGGATCGAGGTTAGATAGTCACACTCATTAGGGTAAAAACCGTCAGGTGTCCACCATCCACATGGCCACCCAGGGCTAAGTTTTAGGTGTCAGTCAGATGTTATTTCCGAAAAATACAGAGTCACTGTTTTAGATTAATTTAATTGGTCCTGTGGATATTAGAATAAGTTAAATATAAGGTTTTATCAACAGAAAAAGATGAAATATAAAGAATGAATGGATGGATAGAAGACAAAAAAGAAATCACATCATCACGCCTCATTCAGTCCCCTTGGGTAGAGACTGTCCAGTCGTTTGATCCAGGTTCTTTCCATCCTGAGTCTCTCGCCGAGGGACCAATGAGGATCAGATTCTAAGGCCGTGACCCTCATGGCTTCCAAGCCATGTATCATGAAGTGTCTCACTACATATCTTCTTTTTTCAATTTTATTTTTAATGTTATATGTGTGTTGGTAAATCCTTTGCAGCAACTGGTTTTTTGTCTGTCCTACATATTGCTTTTCACATTTACTACATAAAATCAGATAAATGCAGTTAGACACTTGGGAAGGCATATTTTGCTGGGTGGAGTAAATCTGTTTGTTAGTCTTATTTTGAACCCATCTTTTGTGTGTGAAATGTTTGTGTGCTTTTCCTCTGGATTTAGGTGGTGTTGATTTAATTTTGCTACAAACTAATGTGTCTAATAGATTAGTGTTTCTTTTGTATGCAGCAATGGGTCTATGTTTTTGTAATGTACGCGTGGGTTCCATAAACTTTGTAAAGTTTTCCTTGGTGGCTTTGTTTAATTGAGTACTGTGTTGTGAAAAAAATGATACCAAGGGAACTATTTTGTTTCTGTCTTGTGTGATTTTTATCGGATTCGTGACTGATTGATTAAATGACCTAATGGCTCTTCTGAGGTATCCTCTGGAGTATTTTCTTCTTTTCTTCAAGGCCTTAAAAAGGATCTTTACTGCTTTCCTGAATTCTGTTTCTTGTGAGCATATACGATGAAATCTGAGAAGTTGTGACTTAAGTATGCCACGAAAAGTATGGCTCGGATGAAAACTTTCCCTATGTAGTAAGCAGTGTGTATCCGTAGGCTTGAAGAAAACCTTGTAGTCGAGGTGTCCTGTCTCTGAAAAACTTGGTCCTTTGTATGTCACGACATCTAAGAAATTTACTTCCGATGAGTTGGTTTCAAATTTAATCTTTATCGACTCCTGCTGATGATTAAGATGATGTGTAAATTTCTTAAACTCCTCCATTCCATGGGTCCAAATGCCCCAGATGTCATCTAAAAATCTGAAATATGCCAACGGTTTTAAACGGAAGGATGCTAAGGCTTTCTGTTCCCAAGCGGCCATAAATATATTGGCGTATGACGGAGCAAACTTTTTGCCCATGGCCGTGCCTTTTATCTGTAAATGAAATTTTGAGTCAAATTCGAAGTCATTTTTTGTAAGATTTATTTCCAATAGTTTTAAAATGTATTTGTCAGGCCTCTTTGAATCAGGAAATCTCAGCATGCAATCCTTTACGGCTTTTATGCCCTCTGTTGTCTCTATATTTGTATATAAGCTATCTATATCTATAGTAAACAAGAGAGAATCAGTGGGGACTAAGAGATTTTTTGTTTTTTGAATAAAATCATAAGTATCTTTGAGATAACTTCCGTGCTTTTGCGAAATTGGGCCTAGAAAATACTCTATGAATTCTGCCGTGTAGTAGGACTCGCTGTCACAGTCAGATACAATAGGTCTTCCTGGAGGGATTTTGAAAGCCTTACTCCAACTACCAGGATCCTTGTGGATTTTTGGTAGAAGGTAAAATCGTCTTGGTCTAGGCGTTCCTGATCCTAATAAATAATTATTTTGTTCCCCACTGATTACTCCCTTGTCACACATTTCTCCTAAAATGTTTCTTATTTCTAATGAAGTCTGTGTGTAAATGGGTGCCGTGAGAGGCTTGTAATGATCTTTCACCTCCAGCTGTCTTTTCCCCTCCCACAGGTAGTCTTCTTTATTCATGAGAACTACCGCATTTCCCTTATCTGCCGGTTTGATAACTAATTTATTATTTTTCTGTAATTCTTTAATGGCTCGTTTTTCGCGTATTGTAAGATTCTGTTTTTCTATTAAGCCCCAATTTAGGTGGCTAAATGCATAAATGTCTGCTCTGATAAGGGCTCTAACATGTGGGGGTAAGCTACAGAGGTTAGGGTTAGGGTTAGGGTTAGGTATAGAGATAAAAACGAGTTTCATCCTCATTAGTATCCACCCTCATTAGAATATTGCATCTGATTGGCCAACGCTTACCTGTGCATATCTGGTGAATCGTATGCCCGAATTAGATGTAAGTGGTCTCGTTGGATCCGGGAAGCTGTCATCTTTCAGGTGGCGAACGTCTCTAAGGAAAGTATATAGATATAAAGAAGTTTAATCCTGATTAATTACACTCTCATTAGCATTATCGATCTGATTGGTCATTTGTGAGGTAATTATATGAAATGATTTAATTCACTTATACTACGTACTTATTTTTCATAGATGGAGTGTGGTTTTAGATATCCAGGTCAAAGGTCACAGTCCATTTCAGTCTAATGTTTAAAATAATTTGAATGATCTATAAGCATTTGTGAGGTAATTAGATGAAATTATTTAATTCATAGAAGGAGTGTGGTTTTAGATATCCAGGTCAAAGGTCACAGTCCATTTCAGTCTAATGTTTAAAATAATTTGAATGATCTATAAGCATTTGTGAGGTAATTAGATGAAATTATTTAATTCATAGAAGGAGTGTGGTTTTAGATATCCAGGTCAAAGGTCACAGTCCATTTCAGTCTAATGTTTAAATAATTTGAATGATCTATAAGCATTTGTGAGGTAATTAGATGAAATTATTTAATTCATAGAAGGAGTGTGGTTTTAGATATCCAGGTCAAAGGTCACAGTCCATTTCAGTCTAATGTTTAAAATAATTTGAATGATCTATAAGCATTTGTGAGGTAATTAGATGAAATTATTTAATTCACTTATTCTACGTACTTATTTTTCATAGAAGGAGTGTGGTTTTGGATATCCAGGTCAAAGGTCACAGAACAGTTCACTTCCAGCTTCCAGCATAGTGTCAATTTCTGCTAAACTGCACACTAACACATGCTATTCACAGTTTAGTCCAAGAGATGGCAGCCCTCAAAATAGAAATATCCTGCTTTATTTGTATAAATTTCATTTTTTGTCATTTTATAATGTGTTTCTTTGAGGACATACTTTCTTTTTTGGTTTAATTGTTTCTAAAAGCATCCAGCAATTTTCTTAGTTTCTTCTTCTAGCTTCCTTTAGGTGTGTTACGGTTATATGTACCTATTTTTTATTTTTTTTAATTAAGAAATTATTTTGCTTTCTTTATTAAGTTCAGTTTTATTATTGTTGCTGCCAGAAGTCTGACATTTTTTAAATAAATTATTTTAAATAATATAAGATTTCTGTGTTATATAATTGTTTTTAAGTTTCCATATATGAACATACTGTATATGTTACTAGTTTTTTTTAGAATTATGACGACAGCAAACGCACTGTAGGCCTACTCAATTAATTAAGCAAACACACATTTAACCATGAGTTTAAAGTTTACTTACTAACAATTTATAACCCAAAACAGTGTCTCAGATTTGAGCACGAGCTGTCCCACGAACTCTTTGTGAATATGTTATTTTGGTCATGAAAAATGTAACATTAATAAAATAAATCAAGCCACGGCGTCTGGCATTTTTTTACATATAAAGATTTTTATTTAAATATATTAATTGTTCTTTTATACTTTGCGGGAGTTAGGTTAAGATGTGCGATTGTCTGATTTGTGTTAAATTAAACTGAAACGAATAAAAAATTAGAAATGCACTCTGCTGGTTTTGCCTGAACGTCTGTGTCTCAAGTTGTCCAGCAGAGGGCAGCATATTCCTTTTTTAAAAGTTAAACCCCCTCCCGGTTCTGTTCTCTGTTATCCTAAAGTTTATTAGAGAGGCAGATTATTAAATGAGGGGCACCGCATCTGTCCGACCATCTTTATAGAAAGACACGGTGCCAAACAACAGCACTGTCCTTCAGTCCAAAAACACTTGTGTTTTGCTGTGAGGGGAGGCGCATTATAGTGGCTCTGAAGAAGTGACCACAAGGGTTAGTTAAAGATATTATAGGGCCGTTAAGGATTAAAAATCTCCAAAGGTCAGACTAATCTGACCTTGGTTAAGCTCTGGCCTACATTTCTTGCCCGCTCTAGTGTCTGCCTGAATTCAGCCCCTTATCTCAGTTTCCCACCAAAACTCATCCTATTTAGTCTGTGTATTTTGGATGTTTCCTCTTTTAGTTTTAACAAATTAATTCATTAGGGGTATTTTTGTCTAGGGGTAAAAGTTTTTAGGTGTAAGGTATGAAGGGGAATTTTCCTTAGGGCTATAGTGACCTTAGATTTAGGCTGTGTGTAGATCAAGGTTAGATAATTGTACTCATTAGGGTAAAAACCGTCAGGTGTCTACCATCCACATGGTCACTCAGGGCTAAGTTTTTGGTGTGACAGTCAGATGTTATTTCCGAAAAATACAGAGTCACAGTTTTATATTAATTTAAATGATCCTGTGGCTATTAGAATAAATTAAATATAAGGTTTTATCAACAGAAAGAGATGAAATGTAAAGAATGAATGGATGGATAGAAGACAAAAAAGAAATCACTTCATCACGCCTCATTCAGTCCTCTTGGGTAGAGACTGTCCAGTCGTTTGATCCAGGTTCTTTCCGTCCTGAGGGACCAATGAGGATTAGGAATTAAAAAGTAACTTTCTTTGATGTCTTATTTCTATTTTTCTTTAATTGGTCTTTTAAAAATGGCTACATTATCCGGAGCAACTGGGAAGTCCACTGACACAGTATGATATAAAAAAAAAAGTGACAGGCATAATTACCAGTTGTTGCTCAAGTGCAGCTGTAGCGATATCAGATGCAGGACCCGAAGGTGGTCTGGAGAGAGAGGTGGGAGTTGGAATGACGGCTGAGCTGGTGGTGGCAGGTGATGGACCAGGGGATGGGTCCAGTAGCCCAGCGGCGGGGTCCAAACCAGAATCTTCAAAGCCCTCATCTCCCAACTCTTCCTCTGTGCCTGCATCTGCTCAGTCATCCTGCAAGGCCAAAATGTACTTTTCAGAAAATTCATTAATAGATCATTCTATTTTATGAATGTAGAAAATATCCTCCTGATGGAAAGCTGGATAAGTGCTGTCTTGCTTTGATTAGGCCTAGTTCCCATAAGCAATCCACTATCTCGATTAGTCTGTAATCGTTAGTAATCATATATATACAGACTGATATATAGGTCTATAACTTACAGGGCCAAAACAGTTAGGTTTGAATATTGTAGGGTTCCCACACTAAGGGATACGTTTTAGTGTGGTTCTTGTTCATCCTTAGATATAGATAAAACCGAGTTTCATCCTCCTTAGAATATTGCATCTGATTGGTCAAAGCTTACCTGGTCATATCTCGTGACGCGTAGTCCCAATGTGCATGTAAGTTGGACACAGGAAGCTGGCGGTAGGTTCAGATGAATGCTAGATAGATAGATAGATAGATAGATAGATAGATAGATAGATAGATAGATAGATAGATAGATCGATCGTTAAAAAAATAATGAAAATAGATTAATAAACAGCTAGACACAACTGAAGGATGGCCTGTCTATAATTTGCCATATTAAAAGAGCAACCAATTTTTTCCCCAAGTATTATTTACATTTTTTAAAATGTGCCACTATCCTATATTGTCTGTAAGTATTTTAATCATTTAAAAAGCATTAAAATGTAGTAAGATTTTCACCTCTGATAGTATAACAGTTATTAAGTTATTGACAGTTATTAAGAATTAAAGTTACGCATTGACGGAAGTATGCGCACTGACATCTTTTTGGCGGGAGCTGTTGCCATGGTGAATTGTAATTTCGGAGCTCCACTGATCATGACTTTTCATAGTCGTGGTGCACGCGCTAAACTCAGAGTCAACCTACTTAGAGTTGAGTAAACTAACACAAATTCAGCTGTTCTGTAACCGAAAACTCAGAGTAAGTCAACTCTGAGTTCAAGTTTAACCTCAGAGTTGGTTGAACCTCCTTATTGAAACGGGCCCCAGAAGGATGGACTTTCTAGGAGTGAAGTCATCAGTCTGACAGCATCTTCCATATTGTTATTTTCTGCTAAATTTCTCAATCCGTAAGAGTTTTCAACACATGCTATTCACAGTTTAGTCCAAGAGATGGCGACGTAAGCCCTCTTTATAGAAATATCCTGCTGTATTTGTATATATTTCCTTTTTTGTCATTTAATAATGTGTTTCTTTGAGGGCATACTTTCTTTTTTTGTTTAACTGTTTCTAAAAGCTTCCAGCAATTTTCTTGGTTGACTTCTCATTTTATATATTTTGATATGTACAGTTCATAATTCAGTATGTCGTTTCGATGTTTACATAAATATAAGTGCTGTCTTGCTTTGATTGGGCCTAGTTCCCATAAGCAATCCACTATCTCGATTAGCCTGTAATTGTTAGTAATCGTTTATTTATATATGTGTTATGAATTGTACAAAGATGTGATGATGATGGAAGCATACTAGTTATATGGATGGGGGAAGGAGTGTTGTATTTAAATCCAGTGTGACCGTTATTATGTCCAGATAGATGGAGTCTGGTAAGTATTAGAAGTACAGGTCAAAAGGTCAAAGTCCATTTCAATCTAATGTTTAAAATAATTTGAATGATCTATAAGCATTTGTGAGGTAATTAGATGAAATTATTTAATTCACTTATTCTACGTACTTATTTTTCATAGGAGTGTGGTTTTAGATATCCAGGTCAAAGGTCACAGTCCATTTCAATCTAATGTTTAAAATAATTTGAATGATCTATAAGCATTTGTGAGAATTTTATGAAATTATTTAATTTACTTATTCTACGTACTCATTTTTCGTAGATGGAGAGTGTTGTTAGATAACCAGGTCAAAGGTCACAATCCAGTTCAATCTAATGTTTCAAATCATTTTAATGATCTATAAGCATTTGTGGAGGTAATTTATATGAAATTATTGAATTCACTTCTTTTTTTGGACTTTTATGGATGTCACAGAGTTTTACAAAAATGCACTCTACCAGACGACAGCTATCTGGCCACTGGGCAGGAGATCCTGTTGATCCCAGGACGCAACGTGTCATGCTCTCCACACCTGGCATAAATTCAGGTTTCTTTTTAGAGCACCTGAAGCGTCCTGCAGTCAGACGTGACTGGATGCGTGCAGCGTATGCCACCCGCAGATGGTCTTGGTAGAAGGTTCTCCACAGAGCTATGATGGTACTGGCCTGCGGGGAGTTAAGAGTTTTGTCCAGTTTCATTCCTCAGTCCCACCGAAGTACTCTGCCAGGCTGTCCACTCTGTCCATCCTGGGATGTTGCGCTCATCCACAGCCTGGTAAATATAGGAATACATAAAAATAAATAACAATATCACAGGCAGAAAAATAGCACATCTTTCACACCGTTTACATGTCACGAAAGACCTACCGGCTGTTGCTGTTGGTGCTGATGGACTTGGAGCATGGGTAGTAGAGGTAGAGAGGCTGGGACGATGGAACAGTAGGAGGAGCAGGGCTAGGCTGGTGCGGACAGCTGTTGGGTCAGAGGGTGGTTTGCAACGGTGTGCTCATTTGCAACCTGTTAAATGTAATAATAAAAACTAATAATACTAATGAAATAACTATCAAAACTAATACAATTACAAGCAAAACAATAACACCACTGAACAACATGTCCAAAGGCTGGGAATGTAAAAGTAATTTAACATACTAAAAGAGCAATCATTTTTTTCCCCCCCAAGTATTATTTACTTGTTATTTTTCATTTTTAAAATTGTGCCATATCATATATTGGCCATTTGTCTGTAAGGATTTTTAGTCATTTAAAAGGCATTCAAATTTAGTACGTTGACGTATATTATCTTATATAATTTGATATGTACAGGTCAAATCAGTATGTGTTTCAGTTTTTTTTTTATATCAATATACGTGTTAGTCCAATGTAGGATTAATTTTTGGGTATAATATGTCACAGTTTACTTAATTTGCTATCCTCATTTTTATAAATTAAATATATAATGTCCTGCACACTGAGACCTGCTATTCACCGTTTCATCCAAGTGAGGGCGACGTAAGCCCTCTTTAGAAAGGATTATATTTTTATATGTTTATATTTCCTTTTTTCCACTTTATAATGTGGGCTATTTCAGATAGATTAGATAGATACATAGATAGATAAGATAGATATAAAATAAATAGATCAGATATAGACTTCAATCTTATACTGTCCAGGTATAGAAGGAAGGTTCACCTTTGGGTTTTGAGGGCTAGGGTTGAGGGGGCCAGGGTTAGGGGGTTAGATTGGGGTTAACTTGCAGCTAGGTTATAGAGATAAAAACCGTGTTTCATCTCATAGTATCCACCCTCATTAGAATATGGCATTCTGATTGCCAACGCTTACCTTGTGCATATCTGGCTGAATCGTATGCCCGAATTAGATGTAAGTGGTCTAGTGGATCGGGAAGCTGTCATCTTTCAGGTGGCGAACGTCTCTAAGGAAAGTATATAGATATAAAGAAGTTTAATCCTGATTTAATTACACTCTCAGCATTAGCATTATCGATCTGATTGGTCATTTGTGAGGTAATTATTATGTAAATGATTTAATTCACTTATACTACGTACTTATTTTTCATAGATGGAGTGTGGTTTTAGATATCCAGGTCAAAGGTCACAGTCCATTTCAGTCTAATGTTTAATGAATTTGAAAGATCTATAAGCTTTTGTGAGGTAATTAGATGAATTGATTTAATTCATAGAAGGTGTGTGGTTTTAGAGATCCAGGTCAAAAGGTCACAGTCCATTTTTTCTGTCTAAGGTTTTTAAATAAATTGAGATGATTATAAGCTTTGTGAGGTAATTAGATGAAATTATTTAATGCTTGAAGGTTGTGTGGTTTTAGATAATCAGGTCAAAAGGTACAGTCCATTTCTGTCTAATGTTTAAAATATTTTGAATGTT
>CM049852.1:35705670-35731614 GCA_027422415.1 Schizothorax lantsangensis | reverse complement strand
CCCACCAACTTGTGATTGGGTTAGTCAACAGTCAAAACCCAAAAAAGACGCTCAATGACCATCAGTTTCAGTGGCAGATGGTAAGGCGCATGCTTTTCGACGCAATCGACCCGAGTTCGGGGCCGCCTTTTGCCAAACTTTTTTTCTCCCTTTTCAAATCTCATATAGCATCGGAAAGGCATTTATTTTCAATAAAAATGAGAGAAATAATCAAAAAGTTGAAAATAAAAGTATCGGGTAGGGTTAGGGTAGGTGTAGGGCTTTAATGTCCCAATAAGGTGGCATCCATTTAATGATTTGAATTAAAACTATAATTTACACTCAATACGTTATTATTGCGTACTGTTTTGTAATGTACTAATTGCCACTATTTGCAATAAGTAGTATAAATAGCAGAAAATCTTGCTTATTTTAACATAGTGTAAATAGAATATATAGCTATTTGCACTTAGTGTAAATAGCATATCGTTAAAAAAATACTGCTATTTTCACTTAGTGTAAATAGCATCTATCGCAAATAGCCGCTGCCTTTTTTTCCGCAGACCTGGCAACCCTAACAGTAACATACATTTTTCTTTTGACAAAACTTCACTGCTCCTGAACCCTCTACTTTTTCCACTCTAGATTCTTCTACTTGCCATTACTGAGTATCAGCGCTCTTATATGATAAACTGCTGGTGTTTTTCCTCATTTGTATGTGGTTTTGGATAAAAATGTTGGCTAAGTGAATAAATAGACAGCGTGAAAGAGAAAGCCTTGTGGTGTTTTGGGCATTTCCCCCCTGAGTAAAGTCCAGTATGTCTTTCTCAGTCTGCGGCTTAGATGTGCAAAGATCCAAGGTTTGCCCTTTATATAAGCCCTAGTGGAGCGGATGTCTTATCTACTTAGTGTGCACCAGTGGGACAAAGCAAGCGCTTGTCTAAAGCGTACTGAAACCTAGGGAGTTCTGAAGGCAGCGATCCTTAGCGCTCCTGGTTCTTCAGCGAGCCTTTAATGACCTGCGATGAAACATGCCTGTCTGAAGCCCTCTGAGCTAAACCTTTAACCTTCACTGCACACAGAAATAACTCTCTCTCACCTCAAACAGACTGACATCAACCGAGGACAGACCTTAAACCCCTGAGTCCTGCAGTGCCAAGCTTCTGACTGAACGCTCTCGTCTATATCGTTGCTTATTCTGATTAGGAAACCCTCGCTTAGACAGAAAGAGCCACTTAAAGTGTCTAATCACTTTTTTGTTTTTGTTGTTTAACATGCTTTACAAGTCAATACTGACATACAGGGCCACGGCGTTAACTGCAAGTCAGTTGCATGTTAAAGTCGTTCACGAAACTACCACCAGGTGGCGCAAAGGGACAGATTGCAAACTGACTGTAATTATGATATTTTGTTTTGTAACGATGTTCAAATAACTAAATAAAACAACAATAACATTATAATATAACATTATAACATTTGCAGATGCGGCGGCAGTGGTGCCTACGGCGGGAAAAAGCACACTTTGGTTGGCCACCTACTGTAAATATAGCTGAAAATATGTAGAAACTCAGTATGGAGCAGAAAAAAAACAAGAAATACTTATTTCACAGACATAAATCAGAAAACAACAAACAAAGCAGAATATACCATACACTTCTGCGAGTGGGCCAAACGCAGAAATCCAGAAAATAATTCCAGCTCTGTCTTTGCCGACCTGGTATGCTGTAAACACAACTCATGGTAGTTACATATAGACAGACAATCAGATAAGAACTTATTACATTTCAGAACATAAAAATCCAGTTTTGTGTGCACTATGCATCAGTGTTTCATCTGACAGAGCCAGGGTTTCCAAGTCTTCACAACAAAACCCACCCAATTGCTACTCAAAACTAGCCCAATCGTGTTTCGAGGGGGTCCTCGGTACAAATCGCGTTCCGAGGAGTAAAATACATTTTTTTGGTAGGGTTCTCCTGGTAAAATTTGCATTCCAGGGGCTAAATATCATGTTATTGGGGTCACTTTAACCCGCGGTTGTTAAAGTAGCCGTGTACTTGGCAACACTGGACAGAGCGTAAATCTACTGTACTATGCACTACATGCTTCAGTGCATTCAGCTGAAAATATGTTGACCTGTTTTTATATTCCAACAATGATATTTACAGCAAGAAACAGGGTTCTCTCAAGAGACAGACAGATGAAGCACGTCAACAGAGCAACTGGAATGGAATAAACCTACATATGAAACACCCTAATCTCTCATCTTTCTTTATTTTAGGTGGAAATAAGAGCAACTCTCTGGAGCAGTGAAAATGTATCAGTAATACTTCTCACAAACAAATGAAAAATGAATAAAACGTGCTGATCTGTTTAAAAGAGAATCTCAACACATCGTCTGAGAGCGAGCTGAATGAACGCTCAGGCTAGCTAGGCTCTTTTTAAAGAAATATATGAGTGCTATGAAAGACATGCAAATGAGCTGATGAATTATGAATACAGCAGCATTATGTGGGTTGAACGGGTGACTAGAGTAACTAAAACATCTCATTCTTTGACAGAATTACACCAGAAGCTTCTGTCACTATAAAAGCAAACATCACACCCGCCTGCATCTTCAGTTTGCGTAACCGATGACATACAATAAAAATATTACGATTCTGTAGAGTGTAAAGATGAACATGGCAAAAGTTTACAGTGTTATGTCCTGTGAAGCATGTATGTTTTTTTTGATCCTCTGATTCTGTTCATTCTATTCAATCATCCATAAGAGAATAAAGAGATTTTAAACATTTACTTTTTAGTCAAGATGACTGGATGCTTTGGTCTACAAGATGTGTTTTTTTTTTTTTGGAAAGCACAAATTCACAGAAAACACCTGACACTGGCATGAGTAAACACTTCTTCACACTCACTTAAATCATGCAGTCAACCATTATCGCAGAGCACGCTTCGCTTCGATAAACAGAAAGCGTGATTATTGCATGGTTTAATCCATCAGAACTGCTGAGGTTTTCACTCTTGGATAACCAGACTGATTTCACTAAATGCTGTACAATCTAATGCAATGAAACACACACACACACACACACAAAGCATCTGTGCACGACAGTGAATAGATCATTCACTTTCCTCTCATACTCTCTGCCATCATTCCCTGACTCTCTATTCCTCTCAGCATCGGTTCCTTCATCCCCTGCTGTTCCTCTGGTCTGATTCAATGTCTTTCTCACAATCAACAGGAGAGATCCATCATAAGCTGCCTCTCTCTGGGAGACGTAATGTTGTCTACAGGGCAGGAGCAGGTTCCTCTGACCCTAAAAATACATAACGACACGACAGACCCTCAGTGCAGTAACAGATACAACACTAAGCAGGTGCAAACTCACTATAGAGACACAACAAGACACATCACGACTATAGAAACCAGCAGACACAGGAAAACATGGCTGTCATTGGAAGAGAGATCAGAAAAAACTGAGACAGAGCTCCACTTTCTGACAGAATGCACAAAATATACAGATCATTGAGAAATGTTGTCCAGAAAAACTGGACTAAATCTTCCATCCATCCCAGATTCATGTCCAGTCGTTCATGAAAATCTCAGAATACTGTCTATTCAGAAACACGAGAGATTCATCTACTCTGCTGCGAAACATTTAGAACCACAAAAGCACAATATAAATCAACTCACAGTAATTACAATCAAAGATAACTAAAATCCATTAGACTTAGCACCTGGATCTGGTGGGATGTTGAATGAAATGATCAAACAAAGCAGCACTAAATTCCAATCGACCGTAATTAAATGTGTGGATGTCGGTCACGTCTCTGATTCATCAGGAATCAAGCACTGATAACAGCGATCGTCTTTAAAAACGGAGAGCCGGTAATTACAGAGAGATATTTCTGTGAAAGTTAATAAACTCCTGGACTTCATCACGACACACAGACTATTAGTCAGATTAGATTTGTACTGAATAACATGCTGTTCAAATTACAAGCATGTTTTATGAACTTCATTGGATTCGATCTGTCACCAAGGATTATTTTACAAACATTTTGAAAATGGATTAAGAAGTAAAACCAACAACCTCAATAAATCAATGTACACTGAAAGTAAATGTAAGCGACATAATTCCCAAAAGGGTGGAGTGAGACAAACGGACATTATTCAATAAACCTGTATTCAGTCTGGAATGATCTGCAGCCGCTGGCGTCACTTAAATCAAACATCTGCTCTATATCTACAAATAATGCATGCAGGGGAGAGTCAGGCAAACATTCACAAATTATAAAAATACATAAATGAGCAGTCAAATTCTGGAAGCATTTTTAAACTCAGTGACCCCCCCCCCATCGCATTAAAGAACCAGCCCCATCTCACATCATTCTCCTCCCACTTACATCTTTATTAGTGCTTTGTTGTTATTTGTGTGTATGCGTGTATGTATTTATATTTAATGTTTTTGGCAATAAACCTCCTTATTTAACAAGTCAAATAATGCTTTTTTGAATCTGAATCAGAGAGAGAGAGAGAGTGAGAGAGAGTTAGTCTGCCCTAACTATGAAGACATTAGAAAGACATTTTATCCCAAATTTGGAACACTTTGCCCTGACTTCAAAATGTTAAACAAGAAAACACAACTTCAATATTTATTAGATGAAAAACAAGATTGTATCCTACTAGCAGCAAGATACATTGACGACGGTCACAAAAAGAGGGAGGAGTCAACAAATCAGTGATGCGCCCGCCCACACACACATGCACACACACACACAGACACTCACTCACACACACGCACGCACGCACGCACACACTACATTTTAAATTGTTCATAGAATTCTAGAATTCATAGAATTGATTTGTTCTATTTTGTTTAATTATATATATACATGCATGTATTTATTTATTTATTTTATTTTATTTTTTTTAAAATACATATTTGTTCTATATTTAATGTAAACTCTATGCTTTGGCAATACATTGTAACAATTGTCATGCCAATAAAGCACATATTGAATTTAATTGAATTGAATTGAGAGAGAGAGAGAGAGAGCAAGATGGAAAGAAAGAGAGAGAGAGAGAGAGCAAGATGGAAAGAAAGAGAGAGAGAGAGAGAGAGAGAGAGAGAGCCAGAGTTGAAGGAGGCACATTGTGTCAGTGTCTGAGGAGAGCAGGAGGGGGAATTGCAGGCACACACACACACACACACCTCATTAACACGCATATGGAAAGAGAGAGCGAGACTGGATTCCAGCGTTATTCCTGATGCGGCGTGACTCAGAGCTGAGACCGGAGCAGCGATGCACAGCTGACAGCAGCTTCTCGCTCAGATCTGAGGTGGACACATCGAATCAGACTGCATCTGCATTCACAGCAAACACACATGAACCACTGGAGCGATCACCAGCACCCCCGACGGGTAAGACGACTTTCATCTAGAATAACATGCCTGCTCTTGCTGCAAGCTTTTAGTCTGAAGCACAAAAAAGTGAGTTTAGCTTTAGTCTGATTTTTTTCTCCATTGCTGAAATCAAAACCCCCCTCTGAGACGTCGACAGCAGCCTTCTCTGCACACTCCAAACTTAAGTGGATTACATCCGAGGCATTAGGGATTTGGGGTCTGTGATGTGAAGAGACATGCCTGACCGCAGGACACAGCACAACCAGGGAGATCTGCGTGTGTTTGCTGTCACTTTAAATGTGGATTACTGTCCTAATTTGGTCTCACCGAGGACACGCGTGAGGACGGTCCACAGCTCGTCGTTACGATGAACTTCAGACAGAGGAGAAGGTAGGTGTCCAGTCAGTTTATAAATTTTCTTTGAAATGTCATTTTTAGAGAGTGCATTTAATTGACCTGTAGATGTACAGTGGTGGTTAAAATGATTAGAACACTAGTATTTTCACCAGCTTTAAGATCTGATCATCATCAGTCTGTCTGGAGTCACATGAAGAAACAGAACAAACTGAGACTAAATCCAGAAGAACTGTGTCTCAAGACACTTCAAGAAACCTCCTGCAAAGCTCCTGAGAAACTCTGCTCAAGCACACACACACACACACACACACACACACACACACTCACACACACACACACACACACACACACACACACACACACACACACACACACACACACACACACACACACACACACACACACACACACACAGATCCAGAAGAACTGTCTCAAGACGCTTCAAGAAACCTCCTGCAAAGCTCCTGAGAAACTCTGCTCAAGTGCACCGAGGACAAAACCTGCTTTAAACACAAAGATGCTCACAACAAATGTTGATTTAGTTTAGTTCATAGAAGTTAATTGATACAGAAAATCTATTTATGACATTATTTTATACAGCATTTTTACACAAGTGCCTAAAGCTTTTAACAGTACTGTAGCTTTGCAGGAGGTTTCTTGAAGCGTCTTGAGACACAGTTCTTCTGGATTTAGTCTCAGTTTGTTGTGTTTCTTCATGTGACTCCAGACAGACTGATGATGATCAGATCAGACAATAATCTCACTGGAGTATTACAATTAATGGCAAAAAATTATATTTCCTTCTGACACACTACAGCAAAAGATAGAAATAACTGACTTAAAACCATTTTTTAGCTGCTGATAATACTAGTGTTCTACACTCTAAAAAATCCTGGGTTTGTCTATATTTTACCCAGCACTTGGTTGTATTAAACCCAGCATTTTTTAGAGTGTAATAATTTTGGCCACCACTGTATGTGTCCGGCTGATGGCCACAAAACAAGACCTTTTTGATGCAGCTTTGAAGATCTGGAAACGGTAGCCAAAATACTGTCAGACTAGAAATTCTTGAAGATGGACCTTTTTCACATTTCCATGTTTCTCAGCAGTGGAAGTCGTCATAGTTGGGTTAACTTCAACAGCAGTGAATGGGAGAGTACCACAAAAATATTTTTTGCATTCCCATTTTCTCAAATAGCAAAAGAAGAACTCCACGATAGTGTTTTGACTTTCATAAAAGGAAAAAATTGAGAGAAAGATAATGGTACACTGTAAAAAATTAATCATGGGTCTTGTAATTTTCAATAAAAAAATTAAGGTGATAATTAAAAATAGGGAGTATATTTAATTAAAGAAATTGTGATTCAGTGTTGTATAGAAAATATTGAGAACTTTTTACTAATAAAACCAAGAGATGTGTTTTCCTCATTTTTTTTTAAAGGAAACTTGAGCTGTTTGGCTGTTTACAGTCTTTTAAATGTACAAAATAACTCAAAGTCAAATACAAACAGGCCTCACTCAAAATCACAGACTTTTGAGAATCAACTTAAAATAAATGAGCACATTTCACTAATTATATTAAATTCATTGTGTCGATTAATTAATTTAGGAGATTTTACATGATTTATTCAGGTAGATTCCATTAAAAAAAAACAAGCCTTAAAAACTACTCCAAAAATTAAGTGTGATATTGTTACCATAATTTTTTTTTAAGTAAATAGCCCGTTCCATTTTTTACAGTGTAGTCAGAAGAGAGAACAATGTCAAATTTGCCGTCCCTCCCATAGACGCTGCATTAGAAACTCCCTCGCATTAGCCTTAACTATTTTTTTTTATTTTTTTTTATTTGATGAAAAGGAGATATAATACAAAGTATAGTGTTATAAATGTACACACATTTTGGTGTCACTTTATTTTGATGGTTTCTTTAACACATTAAAATGACTATAAGTATCATTGCACCTACATGTCTATGAACTCTCATTAGAGTGTTAGTAGAGTATTAGTAGACTGGTAGGGTTAGAATAAGTTGACGTACTTGCAAAGTTAGAATGTCTGTTGGGACAATATCAAAATAAAGAGTTAGCAGATATTAATCAGACAGTCTACTAATACTCTGATGAGAGTTAGTTGACATGTAGGTGCAAGGTTACTTATTGTCAACAGAATGCTCAAAAGGGACCATCAATATAAAGTGCTACCCACATTTTTTTTTTTTTATCAAAATTTAAAAACTTTCAAGGATTTACGATGCTGATGACTGTTAAATGCATCATCACAGGCTTGTGAAAAGGATCCATTGTATCTAAACATATTGGCTTTGATGGTTTGCACATATTGGGACTTGCATCTTGGTGATTTGTTTGTGTCCAGCTAGTGAATCCTGGAGCTCCATGGGAGCAGCATTGAGGAGCAGAAGACTCTGAGTCCTCTCGGTTCAGGGAAGAGGTCAGCAGGATGGTGCCACCGCCTCCCACCAACAAGCCACACGTTTGCTTGTCCACCATCATCATCATGAGCAGCATGGCGCTGATGGACGCCTACCTGGTGGAGCAGAACCACGGCCCGCGGAAGATCGGCATCTGCATCATGGTGACAGTGGGAGACCTCTGCTTCCTCATCGTGCTGCGATACGTGGCGGTGTGGGTCGGGGCCGAAGTGAGGACAGCAAAACGAGGCTACGCCATGATACTCTGGTTCCTTTACATCTTCGTCTTGGAGATTAAGGTGTATTTTGTTTACCAGAACTACAAGGCTGACCGTAAGAGCCTGGATGCATTGGCTCGGAAAGCTCTGACGCTCCTGCTCTCCGTCAGCATTCCCGTGCTGTTCGTGATCCTGGTCGCTATCGACCACATGGAGTACGTGAAGGCTTTCAAGAAGAAAGAGGAGATCAGAAACCGTTTGTTCTGGGTGGTGGTGGATCTGCTGGACGTTCTGGACATCCAGGCCAACCTGTGGGAGCCGCAGAAGAAAGGGCTTCCACTCTGGGCCGAGGGACTGATGTTTTTCTACTGTTATATTCTTCTTTTAGTGCTGCCCTGCGTGTCTCTGAGTGAGATCAGCATGCAGGGCATCAACATCAGTCCTCACAAGATGATGCTCTACCCCATTCTGAGTTTGGTGACTATTAACATCGTCACTCTCTTCATCCGTGGAGGGAATATGCTCCTCTATAAGGACAACAGAGTGTCTGGGATACTCATGGCCAAGAACATCCTCGCCATCGTTCTGAAGATGTGCAGTTTTGTGCAGTACAGGAGACAGTTGCAGAGCGCCCCGCCTGGGTTTGGAGTGGAATTACAGAAGAGCTCTGTGGCGTCGGGTCGATCCGGTCAGACTCCTCCACAGGAGCAAACGCCGCTGCCCGAGGTCACCAGGTGTGATCATAGGTGACCCAGAATCTGGAGACTACCTGCACAAGGACACACACATCTCTGATGAAACCATGTGGATGTAAGCTACATATCGCTAGCTTCATTATTTTCATCTGAGAGAAATACAAGTGGAGCGTAATGGAATGAAGGTAGTAGAACCCAACCGATATGGGGATTTTGGGGGCCGATACCGATACCAACATTATACGTTCTGTAATTTATTTTTAATTTCGGTGGCATATTCACTAATACAATATATCTGCGACAGGCTCATATCAGCAAAACAATATCCTCTTAAGACCCTGCGGCCTCATATGAGGACATTATATTTTAGTGTATTTCTCTGAGACTATACATGCCACAGTTTTAAGTCCTGTACAGAACATATTCAGGGCTTTACAGAGATATTAAATGATTGGATGTTTCAGCATAACCACTCTTTCTCCTTGCTCTTCAAAAATGTCTGAAATTAATTTAGTTACGCTCTTATGGAAATATGATAATATTTTGTAATTATTATTTAAATCTGTCTAATTTTTAAATTGTGTGTCATAGATCAACATCTCAGGAAAATGTTATGGGGTTTCAAATCAAAATATGACTTTCTGTTACGAACCGTGATGTTGATTTCATACATGTCCTCATATGAGGACACCAGGACTAAAAGCATGTTTATTACGCATTTTGGGAGACATAACAAATGAATAGGGAAAGAAATTATATTTCAATATTCTATGAAATATTATATAGTATTATGAAAATCTTTTTCTCCCATTATTACACTTCTTTTTTCATTACATGTTGCCCCAAAAACACATTAATATGCAAATTAGATTTAGTTTATAGATACATTGTAGATCATGAGAAAACCTGTTTATGGCCATTTTACACACATTTTGAATAACATAGTTGAGAATCATCTTTATACAAAGTTTGGTAAAAAAAATAATAATCTTAAACTAAAAATGTATTGGCGATTTAAAAAATCAAATGTTTTTGCCTATGCATGTTCATCATGTGTTTTTATTTTTTTAAAGAAATTGAGTCCCGATGTCCTCTACTGAGGACATAGCACAACTTATGAATGAAATATCATGTAAAAATTTTTTTTTTTTTTACATTACTCTAAATACTCTAAACAATGTAAAGACATGAAAAAAACTTTTTTTTTTTCCTAAAACTTTTTTCTCAGGTCTTAAGAGGATATATCGGTCGGGCTCTAGAAGGTAGTCAGTAATTGCATAATGCTAAACTTCCTTCCTAACATACTTTGCATACTATGCCAGCTTTCTAAGTATGTCATTGGACAAACTCCAAATTTTAAAATGGTCATGCTCATCTGGGGTCCAGGTTTGGCTGGTTACTTTGGTCCAGTTTGGTCCTGCTGGTAGATGTGCAATACATCATCTGATGACACTGCGTGCAGAAACTTATGAAGTTTCACCAGAGACTGATGATTTCTGGAGGCTCTTGACTTGGTATTTGTCTCATCTGCTGACGTCACAGCTCAGGATAGTGACTAGTGAAGAGTTGGGAATGCTTTTTCTAGTGAAAATGATTCAGCATAATGCAGTTATTTAAAAAAAATGATTGTGTCACACTGGTACACTGCTTTAAAAACCAAACAGGCTCAGTAAACTCATAACTCGTAAAATAGTTACGTTTTCTCAAGAGACCAGGGCTGCGTTTCCCAAAAGCATCGTAAGCTTAAGTTGATCATAGCTCCGTTGGTTTCAATGGGTCTACGATGTACATAAGCTTACGATGCTTTTGGGAAACGCAGCCTAGGTTGGTCTGTCTAGCATGAAGTATGATAGTAAACCATTTCAAACACAGTTTGATCAGAAATGGTGTTGTAAAAGCATAACAGCCCATTATTTTGAGAAGATCAAAGAGCCTGCCTCATAAATGGAAGGTTTCATCATTAATCAAACACATTGTGAGATTTATAGAGATCATAACATTTGGATCAAAAGAAAAAAAACTATTGTGATTCATTTGTGTATTTATTTTCTAATCATGCAATATGATAAAGGATAAATAAAATAAAATAAAAAGAACAAAAACACACTAAAGCAACAAACGTCCTTTTAGTAGAAAAATGGGAAAGATTTTTTTTTTTTAATGTGATGGTTTGATAAAGAGTTGTGTGTTTGTTACAGCATGTTTTACTCAGGTCAGACACAAATGTACTGATTAGACTGAAGATAGAGTATGTTTCATGTCCTAATTACAATTCTGATGAGGGTTTTTAATTAAACAGCGTTACAAAGGGAAAATGGCCAGTGATTCTCCTCTCTTCATTTTATTCTCCAATTAGCCGCTATCTAATTGCAAATGTAGTTCCTTTTTGCCAACACCATTTATCTGAAAATGCCCTTTTAACACCTTGCCCAATCTGCTTAGTTAAGTGTTCAGTGAAAGAAGACAAAACTATTGTAGTGTTACTGTTGCAGATTTTATCATGTTTGATGTTAGTTATGAATTAACAGAATTAATGTACTGCTGTGTGAATAACTTCCAACAGATGAAGAAAACACACTGCCCTAACAAGCCTGTTACTGCTCATGCATTTGTGTACCTGACATGTAATGTAAGAAGCTGACAGAGATTCACTTTAACAGAATCCTGAAGCGTCTCAGAACACTGTGTTAAAGATGCAAAGTCCTGGAAGAGAGAGAAACGTTACTGCAGAGTCACTTTAAAGTCTACACGAAACAGCATTCATGCCTCTTTTACCTTCACGATCTGACGTATTTAGTGATTTTATTCATGAGGAACATTTCACATAATTTAGTAAATGTATATTTCATGTTAACTTCAAGCATTTGATTGGATTGACACAGGTTTGGTGTTGACTTGTTTTTGTCTTAAGCTAGTCTTTGTATTTCTCTAGTATTGTGCGTGTTTCTTCATCATTCCCACAAAAGCAGGATGGTTCAATGGTGGTAATATTCTCAGGTTATATTTGTAACCACTAAAATAAATTATGACTGAGACTTCTTATTGATGTTCTATGAAAGCGCATGGATTGAACAAATAACAGGGCATGCAGCCCGTCACCTTTCTATATATTTCATGAGTCCATTTGTTGTGCTGTTTATGTCTAATTTTGCATGTATTTTGTGTTTGAAATCTGCCATTGACTTTCATTGGTAGATAATGTGTGTGGGATATTTTTACTCCCACTGAGACAAACCAACTGAGTCTAAACCCTGCCCAATTTTAACTTTAATTTTAAAGATGCGAAATTCTGGAAAGAGGCCTGCCACATTTTCTGATTTAACAATGTGACTCTGCTTTGCTGCATTTGTACAGAGAAATTATTTCAGTCAGTCCCAATTCACACGGTGCATGAGGTGAGATCAGATAAGAAGTTCCTCTGAAAGCTGCTCAGATTAAAATTCATTTACAGTGAGATTGTCTTATTTAATCTATTTGTACTTTTAGAGCTTGACACCCGCAGTCCAGAATAGTCAGTGAATAAACACACATTCTTTATCTTTAAGTAGGGCTGCATAGGTAAAAAAATTATTTTCTCAAATCAAATCTTAGATAGCAAATTGAAAGTTGTGGATTTTGCATATCAAATGCAAATAAAATATGTGAAATGTGCAAGACTGAATTAAAAAAAATTGTTGCACACATCTCTCCCCCTGCACTGTGTGGCTCTTCTCTACCTTTGATGCTTGTCTTCAGGTTTTTGTTAACAGCATGCACAAAAGATGCTTCATTAATGAAGTTAAATTAGTTCAAAACGATCCGTTTAAAATACACACACAGGAGGAATGTTAGCAGAATGTGTATTTCTAACTCTCTCCTGTCTGTCTGATCGAGCTCGATGATATTAACTCGATCTTTAACTCGATGATCTCCATCTGCCCTTCCATCTTCTCGTCTGCTGACCTTGAGTATATATACCTTGAGTTCTGGGGCATCTCTTCTCTGTTCATCTGCTCTCTCCTGCATGTGAGAGCTCCAGCTGTCATGTCTAACAAACCTCTCGCTCCGTCGGATTCAGAGGAACGCTGCTAGTTTGGTGTGTTAGTGGTGCACTTAAAACTCAACTGAATTCTCTGAAATCTTTGACAAACTTAAATGTGATACATAAAATAACATTTAGAGTCATTCAAATAAATAAACAGATAATACGATTCTCATAATTATTTTAACCCTTATGTATTTAAATAAAATTGCCTGTAAATTTCTGTAAAAAACACAAAAATCTGAGATTACACCAAGGCCGTACTATGAATTAGATTAGCAGTGAAACTTCATCAGGTGCATCATAGAAACAGGGTTGAGAAGCACTGCATTGGATGCTTACATACTGTATGGTTCCTCATCCACCAAAATACTTCAAGCAAAACATATTTGATTCCTGCATAACTGACCTGCAATTTCTGTTGAATGGCATCACTCATCTATTATAATCTCTCTGCTAAAACCTTTCATGAATTCTCCAAAAGACTGTACAGCGAGCTTCTGCAGCTGCCCAAACTAAAGCTGCTAACTGTCCATAAGAAACTTTATCACAACAGTAAACTCCAGCAGAGCTGCAGTCGCTGTATTTACTGTACCGCGTTGATTAATGCTACTCAGCTTTTGTTTGTAACGCCTCTGGGGAAGGAGGCAAAAAGCTCCTGAAAACTCAAAAGTCATTAAAGTTCATTGTGAACACTGAAGGTTTAGGGATGTTCCCTGAGGGAGGTGTTCCAGTATCTGTATCACACTGGCTTAGTTTTATGCATATAATTCGAGTCAAAAGATGGATAAGATCTTGAGGGATTATGCTTATAGATGTATGCTGAGTTCCATCAAGAGTTTACACATAAAAACATAAGACTTTTTTTTTGGTCTGCACCCCATTTACTTTATGTGCAAATACATCTGTTAATTCAGCATTAATTTCTTCAGGTTATTCTTCAGCAGTAAGTGTCTAGGCAGTTGAATACAGAAATACATTAAAGCTGATGAATGATAATGAATACATACAGTAGCCACACTGGAAATATGTGCTTCTACCCAACCTTTGCAAAACTATATTTGGCATATTTGTACAGGTATATTTGTAGCAATAGCCAACAATACATTGTATGGGTCAAAATGATCAATTTTTCTTTTATGACAAAAATCATTAGGATATTAAGATCATGTACCATGAAGATATTTTGTAAATTTTCTACCGTAAATATATCAAAACTTAATTTGTGATTAGTAATATGCATTGCTAAGAACTTCATTTGAACAACTTTAAAGGTGATTTTCTCAATATTTTGATTTTTTTGCACCCTCAGATTCCAGATTTTCAAATAGTTGTATCTCAGCCAAATATTGTCCTATCATAACAAACCATACATCAATGGAAAGATGATTTATTCCGTATAAATTGACCCTTATGACTGGTTTTGTGGTCCAGGGTCACATATAATCGAAACACCATATTAAACATTAGATGCAGTAAAACACCAGCAACAATAATGGATTTTTTTTTTCTTCAGTGAGTCTGTGTTACAGCTCCATCTGTTTAAAGACCTAATTATCAGGAATTAGTTTGATAACCTGGCTTACTCTCACATCTAAACATTGCCTAAAAATCTAAAATTGGATTTAAAAAAGCACACAAAAAAGTATACTACAGCGGTTAAAAAAAATCGACAGTATTTTCTGGTGCTTGGAGTGTGGCGTAAAAATCTTCTTTGGGAAATGAATGCTGTTTGTTTAACATGCTCAACTAAAGCCATTGATCTGAACTTCTCTTCAAAACTCTGCCTACAGCTGAGTGAAGGAGACGTGTTTTGGAGGATCGGGCTGTGTTTCGGTGGCTCTCTCGTGTGATGAAAGATGATGGCGAGGGCGAGACATGTTCGCTCGGCTCCATAATTGTTTAAAGCAATCGATTTCCTTCTGCTCAGTCAGTTTCTCTTATCTGCCTCTGGTCTCTAAAAGCCACGTTATCACTGAAGGGCTTTTGTGTCATAAACTTTATGTGCCTTTCTTCCACATTCAGCACTGGAATGCTCCTGATATCTACACACACTTTCAGTTCTTCCATTTATTATGTATTGTGGTGTGAAGCTATCTTTCACAATAGAGACAAAACGTCATTCCAATAAGACTTTATGGCCACATTTTAATAGTTAAGAGTGGGCAGGAGTAAAATGCATTACTTCTTTATAAGAGAAGCATAGCCAATCTCTTCTAGTGATTAAACTCTGATAGACATATAGTAGGCCTCGTTATTCCCAGGTGTCGGAAATAACAGCTAGTTAAAGTCACACAAGCTGCTAGTTCAACTGAGAACAAACATAAAGACTAACAAATTAAACATTAAAGATTGTTGCAGTAATATAACATACACACAGAAAAATAAGGGTTTAAAATTGTACCTTTTTGGGTACAACAGCTTGTTTACCCTTAAAAGGACATATTTGTACCTTTTTTTTTTACCCCTAATAGGTACATATCAGTACCTTAAAGATACTCTAAGGTACTAATATGTATCTATTAGGGGTAAATAAGGTACAAATATGTCCTTTTAAGGGTAAACAAGCTGTTGTACCCAAAAAGGAACAATTTTAAACCCTTATTCTTCTGTGTGTATATAACTAAGATAAATAGGTCAAACTAAAGCAGTTATGTCAGAACGCTTACGAAACCGAGTGAACTACTTTACCTGTTATTGTTCAGAGGTTCAGAACTCAGTTAACCATCAAATCTGTCTCAGATATTTCTCCTAAACACACACGAGAGAAAGAAATGAGACGCGAATAGAGCTGCATCTGTAACACGCAAGCAGCTCAGATCCTTTGATCATAGATGAATTAAAAGAGATTCATATTGAGATCTCGGACTCTGAGATCTTCAACGCTAGAGGAGACAAAACTGAGAAAGCTTTTTCTGAGGAGAAACATCTTAGAAGCTGCTCTTTAATGTAAACTCAAACTATTTTTATTTTCTATAGGACTAACTTTGAATGTTTGTAATTGAATTTCATTGATTAATTGTATAACCAACCATTGGTGGCTGCTTTTTGACCAGTCACGTAGATATGAAGGCATTAAATCATACTGTCTGGTCATTTTTTTTATATTTTCCTCTGACCGGTACTTTTCATCACCATCAGGTTTGAAGAGAGAACCGATTTGAGCCTTTCACAGGTCTGCCCTGTATCACAAGTGCTGTTGCCATAGAAACACATACATTATAATTCTCACCATCAGTTTACATGAAACTGATATTATGAGGCATAGCATAAATCCACTTTCCTAATGCATCTGATGAAGATGCTTCCAGACATTTATGTTTCTCTCACACAGCGCTCTTCTCGTCACGATCAGTTACAACAAAGCAGAAATGTAGCTGTTCTAGTTTCAGCACTTTATTAAAACTCAAAAGATAATCCAAAAGTGATACGCACACTAACCAAAACAATGACAAAAATAGACAACGAACAACAGAAATGAGCACTATATACAGTATACAAAGGAAGAGTAATTAAGGGAACTGAGAACAGGTGTGTACTAATCAGTAACCAAGGCAACTAACAAGTGGCCAGAAAACAAGGACAAAGGAAGCTAGGACGACCAAACACTGAACTAGAACTAAAGCAAAACCTAACATAAATGTGACCATTCATTTTGCCCTCTCTATCTTTTTATTGCATAAAATTATCAAATTTATTGTACAGCACTTTGCACAATGCAGCTTCAAAGAAAACCGTTCTTAAACCCAGGTAACAAATTTAGGTCATAAAAACGTTGTGGGAATAATTTTTTATATGTTTCTAAAACAATAATGTCTAGTTTTCTTGTTAAAAATGTCTATTTTTCTTGTCATGATTATAAAATTATTCAAAATTTAAAAAAGTTTCTTATTATTACTAACCTTATTTTCACCCAAAATGTTAAGTTATTTGAACATTTATTTTTAATATTCTAAGAATGTTAAAAAGCCCAGTTTTCCTGCTGTGATCATAACATTATAAGTTACAAAAATGTTTCTTACAATGTTCATCAATTACAGATAACATCATAAGGACGTTCAGAGAATGTTGTTCTGAGAACATTTTTTCTCAACATTGTATAAAATATTAATAAAGTTATAAGAACATCCCATGAACACTACATTAAGAAGATTTTATCCTAACATTTATATAACTTTTTAAAAACATTAGTGAATGTTGTGAGAGCGTTCCCTGTTGCTGGAACTCAAAAAAGGCTTGATTTTGTTCTAAATTTGTCATAAAGATAAAGCACGCATCATATATAAATATCATTCACATCAACACTGAGAATACAGGTAAAGAGGAACTGAATTTTGTAAAGGAAGAAAAGCAATCTTGGTAAAAGAGACACAACAGCAGGACTGATCCAGTGCTAGAGAGAAGACAAACTCAATCAGATCACATGGATCTCTCTGTAAACGGGTCACTAACAAGTGTGATGAGTCTCAGGATCAATATTCCTCACAATCCTGAACACATCAATGCAGCGACCCACTGAACTCCAAGCTCCCTGAAAGACTCAAAGTTCAAACAATGTCAGCTTTGACTGATTGACCCTGACCTTTTGAAGAGCAGAACATTTTTCCTACATTTCACTACTGATTATACCCTGTATGATTGTGTATGTGACAAATAAACAAGAACCTTGAACCTTGAACCAGATAGAGATTACCAGAAAACTGACATGACCCACCATCGAGTTATCAAACATCAAAATGTTGTAAGATAAAAAAAAAAACCTTCAATACTGTATTTGGACATTTTTCACCGTTCCATATCTGCAACACTTTTCATGTGAAGGTCGTGTGTGTTAAAGCATTCGTATTACAGGGCCTTCAAATGAGACGGCAAGAAATAACGAAGAAAAGATGTGGACAATAAACACTGACTTAGTGAATAAAAGTCCATCCTGTGTAAATCACAATAATTCAGGCTTTTGTTTTTGGATTTGAAAAAGCAAAAACAACCAAACAAAAAAAAAACAGCAGAAATCCTCATAGAATTTGTAATGATTTTAATGGTTATACTGGGAATTGTATTGGTTTTAATGGAAACTGTGGGTCTCTACTGGTTATTTGTTGCCATATTAAAACCACTAATTCCTAATGAGCAAAAACATATCACTAGTAGAGCCGAAAAATCAGCCCGATCTCACGGCAATTCGTACATATTTTACGAGTTGCCAATTCGTATGAATTTGTACGAATGACCTACACTTAACCCCGCCCCTAAACCCACCCGTCACTGGAGTTTAGACAAATCGTACGAGTGAGGTCGTACGAATTAGCACCTCGTAAAATATGTACGAATTGCCGTGAGATAGCGTTGGAAAAATCACTAGTAGTAATCATAAACAGTCTGTTTTCATAAAGGAGCTCAAAGGAAAGGAGTTTTATCTGTGTATTGTGAGCACTTATTGTGTTTATTTGCTCTTCATGATGAATCGCTTGCTGTATTCCGCATTTGCAAGTCACTTCGGATAAAAGCATCTGCTAAATGAGTAAATGCAGAATGTAAACTATTTCAATACACATGTTTTATTGAAATACAAATTTATGCAATATAGCAAACCTAACGTAAACAATTTACAAATAGCCCAATTCCCTGGGAAAACCACCAACCTGGCAACACTGCTACTAGAAACCATTAGGTAATGGTTTTAATGGTTAGCAGTTGATGGTTTGTAATGCATTTGTAGTTGAAAACATTAGAACGTCTGTGATGCTTTCTATTGTTTATTTCAGCAGGGTTTGATTGCAAAAGACTGCCAAACTCTCATCAAATCAGACACCTCCCTCATTACCTTTCTCCACAGAAACAAGAGGCTGTCAGCAGAGCCAAGCAATTGAATAATGCAGGTTTTCTTTACGCTATTGATCGAAGCTCCAGGTAAATTATCTTCTCGCCCTGAGTGTTTGGGAACAACTTGCGTGCCTGTAAATTCTCCCGTATGCTATAAATATAAAAGAGAGACACGTGTTTAACAGAGGACGAACAAAAGCCAGAGTGATTTGTTCTTGGGGGAGGAAAAAAAGCAACGTTTAAGAAATCATTCTTGGTGCATAACGGCATGCTTTGAAGCTGCTTTAGATGGTAGAGTGAGGTCTGGAAGACATGGATATTTTGGGAGAGACTAAGCCTTCTCTTTGTGTCGTATTATTACAGAGGATTTTGTGCAAATGCAATGAGATGCACTTCAAGAGCCACTAAAACCCATGACGCCTTCCAGAGAGGCTTGAGGAAGCAGCAAAGCACTTAAATATATTATATTAAACCGTAAATTAAAAGAAAAAAACACAGGGGGTTTGGAAGATACTGAGGCTCCTGTTCTCCTCTTCACACTTATTGAAGTAAATGAGAGCTGTTGGGAATAGTCTATGTAGAGACTCTACAGTATCTTCTTTAAGGACGACGCAATGTCAGAGCTTTTATACAGCAAACCAGCGCTTTCACAAGCTGTTCGTATCATCATATCTGCTCTGGCTATGAGTGGCTATGATTATTGTTTATCAATATTCATCTCAAGACAATGATATGATTGAGTTATTTCTCAAATCAGAGTCACATGAGCCGAAGAGCTTAAAATCGAATGTTGGAGAGGCTCGAAACAGCTAAACTAATACAGATGTTAAGGTTACAATGTAGACAAAGTTGCTCTTGAAATGCAATGCATTGCGATAATAATAAAAAAACTGAAGACTGTGAGAGCCAGAAAGCCTCAGCTCTGCTATCACATTCCCTCTCTAGCTGATAAGTATGGTATACCAGTACCATATAGTATGGTCACATTTTCACCCTCATATCGCATTTTGGCAGCTGTTTGGCACAGAATGCGGTCCACACGTTACACTTCAGTGGCTCATTACAAATGCTGTTTTTCTGGCTGCTAAACATCAATATGCCTCTGCTTTCCATGAGTGAACGGTTCATTACCTGACTCTCGGTCAGCTTCAGCCACGAATACATGAGTCTAATCTTTTATCATCACATGTCTGCAGGAATAGAGCGTCATCATCCCAAAAGGATTACTGCAAAAAAATGGATTCTCCCTCATCTCATTCCAAACCTGTATGAGACTCTTTCTTATGTGGAAAAGTAAGGATTTGATTTAAAGAAAAGTGTTTTTGTCTCTTAAACAGAAGGAAATGGGCTCAATGTTGTTTGGTTCCCAACAATCTTCTTGTGTGTTTCACAGAAGGAAAAGTCAGACAGGTTTGGAGCAATGAAAGGGGGGTAAACAATGATAAAAAGCTCATTTTTGGCTGAACTATCCCTTTAAGGAGAAACTGCTGATGTACACACATTTTCTGTGTTTCATTTGCATCATAACTTTTTAAAATTCTAAGATTTTAACCAGGAAACAAACAGATTTTCATTAAGTCTTTGGGACCACTTTATTTCTTAGAAACGCCAACAAATAGTTTGACTGTTTGGTTTTTATACCAGATTAACAGAAAAATGCTTACTGTATATCAATATGAATATTGTTTATTTTACCTTTTTTAACACAAAGTTCCACATTCTTTACAATTGCCTTAAATTCATCAATAGATACAGTCAAACCAAGACACCAGATATAATTTTTTATATTTTTACTAGTGGGTGCTAAAGTAAACTATGACATATTATACCCAAAAATTCTTCATACAGTGGACTAGCAGTAAAATTTGGGAGCAAAAATTATTCAGACACTTTGACCTGAGCATGTTTTTCTTTAATTGCTAATGTGATGTTTTTACACACAGACTGAACAAAATGAAGCATTGCTTGGTGATTGGTTAAGCTAAATTGGTTTTATCTAATTGTGTACTTAAGTTTAACAGCTGACAGCTATTCAGCCAAATTCATTACATACCTTTCTATCAAAGTTATCTGACATTATCAAGATGAATTTGTTCTGACACAGTTTAACTCTGAGTTCTTGTCATATTTTATTACCATTTTCTAAAATATAAACTGTGATAATGTGAGAAATGTTGAAGGTGTCGGATTAAAGTATTCCGTGACCAAGGTGCATAATCGTAAAATGCAGTTTCCTCAGATCTGTCAAAATCCGGGTACTATTATTAAAAAGCAACCGCTCAGAGGAACGCAACTCCTAACTACCAGAGCAAAAACAGAAGAATATTAGAAGAGTCAATGTGAGCTGACATTATTTATCAAATACAGCAAAATGAAACATTCATATCTCAAAACCAGGCTACGAAAAGTTTCAACTTGATTATCGGTACATGGATGATAAGTCAAGAACAGAGAGGTAAATCACATGTTATCCTGATGTCAATAAAAGTATCTGGGCTCTCAAAATGAAATGTCACAAATCAATCTGAAGCTCCTCTCGTTCAATGTGTTTTAGCTGCATTCAGGATCGAAATCAATTACTTCTGAATCATGTTTCATTACGGATGCTCTGTGGCCCCAGACGCGTCGGGCCCCGGGGTGTTAAACGCTCCTGAGGGCCGTCAGATTGTGTGGTGATGGACTGGTTCTGAAAGAGCCGGACGGTGAATCTGCCCGGGGCCAGTGGCTGATTTAGCCCTGTGTGTAAATCACAGAATGAAGCGTGCCAGCGACCAGCATCATTCTGATCCAGCCACAAATCACAGCACTCGGCCGCAGGGAGACGTCAGTCATAAAGCGCTGCTCCTGCCCCGGCGCTCCAGAACAATCAGGTCCGCTGGTTTATCTGGGAGGTCGTTTATCATCGCTGTTACCCAGCATACATCTGCCTTTAACAAAGGGGTGGATTCTGCTGCTTTATGCGACATTTGTCAGAGCGTTACCTGTTAAAGCTCAGTGTCGGTCAGGATCCTCAAACGCAGCGATCCACCCACAAATTACATTTTAAATCCCATCTTAACACTCCTCTGTTGTGTTTGGTTTTGAGTCTGCAAACCCGTCCGCTTGTGTGTTGGGTGAATGTTTGTTCTTGTGCTTTACCTGATGTCTTTGTTGAGCAGTTGGGTCAACATTTGTTTTTTTATCGGCCTTTGAATAAACTGGATTTGATATGAACCTTTTACCCCCGGTTTCACAGACAAGGCTTAAGCCTAGTCCTAGACTAAAATGTAAGTCTGAGCTGTTTCAACTGAAAGAAACTTGCACTGATTGATCTTAAAATATATCAGTGTCTTTGTTTTGTCTCAAGACACACACCAGTAATGTTTTTTCTAAGTACATTCATAAAAATGACTCCTAATTTAACTATGGCCTAATACTGGCTTAGTCTAAGCCCTGTCTGTGAAACCGGGCCATAAAGTGATTTGAAAGCCATCCTTTAAAGCAGAGGGTTTCAATCTGGGGGAATTTTGAGAAAATAAAAAAAGTTAACAATTTGCTTTAGGACAATGACAATATAAAAGCCAGTTTGGGTGCAATTATTACTTTGTTTATTATTTCAACTACAAATTATTAATAGTTTTCACATTTTAATACATGAAAATATACATCTGTCTTTATATTTCAGGAAGGTGGTCCCTCACAAGGGGATAGTGATATCTAGGGTCCTTAGCTACCTGGTCTCATGGCATAAACGTACCTGGGGCACTTTTTAGCGAGATGCGAAATACGTACCAATAAGTACATATCACTGCAGTCTCCAAAAGAAGTGAACACTAGAGGCAGTAAAACTCAGACGCCTTTTATTCCTTTTCACACAAATTTACAGAGTTTCGATTAATAAAGCGTGGAATAAATTTTCCACAATTACTTGAAGAATATCATGATATGACTTCAAAACAATATTAATATGCTGGAAAACTGATGCTTTTGAACGTTAGCATCACACATATCCAGCTTCATATCTATGGGTTTTCATAGACGGTAGGTTTGTTCGGTAGCTCACGAGACGTATTTGAGAAGTGAGGAGCTCTGGTTCAAATCGCATGTAACTACGGTGCGACAAAACAGCTAAAATCTGCATATAAGGAAGTTCAAATAGCATGGTTGCATCAACAAATGTGTTTTTATATCAGTTTTGCATTTGTCAACACTATCGGGTAGGGTTGGGTTTGGTGTAGGGCATATTTCCAACACGATAGAGCATTCATTTTTACAGACAGTCCCCGGATATTTGAATTCTGAACTGCAGCAATGCATACCTGAAGCAACGTAATAAAAACGTGCCAGGGTTTACGTATTGAACCCATGTTTTAGTGCCACTCAGTGGACATTTCTCTTTGAAACTGTGGCAGTAAGGTACGTAAAAACGGTCTCTCTAAAATGTGCCCCCAGGTACGTTTATGCCATGAGACCAGGTTGGTCCTTAGCATCAGTTCCTCTTCTTTAGAGAAAAGCTGCATTACAGTAACAGTAACTCATGAAGAAGTTAATTCATCATGTAGGACATTCTTCCTAATGTAATTAGTCTTGGTATTTCTATGCAAAAAAAGACATTGTGACAATACAAGATCTTCACATGACTTTTTTGATGCACATTCTATTGTAGTTTGTGTGCAAGAGTATCCACCGCAATTAAATACATAAGTTTTTATGCGCATCCAGTGTTTTTTATGCAATATCCCAAAATGCTCATAAAAATAGGTTGATGGAAACATGGCACCTGAGCTATTCAATGACAAACATTCCTCCTGATTGTCACCAGCACATAGTCACAGACTCCTAACGTTCATGCAGTTACTGTCAGGAACTCAAAAACCATCAAGAGAAGATTCTGTAAGAATACAGCTCCCCATGTGTCCCCTTTGACTGACACAGTCCCACTAATGCTTACATAAGATAACATTTGATATATAATACATACATTTGCTCTCAGCTGAAAGACATTGCTGTATTCTGAGGGGAAATAGCAGCCTGTCTCATTCTCATCTGCATTCTTTTGAAAAGTTTAACATCCGCTGGCTTTAATGCATTCAGCAGCTCATTCACTGCTGTTGAGCAAAGACAGGGTTTGAACAGTTCTGCAGAGATGTTCGCATTGACAGTGTCTGTGTCTCAGAGCGTTAATTCAGTCAGTGTCAGAGATCTGCACAGACCAGCCTGATGCGTGACAGGACTGAAATCATTAGTGCTGTTAATCTCGTCAGGAGTCCTGCTTATGAGGCTCAGGTAAAAACAAAGTGTACTTGAATGCACTAAAAAATACTTAAATACAAGCAAGTACATTTGTAGTACATTCGTTTTTTGTGCTTAATAAAATTGGGTAGCATGTTATTTTACAGTCCTGTTACGCATGTACATACTATGTTCTTATTTTAGTAATTACAATAACTAGGTAAAAACTAGGTACTTACCCTGAACCTACCCCTAAACCTAACCCTACCCCATGTAGTTACCTTATATTACCAGTACTCTCTTAGGTAGGTACACTGTAAGCACATGTAAGTACACATACTGTAAAATAAAGTGCAACCTAAAATTGTAAGTTATACACTATAAATACACTAATTAAAAGTATATTTCTACTTCAGTAATACGTCAGTGCATTGCAAAAGTATACTAAATACCACTGATATTTAAATTGATTTTTAGTGCGTTGAAATAAAGTATACTACCTCAAAAAATATACAGAGGACTTTTATTAGTGTATTTCTTAAAAGTGTGCTTTGAATGATTTAAAAATTAGTTCAATGTTAGTGCACTTTTATATAGTTATCCTAAGTTTAAATCAAATTGATTTAATTAAAAATATATTATAAGTAACTTTTCCCAACTGTGCTACTTAAGTATATTTTAAATAATTAATTAATATGTAAATAATTAAATTGTCCTCATTTGTAAGTCGCTTTGGATAAAAACGTCTGCTAAATGACTAAATGTAAATAAGTGCATTTTCTATGTATGATCAAAAGTGTAAGTGTTTTAAAGATGGTTCAAGTGCACTAAAAGTGGTAACTAAATACAATTTTTCTTTTTACAGAGATAGTATGTTAAAAGTGCATTTTAGTTCATATTCATGGTGTCCCAAACCAGCACAGTTGAGTACACTTAGATGATCTTAAGATTAAGTATTAAAGAATCATTTTTAGTATATTAAGTACAAAATTATAGCACTTTAAGAACATTATGGAAGTTACTAAAATAAAGTGTATTTTACAGCACCCGGGGAGTTCAGAGTGTGTTTGATCTCAACAATCGAGGGTTTTTCTGCAGAGCGTCTGAGTGTTTCTGTGTGAAGCAGAAGATCAGAGAGAAGCCTCGCGAGGGTCTAGAGCCGTCCTGAGAGCTCATGCCGTTTACCTCGAGCAAGTTTATGACAGCAGAGGTAACTCAGAGCCCTGGACGAGAGCCAGCATCATTTATCAGGAGGTGACGGCCACAACAAGCCTATATGAGAGGCCTTGCCTGCTAATCAACTACAGGCTCGTTTCTCACACAGTCACTTCACAAAAGAAGTGCTGCGTCCCAATCCGCATGCTATCTGTCCTAAATAGTATTCGAAAATAGAATTAGTATATCCCAAATCATAGTATGTTTAAAAAAGTATGCCAAAGATTCCCGGATGGTCTTCTACTTCCGGTTAGAATTGGAAGTGCAGATCGATGCACGCTCTAACGGTTAAAGTCCGTGTAAAGAGAATTCTGAGAATTGTTTCTAAACACATTACAAATGTTATAAATGTATTGCTGAAACACATTACAAAGACTCTGAACTATGTAGTACTGAATTGTGGAGTTAAACCGTTAAACAGTTTTTCACCAATTCTGTGTTCAGGATTTTTTGGGCGGGGCTAAAATGGTGTCTCGATGACGCAATGTAGCCACCGAGCGTGGCCCCGCCCCTAACACTATAATAACTATGTTGAGAGGTCTTAGTTTGTCTTTTTGAATGTCTGTGATGTTAGATATACAGATTCTAGGCA
>CM049852.1:35678170-35700670 GCA_027422415.1 Schizothorax lantsangensis | reverse complement strand
AACTCAAGTGCTCAAAAAGTCCATCATATTATAAGTATATATTTTTTTTAATTATTATTATAATTAAAAATTGCTGTATATAATGCCACAGTTTTAAAACTAAAGCAAATTTAATAAAATGTTTACTTTGTATTAAACTACTTTTTTCTATACACTATAGCATAAAACTTTAAATTCAGATTCATCTGTAAAACACTTTTCACAAAACAACATGTTTAAATTATAATAGGCAACACTTTGTTTTCAATTCTCATTATTAACTAGCTGATTATTGTCATGCATATTACTAGCATATTGGCCTGTTAATTAGTATACTTAATTATTAAAAGCACATATTAATGGCAGGACCATATTTTAGATCCCTTAACCCCAAACCTAAACTTAACAACTACCTTACTGTTAATAAGCAGCAAATTAGGAGTTTATTGAGGCTAAAGTTGTAGTTAATAGTTAGTTAACAGTGAGAATTGGTCCCCAAACGACCTTATAATCATATAGACAGATTTCAAAAACAACCCACTGAATGCTGATAATGACTGGGACTACAAATACACACAAACACACTCTACATATCTGATCAAAAACAAACCTTTTACGTAGCATTTCTGGACAGAATATGAGTGGAAATTATCCTCAAACTTACAGGAGCTGCCAAAAGTTCAGACTCTCTCTGTGTCTGCTTCGGGGAAACTGAGATAGTTTGCAGAGCAAGAGTCTGTGAAATGTGTGACTGATAAATTATGGCATTGTAATGCAGAAAAACTGGAGCATGCAAGCACTTTTCCAGCAGGAGGAGATGATGCTGGGTGAGAGCCCATGCAATTTTACACTCGCTGCGAAATTATTTGGCATGGCAGTTTAGTCCCATCAAAATACTGCCAGCTCTATGAAAACTGAGGAGAAGTGACGTCCAAATGTGTCGGTGACTTGTCAAATATAGTCAGAGTGATGCACCGGGAAGATCCTGAAATATTAATGTGTCCTCTAAGGAAAAGCGGTTTATTGAATATTGAAGGCTTGATGTGTTCCTCCAACTGCCTTGAGAAAAACGTGAAATGTGCAGTATTTATTAAGAGACTGACACTTCTGTGTTCTCTGCGAATGCTTTTTATGTCACACAGAACATAAACAGATACAAATATTCTTGCATTTTTAAATGCACACTGCTGCATGTGTTCTGCTCAAGCCAAATCTGCTGTTTTATACTGAAACTGAGTAATGACATTCGGTTCGTTATTGGTTCTTGAATGTCAAAGTACCACTGTAAAGTACTAAATGAATACTAAAATACTCTAAAATATAACAAGTGTTTCTCAACTCTGCTCCGTTTCTCCCATCATGCCACGGGTGTCACGAGCAGAAGGATTTTCTTCATTAATTGGATAGTGACAGAGTAGCAGATTCCTTATAATGAATCCAATAAGAGTCCACTTCATTAATTATTAAGAGGTCCGCTATGATGTGCCTTCTAATGAAAAGCAATCATTTATTAATCTACATGTGGGAGAAGGGGTTATGAGCTGACGTTGTAATAAAAACTCATTTATACACATCCAGCACTCTATTATTTTGTTCCTCGTCACAGAAAACAACAGAATATTTCCAGTTACAGAAGACAAATGGTTTGACATGTTCCTCAACATCTCATTACTGCAGTGAGATCTGTCCATTTACACGCAATCATGCATCTCTGCATCACGACGCTCCATTCAAACTCTTTCTGTGTAAACAAGGGGATATGAATCATGGGAGATTGATGGAAGTCGATTACTGTGGGTATTTCTGAATATCTCACACTAACACCCTTGAGACCGCTAACAAATCCAGCCTTCAGCTTTCTGGGACGGAGTGTGCACGCTTGCATACTAAGTAGTGTGAGCTTTAGCATGCAGCCCATCTCTTCTTCTGCATTCACACCGAGGGTCACTCCTGCTGCGCGCACATGTTCATGCCTACATTATATCTTAGATCATTTACACACACACACACACCTACAGTATAGTCTTAAACTGAAAGTACAATCTGTCCATATTCATCTCCGGCAGTTTGTCATTTTTGTGCAATGCAATGATTTCCATGCGATAGATGGAGTGGAACACTGAAAATTAAGTTATACCCGGGTCTTTAGGCATGTTGGATTGCACACCAAAATATATAGTATATATATAATTTGCCATTAACTGTAATAATCCAGTAAGATTTCTGTATGCATAAGTTTGAAAACAGACGCTAGACACACAGAGAATGAATGGCATATTAAATCCATAAGAACTGCAGCAAATCTACCACACAACTGAACTAATGATGAGTTAAAGCATATACTAATCAAGAACTAACCCTAACAACAACAGTTATTGAATTCATGTGTGAATAACCACCAGCTTGACTACATGTTTGTTAGTTAATGTATTAATTAAAGACTTTAAGGTAAGTTTTCACACATGAACTCACGAGTCATGTCATAGTATGCCTCAACTCATCATTAGTTAATATTAAAGTTATATTTAATTTAGGTATTAGTTAATAATTATTCATATACCTGTACTGTTGTTGTAAAGTGTTACCCAAATATCTAAGTGGATTACGGTAATTAATGGCAAAATTAATATTTAGAGGTTGTATTCTCCTGGCACACCAACAAATATATATCTATCTTTAAACGTTTTTCTGTTGAAAAATCACACTCCTTTTGCACAGCACTGTACATTATTATTGGTGTCATTGGTGAATCTGTTAGAATCTGAATCTCTTGCAGCTCAGAAACTAGTGTTTGCTGTAACAGATCTCACAAAACACAGAATAAAACATGCAAACATCCTCTACATCTAAATTAATATCCCACTGAAGACATGGATGGCAGGAGCTTGATTGACAGGCGATCTGACCAATCATAACGCAGAATCCACAAACAAACCAGACCGAAGAGTCGATTAACGTCAGTGGAATTGAACTTGAAAAATGGCATGTATTGACGTCTTTCCGCAGTTGAAACAAGATACCTTCTGATGTTCATTTATGTTTATTTCATGCTATAACTAGCAAAGAGATGATTGGTTCGTTAAACTGAGGCGCTACAGCGATCTGTCACCACACATGTGGCAAAAATGACAAAATTTTAAAGCTAAGACCTTGTTTCATACCAGAAGTAACCAGCTCTGTCTTGTCTGTCGGCACGTTTTCAGTGTCCTCTTTGCTCCGTGATGAGAGCAGCATGGCTTGTCGGACATAGCAACAGTAACTAAGAGGGGGCGGGGCTTTGCGAAAGGTCAATTTCTCTTCAGAACATAGCAGAGTTGTGTGCTTTATTCCAAGTCCCCTGAGGTCACATGATGCTTTGTCATTAAGTCATTATTAACAGATAATCGTTCCCTCCTCTGGAGCTCTGAAATGTTCTCCGTGCTCAGAATCAACAATGATGCCGAACTCCATTGGTTCTCACGAGTCGTAATCGAATGTGACGTGATGGAGATGAGATTTGATGGCTGCAGTGGAACGGAAGACAAATTTTAAAGATAAACTATTCCTTTAAAAACAAATGTAATAGGAGGCTCATGGTAGAAACATCAGACCATCACTAACAAACAGATGTGTGTATTAAGTGCTCGGATACTAATGAGCTTTAACTGTGGCCATTTACAATCCTCCGCTCGCTGCAACTCCTCAACACACGCATTCTTCTCAAACATTAATGCACAGACTGTCAGTACAATTTGGCAATATAATAAAGCTACTTAATGCACTTCCAGAGTGCTCAGACCTGGATAAGTAATGTCCTGTGATGCCCTCCGGTCTGGCAGGCCACGCTACTCCTTCAGTTTCCCTCATTAAAGGCAGACGACTCGTCTTGAACCCCTACTTAACCATGCCAGAGATTAATTCAATCAGAAGCCTCTCCTGAATGATTCATCTCTACGCCGGACACTGAATTCAGTGCCGCTCTCTGCAGTGCATAAGAGTCTTCATGTACATACAGTAAGTGACACATACGTGATGTTTAGTGACTGTTGTGATACTTTAAGATGAATGACTCATGCAAGTAATGGGATGCAAAAGTAGCATGATGATTTGGGCCCTGTTGCGTTATACAGCTGCTGATGCAAATGAATACTAGCCAGCAGATGCACTTGTTAGTTACTAGTCAAGTTACCTTTATTTATATAGCTCTTTTAACAATACAGATTGTGTCAGCTTTACAGTATCGAATAGGAAAATAGTGTGTCACTAATGCAAAAGGAAAATAGTAAACACTCAATTTTCAGTTAAAGGCAGTTCATCGTTGAATTCAGTGATGTCATCATCCAGCTCAGTTCAGTTTAAATAGTATTTGTGCAATCAAGTCAACGATATCGCTGGAAATTAAGTGTCCCCAACTAAGCAATCCAGAGGAACCATAACTCCATCGGTGACAGAATGGAGAAAAACACCTTGGGAGAAACCAGGCTCAGTCGGGGGTCAGTCCTCCTCCGGCCAGACGAAACCAGCAGTTTGATCCATGCTGCAGCAAAGTCAGATTGTGCAGAGGACTCACTAGAACAGAGCATCAGCTTCAGGAACTACACTTAGTCCTTAGGCAATACATACTTCATATTCCTTACTATATGCATGCAGATACACAAACACGCATGAAGAAGTTAACAAAAAGAGAGTGACTCTACATGCTACTAACAAAAACCATCTAACTGTTCTGAATGGGCAAAATTACAGACATGAATAAATGCTACTATTAATCAATAAAAACTAGAAATGTCTACCCATCCATTTTCTATACATTTGACTTCATTGTGAACAAAGTACAAAACAAATACTGTCAAAAACAATGTCAGATTATAAAATCATCTGCTGCCACACTCAAATTGGATTACAAAGTTTTTGCATCTTCATTTCATCAGTCTTAAGCTAAAGTTAAGAAAATGTCAATCATAAAGGCACACTGTGATCATGATCACATCAGACTGAACAACGGTGTGTTTGGGTTCCAGAGATCCACCGAACTCTTCTCACGCAGGCGTTCAGAGGCTGGGATCACGTACAGTAGATTGTAAAGTCCAGCGGTCACAGTGCTGCAGATGGACACAAATAATTGTTTTCCTCCACTGAAAGGAAAAGAATCAACCTTCCGTTTCCAGGGAAAATGAACTCGACAGAATCCTATTACCAGGAAATTGGCTTGTGATTGAACCTTAAAATTGATTTTTGTATTTTATATTAGAGACAGATGAAAGAGAAATGGTGTGGTTGGTAAGAATGCCAGCGTACTTTAATGAGAAGTAGCTTTCTCATGTGGTTTGAGTGGATAAACGGTCAATAGCAGGTCATTAGCGATGTATTCATTAAACTTTCATTACGCAATTATTCATTCAGTACATGGCTAGTTGGCCAGTGAAGTACGGGGAGCGTCTGAGCATAACTCAAACTCGAAGTAAAATACTGAATTGTCTTTAACGATGAACACAAGGAAAACAGGATCTCATGTGTAACAGCAGACCTGTAGAAACGCATTAGTGAGCATTAGTGCATCTCTGAAGATCAATATACTGTGGACTACTGTATCTATCATCTATTTCTCCAAATCACATCATCTATAGCAGATGCTAAAGCTTCTTCATGCACTAACTCTCCATATCTTACCTCGACTCAATCTGATTTAGAGGCCTGGAGAACAGTTTCAGCTAACAGTAGCCATGTTTATAATGGACAATGTAATCATTCTGATTTATGAAAGTGAATATGGTGTTTACATGAACACTAAATAAAGTGATCGGCTTGATGTGTGTGTTTGTGTGTCACAAGCTTCAAATCAGATTTCATCTTTTGACAGGACCATGAATACAGTTTCCCGCTGTTTTCACATACTAGCCATCCTCCTTCTCTTTGTTTTAAAAAGCAGACTTAATATTGATCTATTTCAGGTCCTAATCAGGAGACGATTTGTGCAATGATCCTTATATTATTCGCCCATTCCCGTGGCCAAAACAAGAGGTCTGCAGATGAGCGTCTGAAGCAAGGACTTGTGGGACGACGCGGACCTGCAGCACTTCACAGACGATGAGTGGAAGACTATAAAGAATTTAGATTAACACGACAGTCATTTATTATATGCAATAACAACAACAGCTCATTCTGTGCATCACACGTCATTGTGCCATGTGCTAAACTTTCCAGTCTCGGTTTTCAATCCGATCAAGTGTTTACATGTCCTTTCAAACAGAATAGGTGTATCCAGATATGTCCCAACCAAAATCCAGTGATTACCAAATTGTCCCTAGCAATAATTTAGATCAAACAATTAAATATATGTATATGTTTTTGTAATTTTGGACGCATCTGAAATATGTCATATAGGGCTGCATGATTAATCGAATGCGATCGTCATGCGTAGGGTAAAACGGGGCTAAAGGTACCTTTGATATTATTTTCATCTAAACCACTAGATGGCACAAAAACATGGCGTAACACTTTCCAAAACATTCACTTTTCAAGATGCAGGTGTATATTTGTCTGATCCTCGACTCGATCGCATGCAGCAGTGCAAATCTGATTCTGTGCTTACTTGATCTAATATTTTATGTTTTTTAAAATATTGTAGATTTAAGTTGCAAATTAGAATCGCTAAAATTAATGCATATATTTCGAGACAAAGGTCTTCTTAACAATTTTCAGTTTTGTTTAAGCTAATTAAAGCAACAGTTTTTAAATAACAAAATAATATGTAAAAATATGGTATTTGGGGTAAAAAGCGCCCCTGCTGTTGCTAAAAGGCACAGTAATTAACATGATAATTGACCCGTTTAATCCCAAATTTTTCCCAGACATGAAAATATCCAAATGATGTGTCATAAGTAACCCTTTGAAATAATCAATAATTTTTTTTTTTTTTTTTTTTTGGAAAAATTGTGTTTCAAGAGCTGATAAAATGTAAAACTGTAACTTGAATGCAATGTAAGTCGCTTTGGATAAAAGCGTCTGCTAAATGTATAAATGTAAATGTAATGTAAATGTTTTATGTTCGGTCACAATTGTGGGATAATGTGTATATACTGAAATAACATATTTCTGCAGTCATAAAATTTTTTTATATATCTTAGCCCAGCTATTTTAAACTGTTTGATCACATTCTAGGGTTACTATTATGCATAAAAAAACCTTATGCAACATTGATAGGAACACTGAGATAAAAAAAAAAAATTCAACCATCACCCATTTAAATTTTTATTTTTGTAAAATATAACATCGAATTTTTATATTAATGCTACGAGTATTACAACATCATTGTTGTACATTTTTTGTAACATTTGAATTTTTAATTTAGTGCAATATTTTGTCATTGCAACATTTTATTGTAATTTTCACCAACAACTGCAACTGATTTATATTGTATTCATAACTCACTGTTATCCAGCGGTCACAACATGTTTACTCACTCTATGACCACACTCAACAAAACTAAATATATGTGAATTCATATATTAATACCAGACACCCTAAAGATCATGTGTACCAAAAATCCTTGTCATATCTTTGTGTTAACATACTTTACTAGCCTTTTGTTTCAGAGCTTTGATGCAGTTATCATCTTCTCAAGATTCTGATCTGGTCATGTGACAATCTGCACTAATCATGTGACACACTGTACATATTTCATTGAGACCCTTTATGTTTTCCATATTTGCAGGAAGTCACTAAAACATCAGTCAGTAAGGTTTTTAGAGCTTTATAAATGAAAACCTTTTTTTACGGTCACTATTGTGACCAGTTGGCTGACTTTTCCATTTGTTGACATGACATGATTAGATTCAGATGGTAAATATCATATATTATGTTGGGTGTCCATATTAGAGATAATCACCATGTTTAGAATGAAACCATCATATTTATCATATAATAAAATATAATTTGTTGTTACTACTGTAAATATATATTAAATTATTATTGGATCTCCTTCAATGCTTTCAGAATCTTTACTTATTAAAATGATTTTTTTTCTGTATTTTAAAATATATTTTTTATATTAACATATTTTAGTGACAGTATATTTATTGAACAAAAATGTATTCTTTTATTTTTCAAAATAAGCAGAAAATAGTACAAACTTTGCTAAAGTGATTGTTTTAAACAAGTATTAACTTAAACATTATTTTAGCTGAAGTATTTGTATCAATACAGTGTGCGTTTTACCCCATGTATGGGGTAAAAAGCCCATACACAAAATAAGATTTTTAAACAAAATAAACAACTTGAATGATTTATTTTCACAAAATCTGTTGCTCCATTAATGTTCAATACAAACGTATATATTTTTTCTGCAATTATACATTTTAGTCGCAGTGAATAGCACTTTTTTTAAGGTGTGTCTTTAGCCCCGTTGTACCCTATCTTTCAGTGAAGCATGGTTCTGTGATCAGTAGTAAATCTCCATCCAATGGCCAGAGAAACTCCAAATATGCCCCGCAGAAGAAAGCTAATGCACGTCGTTCCAGGGTTGTGGCTAGAAGGGATACCGCTGTGGCTAGAAACTAACAATGAAGCCGTAGTTCACTGACAAGCTACGCAAAACCACATTCATAATCGCAGACCAATTTAATCACAATTATGAATGCAGTTTGTGAAAGCTTATCCGTGAACTACGGCTCTGTGTAGTAAATGCTACTCCATCTGAAGCCGCTTCTGTACACCATCGAGCCTTTACCCGGCGAGTTAGAGTCGTTTATAACATGCATTTGGAAAAGCAACATGCGTCAAACATATTTCCAAACATGAGAAGCATTTATGAACCTCTTGTCCAACAAAATACAACATTTAATAATGTTTTTATTCCAAACTCACTTAGCATTGCATTATAAATATACTTCATTATAATGAAAATTATAATAAGAAGAACTCAGATAAACCACATATTGTCGCAGTCCTGTTTTTATTAGTCACATTGAATCAATAAAAGCAGTTCAATCTTCTGTTTCCTTGAACGACGTGCATTAGCTTTCTTCTGCGGGGCATATTTGGAGTTTCTCTGGCCTTCGGATGGAGATTTACTGCTGATCACAGAACCGTGCTTCACTGAGAGATACGCATGACGATCGCAGCTTCTGCCTAATCACGACTGCAATTTATTTTCGATTAATCGTGCAGCCCTAATGTCACACCATTGATATTACCTAAGAAGTTAAAGTAAAATTGCGTGCTTTCAAGGAAGCACATTTAATACATGGGTGGAAGCAATGTCAAAAGCAAACCTACGCCCTTGGGTTTATTCCACCCCTGCATTTTTATTCCAACTGAGGTATTTACACGGAGCATTTACATCCATATTGGAGTTTTAAACCGACTGTAATCGGAATACAATGCTCCACATCTACTGAGACCAGCTGAAGAGATCAACATGAGCCGTTCTCTTTCTGCCTTTACAGTCAGCCTGGCTGAAGCCGCCTCATTACAGTGTAGAAGTGAAGTGAAAGTAATGTTAATGAATGTTGCCATCAGTGCTGCACACCAGGCATGAGTAACAGATACCGCACGGCTCGCTGATTGATTAATTAGGCCTGTTCTGTTTGCCGCACCTGCCAAACGCTGCTGTGCATGTGAAGGGAGAAGCTGTTTTGAGCTTTACGTTGTGATGAAAATGTGGTTCAGATTCTTTCAAACATGTATCATTCACACACTGCTCATCCCTCGCGTGCTTGTTCATGCAATATTTTGGCTGTTTTGATTAAGCTGTCTGCCAACAAAAGCAACGTTGCATTCTCGGCTCTGTTTAACATGTTTAAATCCATTTTGTCTGGATCTGCTCATTAGACACGACTGTCACGAACAGAATCATTTTAGGGGTGGATCGGGTTGTAGAATGTGTTTGTCACTCCAGTAAATAACCAAACTCTGTGTACAGAACAAGATTAAACAGTCTATGACAAACGCATTCAGTATGTGGTCATTAAAACATTCAGATTTATGTATGCATCATTTACATTTCGTTCTCATTTCAAACGGAGAATGACCTAATTTCTCTCCCCTTGTATGATACTCCTGCATTCTCTTTACATTTATTTTATTTTATTTAACCTTTATTTAACCATAAAAGACTCTCTGAGATTAAAAATCTCTTTCACAGGAGTGTCCTGGCCAAAATGGGCAGCAATAAAAAAAAAATTGAACTTGAAAATAACATATACTTGGTTTTATCAGCATTCAGAACAAGTTTTAAATTGTAAAGCCGGGATTGAATGACATTATAGGTTGACTGAAGCTTATGCAGGGCTTGCTGTCCTCTGCATAAAAATGAAAGTTGTCATCCTGAATGTCATAATCAAGACATATATAAATGGTAAATAAAAGGGGTCCCAGCACAGATCCTTGGGGAACACCTTTGGCAATCTCCAATGAATCAGACCTAACCTTCAGCTTGTACACATTGAGTTCTTCCACTTAAATAGTTTTTAAACCAAGGAATAACATGAATTGATAAACCAACACTCTTCAATCTATGCAGCAATATTTCATATTTATATTTCATAAAAGCCTTTGATAAATCAATAAAAACGGAAGCACAAAAATCACCAATATCAATCGATCCCACAATATCATTTAGAACTTTCAAAACAGCTGTTATAGTAATGTGTTTTTTACGAAACCCAGATTGATTAATAGACAACACTTTAAAAGACAACATTAAAGTTGTAAGTAAATGTGGCAAAACCACTGCCATGAACGCACACTAAATAAAGCCAAGGTACAACAACACTGAAATATAAAACTATGTAAAACAAAAGAGAAGTGGAGGACTTCGCTGTAATGGATTGCTTCATTCAGACAAATAGCAAAAGATTACAGCAGAGCTCCAAAACACAGGCTTCTGCTGCAGAAACACACTGAGAACGCAGCGAGATTGAGAAGCATTCGTCTGCGTGAAGATCCGGCCAGCACTGGCTCTCAAGGGAGGTTATATGAGGTAGAAACAGCAGAGAATGAAAACGGCTGGCTTTTATTCAGAGGAGTTACTGCTCTGTTGAAATAATCATTAAAGCATTTGGAATGAAGCAAGAGGATGTGAGGACACACCGAAATGCAGGGAAATAAATGTGGGTTAGCATCAGTTTAAAGTCCTTGTTAAGGTCTCTTTCAAACCTGGCTATGAAGATCTGCTCCGCCGCGAACACATTATAGCTACACAAACGCTTTCATCAACTCTGCCTTTACTTCCAGCATCTGTGCCAAACATCTGACAGCAACAGTAAACAACTTAACTAAGTTCTGAAGATCCCAAAAGATCCCTGAAGTTCCCAAAAGTGAGTTTATTTTTATAGCTCTTCTGCCAGTACACATGGTTTCTAAGCAGCTTTACAGTTAATGTACATATCAATGCTTAAGTATCTTTAGATGCAAACTTCCTAGTAGTACACAAACCGAAACATGTCACCTTTTATATACACCTTTTATACAGACCCAGATTACAGACTTCTCATTAGCTTGCTGTACATTCACGTATATATGCATTATTCTGAGAAACCTCACAGCTGAAGCTATAAAGCTTTTCTCACTCTTTCACTGTATATGATGGAATGTATTTAAGAAGAAACTAAATTGTATTACTTCACAATTTTCTTATATAATTTATATATGAATTATATAATAGGCTACAATTAATGCAACATACTTCAATATAATTATAGTCGTGTTAGGATGAAATGTAGCATAAATTCTTAACGCGATTATAAGGCCGTACACAGTGGTTTTTGCATACATGTGGTTTTAGTTGTTCCTATATTTGTTCATAAATTTAGAATAAATTTTATTACATAATTTTTGGTGCATCATTTGTTCTTAAAATCCTTTGCATGCACAAATTCGTGCATATGGTAAATGAGACCCATTGTTTTGAAATTTTCTAAAATGCTGAAATGTCCAGTTTTCTTGTCATTATTATAATGTTATTTAAACATTTTGTACAACATTCTACTAATTTATTTATTTTTTTACCCAAAATGTACCTAACATTAGTTGAACATTTATTTTTAATATTCTAAGAACAATAAAAAGTCCAGGTTTCTTGTCATGATTATAATGTTATTTAAAGGTTACAAAAACAAAAGTTCATCAACATCATTAGGACTTTCCGAGAATGTTGATCTCAGAATGTTTTCAATCAACATTATGATAATGTATATCAAACATTAATAAAGTTAAGAGCGTTCAATAAACATTACTCTAAGAAGTTTTGTCGTAGCATTTATATAACTTTTAAAAAACATTAGTGAGAATGTTGTCTGTTAGAAGACTCTTTGCTTAATATCTGCTAACACTTCATTTTAATAGAGGTTCTACTGACTATAAGTACCTTTGCAAGTACATGTTCAATTATACTACTAACCCTAACCTACCAGTCTACTAATACTCTAATGAGAGTTAGTTAACGTAGTTGTAGTTGCAAAATTAATTACAGTTAGTGGAATGTCTAAAGTGCAACCAAAACATTAACTATAATTGAATATGCATATCACAATTTGGCTGTATAATAAAGTGCACGACGAAGGAGTAATAAATAAATCCACAGGGGAAATCACCAACAAAGATACAAACAATAACAACAACAATACCAGACACAGAACTCAAGAAACTCAGGGCTTTAATGCATGGACAGAGACTGAAAACAGACAAGAACTAATCAATTAATTAGGCACGCAGGGAAACTAGGTCAAAGGATAGAAACACAGAATACACAATACTATATGTCTAATTTATTTATTTAGTCAGAATAAACAGCAACTTTCACACAGCCGTCAATCTCTTTCTGTCCTCATGTGGTGTAGACAGCAGCAAGAGCCACGCTAACCACACAAACCCAGTACACCGGGGTTATAAAAGATAGAAAAGATCTATCTGCAGACAGAAAGGATCAGCAGTGATCTGCCACGGGCTGAGAAGAATCATTCATGATATTACTCATCCTCCAGAGAGCCACCTCTGGTCACAACATTCAGCTCTTATAAAACACGCTGTGCCACATCCATCTCTCCCACGGCTTTTATTAATATCAGCCTTCCTTAATAAACTCCTATATCATGTAGGATCTCTCAGTTTGGTTCTGTGATTTCTACAGTAATGTCCTCCTCCCTCAGCCACCGGAGCTTAGTGAATCCAGATATAAGAGAGCGATAAATCAGCCGGAGCCTCCATCAGTCCTGAGCGTGGCAGGTGAATCTCTCCTGTGAAAGATGCTGGGAATTACCGGATCGCTCAGGATTGCTCACTGCTAGTTAACAACACTCACCACCTTCCTGTAGAGCAATTGGTTAAGTCTTGTCTAGAACGACACACTTGGAGCCATTGTGATGATCAGGTGGTTAGAAATCGGAAGGTTAGTGGAACGTTCTCACCAACTTCACAAATGTTTTTAAGAGTTATATAAATGTTCAGACAACATTCCAACCATGGAACCTTCTTATAACTTTATTAATATTTGATATACATTCTCATAACGTTGAGAGAATTTAAATTTAAATTTAAAATGATTTTCTTCCTTAATTTTTTGTCTTGTTTTCTTGTGTAAATATCTACAAATTCTAATTAAGATGCATTTACTTGACACATAAAATGACATATGTCTTGTTTTCTGAAAATATTATCCAAATTTTGTTAGTTTTTGCTTAAAACAAGCAAAAAATCTGCCAATGGGGTAAGAAAAATAATGTTGTTTAGTCTTTGAATCAAGATTATTTTTCTTATTGGCAGATATTTTTGCTTGTTTTAAGCAAAAACTAACTTCAGAAAACAAGACAAAATATCTTAAATTTTACTTGTCAAGTAAATGCACATTTTTAGATATTTATAATAGAAAACAAGACATAAATATAAGGAAGAGAATATTTTTTGCAGTGTAAAAACATTATTTTGAAATGTGCACTTATTTAAAGGTACAAATTCATTACTTTTAATGAAACGTTTATTTGTAATATTCCAAGAGCATTAAAATGTCAAGTGTTTGTGATTATAGCATTTTTTACACTGCAAAAAATGCTTTTCTTACTTAGTTTTTTTTGTCTTGTTTCCAGCCAAAATAGCAAAAAATTGTTAAATCAAGAAGGATTTTCTAGACAAGTAAAAATTATTGTCTTGTTTTCAGAAAAAACAAGTCAAATTTAAGTGAGTTTTTGCTTAGAACAAGCAAAATAATCTGCCAATGTGGTAAGCAAAATAATCATATTTCAAACAGAAAACAAGATTATTTAGCTTGTTTCAAGCAAAAACTCACTTAATTTTGACTTGTTTTTTCTGAAAACAAGACAATAATTTTTACTTGTCTAGAAAATCCTTCTTGATTTAACAATTTTTTGCTATTTTGGCTGGAAACAAGACAAAAAAAACTAAGTAAGAAAAGCATTTTTTGCAGTGTAAAAAATGCTATAATCACAAACACTTGACATTTTAATGCTCTTGGAATATTACAAATAAACGTTCACATAACATTACATTTTGGGTAAAAGTAAAGCTAGTAGAATGTTGTAAGAAATGTTTTTGTAACCTTTAAATACTGTTATAATCACAAGACAAATGCACATGTTTTAGAAACATTTCAAAATAATGTTTTTACACTGCAAAAAATATTCTCTTCCTTAGTATTTATGTCTTGTTTTCTATTATAAATATCTAAAAATTCTTCAATCAGGATGCATTTACTTGACAAGTAAAATGACTTAAGATATTTTGTCTTGTTTTCTGAAAATATTATCCAAATTTTGTTAGTTTTTGCTTAAAACAAGCAAAAATATCTGCCAATGGGGTAAGAAAAATAATCTTGATTCAAAGACTAAACAACATTATTTTTCTTACCCCATTGGCAGATGTTTTTGCTTGTTTTAAGCAAAAACTAACAAAATTTGGATAATATTTTCAGAAAACAAGACATAATATCTTAAGTCATTTTATGTGTCAAGTAAATGCATCTTAATTCAGAATTTGTAGATATTTACACAAGAAAACAAGACAAAAAATACTAAGGAAGAAAATCATTTTTTGCAGTGTGGGACCTCCAGAATTTGTTCCCTGGGTTTGCATTCGACACACAAAGTAATCAAGGCTATTTTACACAAGTTTACAGTGTAAAAACAGAAAGACAAAAACTGATGCTTTTGTCTTGACCGTAAGCTCTCGGTCTTTGAGGGAGACAATCTTTAGTTAAAGCAGCCAAACACCAACATGATAAATAAAACGTTTGAGTGAAAGGACCTCTGGTTAAAATCTCATGCTCTGGTGCTCTAGGTCACACACCCGAGTTTAGAGAGTAATATTATTGCTTCAAGGTCTTTGTCAAGGCTTCAACTGGAAAAGCTTGTTCTGGATTATAAACCTGAAAGAAAAATGGCTAACAAGAGCCCAGCATGAGCCAGGCGATACTGAACACACACGGGTGTCTCTGAGCCAGATCTCGCTGGCGTTTGGCCGCGGATCAGATCGTGTTTTGCTGCTCATCGAATTAGAGACACAACGGATGGACGAGAGCCAGACATGAGAGATGTTTTGGAGCTCACACTGAAAATCATTCACTCTCACAGCGTGGGTTGGGAATACTTCACTACGCACTAAAACAGAGCGAAAAATCCTGCGTGTTCACAAATCAACGGATCTTTTATTCCTGCTGTATGTTTAGACATGAGATGAGACATTGTGAATCAATCTGGCATCCTCTTACCTAACAACATAACTATTGCTCACAGAGCAGAGGTCAATAACTAGTTAACTAGTAAACACACTGGTGTTTCTGGATGAACACTTCACAACTATACAAACGCTCTTCTAATCAGTTTATGCCCCGAGCCGCAGCCGATGGATGCTCAAAGACATACCTTTCAAGCGTACCTTTTTTAGTCATATGCTCCAAAAATGTGGAACTGTCTTCCAAATGAAGTGAGAGAGTCAACTAGTATTCATATTTTTAAAAAGCGTGTTAAGACATACCTTTTTACAGTTACTTATGACCATAATAGTGTGTGAAGTGTGCGTATTATATATACTTATATTTGTTTATAATTTGTTGATATTCTTATGTTGATGTTGTTTTTAATATTTTTAAATATTAAAAATATTAAAATAGTGTTTTTTAAATATTAAAAAACACTCCTTTGCGTGACGCTAATCTGCTCTGATTGGTCGATTTCATTTAAAGCAGAGCTCAGTGTTACTTTGTGTACAGCGTTACCGTGGAAACAGATCATTTTAACGCAACAAAAGTGACACCTAGTGGCAACAAGTGGGCGGCAATACGCTAATGATTCATGTTGACATCAACATGAAACAGCTTAAGATTGGTTTTAAAGTCGACTCTTTCTTTTGAGAGACAATAACTTTATACACGGTGCACTACTCTGCAGGATGTTTTCATTCACTTAGAGCTGTGTTACACACTGCATGAAAGATCATTCTCAAAAATACATAATAGGGGCACTTTAAGATACGATTCTGGAATTGGTATTGATTTTCGATTCCCAACCCTAATCATTAATCTCCTCAGACACACAACCACATAAAATATCTGCTTTAGACACTGCAACCAAACAAGCGGTTGTCTGCCTGTCTGTGTGGTTTTATTCAGGTTCATGCTGTTGATTGTAAGCTTTGTCAGCTTTAAATGGAAAGCGATTCAGAGAATTCAGAGAATTCATGGAGTTCATTAGCCATGACTGAGATCTTCAGCACATCAACAAACGTACAGCACTGGAGGGAAAGACAAAGTTTCAGGACTCTTAATTTCTAAAAGTAATAATTGTTTCCAATCTTTTTATTCTCTTGAACAGATCACACTGAAAGAAGTATCTAAAGTATAATTCATTCCTATAAAGTACATCTAAATGCAATGCAAGTGGTAAAAGGTAAAAAAATATTTTTTTGCATCTCTGTTGATGTCCCTGACACACAGCAACACTGAGACAATATCAATAAACAAGACAACTATGAGGACAACAAAGTGCATCACCAGTCTTGATCTCAGAGCTGATTCAGAAAATGCATTCAAAGACATCAAAGCTAGAACTAGAACTGGCCTTCGCATTTAGAAAAACAGCTACGTCCATCAGCACTGGTGGGAAAAGTGGGTTGGGGTGGAAAACGAAGATACTGAAGAGAAAGAAGAAGGAGAAAAACAGAATTTGTAAATGTACTGCATCATTGCAAATAAAACAAACACAATGTTCTGCCACTGAGACACGTATCTAAATAACATTTCAACAGATTTTACTGACATGCACTTATACAACGCTCTGAAATTAAATATAAAACAAGCCTGCACAAGAATGAGCGTTTAAAAGAGTTTTGTGTGTTTTAGCCCAGAAGCTGAGTGATGTTTTCATGCACGGCTTTTCCTTCAGCATCATTTGCTCCATTTAGTCACCTTGATGGGAAATTTCCAACAAAGCAAAGAAAGATCACTCTTTATTCTGCGCCTGACTTTTAGAGAACAATCTGCAGACAATTAACACACCAGACATATCATTCATGTCTTTCATGAAGAGAATCACTGATTTAACACCTTTATCCCGTCAAATACCAAACAAATGCATGAAAAAGCATTTTGTAGTGCAGGTTTAGAAAACGGTCCCCGAATGTGCTTCATTAAAAAACTGCTGGCCAACATCACTTTCTGATCTAACGTAACGTCTAAATTCAGTGTGTGTAACTGGACATGTAGCTGATGGTTTTCCAGCTATAAAACTCAAGGAATATATTGCTGGAAGAAATCAAGCCCCGCATCACTGAGTCATGCTGGGCTTTTCCCATGAGCCTAACTTTCATTTCCTTGCGGTGACAGGCGTAATCGTGGTAAACACAGTTAAATATGATGGATATGCCTCCACTGCTCCGGTGCTCATTTCCCTGACCAATAAAGAAAACTCAAGGTACCGTCTGACTGATGGTTTGATTGATTAAAGTTGCTGGTTAATGTGAACGTCACACTGTGGTAAAACAGTGCAAAAGCTCAGTCTGCAAGTGTTTGGGAAACCTGTTTGAAAACAGTCATGTTTGCAATTCCGTTTGGTGCAGAAATGATGCATTACAGCTGTAAGTTGATTGTATGAACATTTCATTGATTGCTTCTTTTTTTTAAGTGAACCAACAGTTGGAAGAGCAACCGAAGCCGTATTACACAGCATACACAGAAACAGAAAGGTCTGGAGAACCATCCATTAGTTTTGACCCATTATCAGACGTGTGTCCATTACACTACATGGATTCTGTCTAACGGAGACGTTACTTTGGATTCAATGTGAAGACAAACAGCATTTTGAGTTATTTTCTGAAAGTTAGATGCTTACGTGTTAAAGCAGACAAGGAGGATGATGCTCAAAATGAGATACACATCTACACACTGAAGCAAACCTTCTAGCAGCTGCCATTAAACCCAGACAATGAGCACATTACAGGCACAAAGCTGACGTGTGCTGAAGATCTGTGTTTACTCCTCAGGAGCCCTGATTCATTAGCTGTAGGGCAAGTAAAGATGGTGTGTAATTCGGGTAAATGTGTGTCTGGCCTCCAGCTTCACATCAGTCAGGCAGGCAACTCAAAGCTCCGCTGGCCGAGCTCCAGACTCTAAAAGCTCAGAAGTGTTTGTGTGTGTTGTACAGCAGAGCGATGCGACCTGTGGCGGAGCTCCATTAACGGCTGCTGTGTTATCAGAGACCTGCAGAGTATAAACTCTCACACGGTCACCAGAGTCACTGCTGTTAAAGATGCTCTTATTTAACACCGTCTTGTTGCTTCACTGTCTTTATGTTGCCAACGGATTTTATGCAAGTGACCTTATTTACAGCGGGCTGAGAGCTTTTGCTCTGGACACTAAATCACAGCATGCAGGACGTGGCGTGACTTCAAGTAAATGTTGTGAACCTGTCAGGGAGGTCAGCAAAGAGAACAAGGGTGAGGAGATAAGTGTAAACCATCACTGAGGAACATTCTACAGCTGAGTGAAGGAAAAGACTCAATCTAGCTGTAAACGATTTTATTCATTATATATGTGAAAAAACAACAACAGTCGAAAACGAAAATTAGTCAAAAACAATTTTTGTAATGCTTATATATATTTACCCAGTTTTGGGTAAAATAAGCATTGCAAAAAAGTGTAAAGTATTTCAGAAAAAAAAAATCATAAAAACTTTAATTCCATAAAAAACAAATGTAAAAAAAAGAAAATTAATCCCATATCAGAATAATGACAATAATTATGAGGTCAGTCAAAACAAATCACAAAAAAAATGTAAAAAACTGGGCTGCATTTCCCAAAAGCATCGTAAGCTTAAGTACATCGTAGAACCATTGAAACCAGTGGAGCTACAATCAATTTAAGCTTACGATGGTTTTGGGAAACGCATCCCTGGATATTAAAATGAACAATAATTGAAACTCATTTCCAAACACATTTGGCAATCACAGACAATCAAAACACATTAGACTTGCCTGCATACTGAAAATGAACTTTAAAGACCCAATTAAAACCATTAAACCCAAAAAAGCATCTGGGCCTGAAGGGATATTACATTAAATGATAAAACAAATCAGCACTAATCTCATTTCTGGAAAATTATATTCTGTTGTTTTTTCATGACACTTTCAAAGTGAAATGTCCTGTGGGTGACGCTAAAATATTGAAAAATAACAAACCACCTCACACTAAACAAACACACTTAACCTAATTATAGTGTTAACAAAGTCTAACGTGACATGAAAACACATTTGCCGAAGCACCCGTGCCATAGTAGTTTTTACGAGTCTTTGAGCTCTTTTATTGTGTTTCACAGGACTCGTACCTACAATGCTGTACCAGGTGCGCTACAGAGCAAGTTTACTATGGTAGAAAAACCAAACATATGGAGCTGGTTATGTGATGCAAACCTCATCCGACTGAGATGCTGCATGTAAAATTCAGTCAAAACATCAACATCAAATGATGCACTATTTGCCTTCAGTCCTGACTCAATCACACTGATGCTCTGGACCAGAACAATACTGACAGACTAACTAATCCAAATTACAGCACAAATGAAACACTATCACCACTCACTGACACACAACAGCAAAGTATCTAAAGTGCTATCTGACCCTGAAAAGACACAACACCCTGACAGACTATCAGTACAGTAAGAGATGAAACACTGAGCAGCTAGAGACTCGATTTAGAGACACAACATCACTAAACAGCTCAACAGACACGAGAAAACATGACAGAGCTGCACGTTCTGACAGAATGCAGAAAACACACAAATAATGACAATCACAATTTATTTATATAGCACGATTAAAAACAACCTGGGTTGACCAATGTGCTTTACAATAACTAAAACCACAAACAACAAGAATAAAACAATAAGACAGAAACAATTAAAATTGTAAAAGAGTACCATAAAAGAAACATGCTTCAACATAATAAAAAAAACTGTAATATACAACAGAAAATGCTTCAAGTATTAAATAACTTAAAAGTTTTTAACTTAGATTTAAAAACAGACAAAGATGATGCCAGTCTAATCGAGACGGGCAAATCATTCCAAAGTGTGGGGGCAGCTACAGAAAAACCACGGTCACTCCTACATTTCAACCTTGACTTGGGAATCGATAAGAGTCTCTGATTTAAAGACCCGAGTGATCTGGTTGAATGGTGCTCAGTCAGTAGGACAGAAAGGTAAGATGGAGCCATACCACTTAATGATTTATAAACAAAAAGTCAAATTTTTAAATCCACTCTGTAGCGCACCGGCAACCAATGTAATGAATGTAAGACAGGAGTAATATGATCACGTTTATGAGCACCCGTTAAAAGTCTCGCCGCTGCATTTTGGACTAATTGTAATCGGGACATAGCTGAATGACTAATCCCACCGTAAAGGGAATTGTTGTAGACTAACCTTGAAGAAATAAAGGCATGGATTACTTTCTCAAAATTTTTAAAAGAAAGACAGTCTGAATTTTCGATAAAAGTCAAAGCTGGAAAAAGCAAGATTTCACCACATAATTAATCTGCCTGTTGAATTTCAAAGATTCATCAAACACAACGCCCAAATTTTTTACCCACGGTTTCACGGCCGAGGACAGCCCACCCATATTTAGTTTAGGAGTAACAGAGGAAGCGGAGGGTCCAAATATAATCATTTCTGTTTTACTCTCATTGAAATTCAGAAAGTTTAAAGAAAGCCATGCCTTTATATCAGTCAAACAGGCCAAGAGGTTATCCAAACCATCTGAATGTCACTTGAGGGGCAGATAAATTTGTGTCATCAGCATAGCAATGGAATGACAGCCTATGTTTTCTAATAATAGAACCAAGTGGCAGCATGTAAAGAGAAAAAAGAATTGGGGCCAAAATAGAGCCCTGAGGAACCCCACACGATAATACAGCGTTACTAGAGGTATACTCTCCAATCTTAACTGAAAAGCTTCAGTTTTTAAACCAATCTAGTGCACTGCCTGTAATGCCTACACAATGTTCCAAATAATGGAGGAGACAAACACACACAGCACACATTTAACACTAAACAAATATGAAGCACGAAGCCGAAGCATGAAGACTTTCTGTTATGAAGGACCCTCACATTTAACATGAGAAGGAGCGAGCGAGCAAGCGCGCGAGAGAGAGAGAGAGAGAGAGAGAGACCTCTGTTTAACAGCTGATAGGGCTTAAATCACCTCGGGTCTCTTTGCTCATTTCCTCGACAGATAAAAAGCCCTGGAGATTTCCAGCGTGTCTCACTTTCAAGGGCACTGTGGGACTAAAGGAACGCAGATACAAGTGAACACAGGGCTCAGATCTGGCACAGACCAAACCAAAACCTCATAAAACATTTAACTGCATAGATTTGTTGCGTGTACGCTAAACATTAAAATGTTTTATGAACACTTAATATATAGATTTGGAATTTATCCTTTTAACGGTCTTATATATCAAATGTTAGCTTGTTGTGTGGCTGTTACTTTAATAAAATGGGGATATTCTTATTAAACCTATTAGAAATGAAAAAGGACAGACTGAACCAAATTGAGTTTGATCTGATTTGATCTTCACAACAAAAAGCCTGAAATGAAACATGATTTCTACTTATAAAAGAATAATTCAATAATATGCAGCAGTTCGTTAGGTTCATTAAATCACTTATTCTCTCCGAAGATCATTTTTTAGACGTTAAGGATTAAAGAAATAAACTGAATTCTCTTGCAGTGACATTCACTCATTAATACTGATGCTGATGTATATCTCATCTAATTAATGCAGAGACGCTGGAAAACAAATCATGAGCAGACTGAGGATGATATTCAGCATGTTCATGCCATTGATCACATGAGCAAATCCCAAAGGGAAAAAAAGTCTAATAATTATGAATTTGTCTTTCTGCCAGAGTTTCCTCTGAAGGTGGTCAGGGACTGATTATGCAGATTTTCTCGCAGGTAATTTTCCACATCAGTTGGTTTTGAGCTTTGCTGCTTTAGCGTTTAGAGACGTTCACCATCACACACGATTTATGAGGACGGGGC
>CM049852.1:35658170-35673170 GCA_027422415.1 Schizothorax lantsangensis | reverse complement strand
GTATTGGCACCCCTTCTAATGAACAGGTTTGACTACTTTAGTAATTTCCATAAGTAATGGAACACCAAACACCAATGACTTGTACATGTGGGTGCAGTCATTTTAGACACTTTTCTGTTCAAAAGAAGGGGGTACCAATACTTTTGTCTATATAGTGTATGTACAAGTCATTGGTGTTTGGTGATGAGTTTTTGTCTCAAGGTCTGCATTTACAGTCACACCAGAGGTGTTAAACTGGGATTAGGACTTGGTTTTATGCAGACCAGTCAAGTTCTTCCACACTGACTCAATCAATCATTTTCTTTTTGAACCTTGTCTTATACACAGAGACATTGTCATGTTAGAATAGAAAAGAGTCCAAACTGTTGCTATAATATTAGAAGCACACAATTTCCTAGAATATCATTATATGCTTTAGCATTAGTAATTTCTATGAGTACAAATCTTAAAGTAGTCAAACCTGTTCATTAGAAGGGGTGCCAATACTTTTGGCAATATAGTGTATCTCCTGTAATTTGCCTCTGAATCTCAGGTGAGAATTGAGCTTTCCATGACCATGACTTTTAATATTTTGGCTTTCTTTGCCATTTATGTTTCTCTTTATTCAGAAAAAAAATATTAACAAAATCAAAAGTTTGAACCACGCAGGGAAGCTTCTGAAATTTGGTTGGTTTGACAGAACAACCCCATTGATAATTACATAAGTAGTAAATAATAGATGATGATGAACTGGAGACTATTTGCTGAATTAAATGAGACAAAGTAGCATAGAACAGTTTGAAATGTACGATGCATACAGTTTCACAGACTTAATAATAAACAGTACACCAAGTGTACAGTCAGTGCTCACTAAGTAGTGTGCTGGAGCTCTGAACACAGCTCTGTAAAACCAGGAGAAAGACTATAAATAGAGAAAAGAGAGAGTTTTCTGTGTTGCCAAAGACAAACTGATTCCCTTCAGCGTTTATTTCATGGTTTGATCTGCCGATAATGTAATAATGCATAATAAAACAAAAAGTTGATAGTGTGTTCCTGTGGCTCATGTAATTGCGTTAGCAGCGCAAAAGGTTTGCTGGAACTGATAAAAAATAATAAAACCTTTGGAAAAAGTTGATTTAATAAGATTTTAACAGAAGCCTAATACGCATTCGAGTGCCAGGAGAAGTCTTGTCCACTGCCTAATATCACGATGTGGTCAGAAACCACCGCTCAAGCTGTTCATATTCTCTCTGCACAGTATGTAGAATACAGCTGATAATGTGTTCATAATCAAGACTGATCTCACGAAGCTCTGGAGACGCACGTCATGACCTGGGCTCATGTGAATGAATACAGCTTCCACAGATTTGCATAACCATATTTCCCATCACTAGCATTATTGACCTTGTGTGTAATCAGTTCCCTGAAGGATTCTCTAATGACATTAAGAGTTCATTCCTGATGCTGATCGGCTCTTATGAAGGTCCTCAGTGAAATCAGTCTTTGTCTAGATGTGAGGAGACGTATAGAGGAGCTCACACAGGTGACACCTGCAGAATACTGATCGCACCGCTTTTATAGTCTCGCAAATAAACAGAGGTTTACCACGAGTACATCACACAGACGCATCTCTGCTGGATTCAACAGAATCACAACATCACACGTGATTCAGCTTCGCTTTAGCCAAGGGATTTTAATGATTTAACTCAGGTTTGAGAGCACTTGACAGATGATGCAAGCGTTCTGAAACAGATCAGGAGTAGACACTAATGAGGACGAATCAGATACAGAAACCCTGTCCTGCCAGTATCTGATATTCCTGATGCTGCTCTGCTCTGTTTGTTCTGAACGCTTTTACATTTATTTTGCAATACGCCGATTTCACGCAGCCGCCATTGAGCCCCGCCTTCTTTGATTTGATTGGCCATCTCAGTCATTCTGACATTGATGAGTGCTGTTAGTCAAAATGACTGAGATGGCCAATCAAATCAAAGAAGGCGGGGCTTACCGATGAAATCAAAGAAGGCGGGGCTTACCGATGAAATCAAAGAAGGCGGGGCTCCAGCAGCATGATTGAGTTTTAAAAGTGAAGGATTGTGAGGTAAATATTTAATATATGCACATATTTGACAATTGTTACAACAATTATGCTGTTTTGAAGTTGAAAATATAGAAATATCTTTAAAACAATTAATGTAATTCAGAACTGAATGTGATGAGACAAGAAACCATTTTCAACACATTTAGAATATGATTAAATTATTAAAAGTGAATGTACATGTTTTAAAATAACTCACACACACACACACACACACACACACACACTCGCTCACACACACAGAAACACTTGCTCGCTCACACACACACACACTCTCTCTCTCTCTCTCTTACACTCACTCACTCACACACACACACAGAAACACTTGCTCGCTCACACACACACACACTCTCTCTCTCTCTCTCTCTTACACTCACTCACTCACACACACACACACTCGCTCACACACACACACACACACACACACACACACACACACACAGAAACACTTGCTCGCTCACACACACACACACACTCTCTCTCTCTCTCTTACAGCCATGTAAGAGAGAGAGAGAGCAGGCAGCCGTGGCCTAATGGTTAGAGAGTTGGACTTGTAACCCAAAGGTTGCAGGTTCGATTCCCAGGTCCAGCAGGGATTGTCGGTGGGGGGAGTGAATAACAAGTGCTCTCTCCACCTTCAATACCACGACTGAGGTGAGACCCTTGAGCAAGGCACCGATCCCCCAACTGCTCCCCAGGCGCCGCAATATGGCTGCCCACTGCTCCGGGTGTGTGTTCACTGCTGTGAGTGTGCACTTGGATGGGTTAAATGCAGAGGACAAATTCCGAGTATGGGTCACCATACTTGGCCACACACCACTTCCCTTTCCCTTTCCCTTTACACTCACTCACACACACACACACACACACACACACAGAAACACTCGCTCACTCACACACACACACTCTCTCTCTCTTACACTGACTCACACTCACACACACTCTCTCTCTCCCTCTCTTACACTTACACTCACTCACACTCACACACAGAAACGCGCTCGCTCACACACACACACACACACACTCTCTCTCTCTCTTACACTCACACACACTCTCTCTCTCTCTCTCTCTCTTACACTCACTCACACTCACACACAGAAACGCGCTCGCTCACACACTCACTCACACACACTCACTCACTCACTCACTCACACACTCACAAACCTACACACACACACACACACACACACACACACTCTCTCTCACACACACACACACTCACAGACACACTCACAGACACACACACTCTCACTCTCACTCACACTCACATACACACACAATCACACACACACACACACACACTGGTGTGTCAGACCGTGGGCTTTGGGTTTCTTCAGCGTCAGAGCAGCTCTTTCTGCTGACTGCACCAAACGCACAGGAGCCCAGAGACCTTTCTCTAACTCAACCAGTTCTTGCAAGTCAGCGAAAATTTCAGTACAATTCATTTACAAATCCTAAGAGGTTTAATTCATGGATTAGCGGAGGAGAGAGGTTTGCACTCTGGTGGCTGTAAAGGACATAACGTCTTACTTTTGTGTTGAAGCAACTTGAAAATGAACCTTGATGATCTGCCAAAACAAGCAGACGACTACAAGAGTAAAGCACAGAGAGAATAAAATGTTATTGATGATACAGCCTAAGAGAAACAAAGCCTTATAGTCCATCTACAATTCATAAATACTTCGCACATTTAAATGGGCCTAAAATATTCCTAGAGGTGTAGTGTGATGATGAAAGACAAAGATCACACCTGTCCTTCTCATGACAGAACGTGCAGCACAGATGGAGGAGAATCTCAATCTGTTGAGTGCACTTGTAATGGATTTACATGCAGACGGCGGCTCTGAGACAAGACTTCATCTTCCTTACATTTTATTTTGAAATGCAAAGTAAGTTTCACAAATAATTAAAAAATAAATGGTAAGCATTCAGGGTTTAGCCTTAGAATGGTTTTCCTCATACTTAAAGATAGGACTTTTTCAGTCAGTCTAGGGAATTACTCTTCATCTGTTGCCCCTCTCATGTGTGGGGTTCCTCAGGGTTCAATCCTGGGACCGGTTTTGTTCTCCCTTTATATGCTCCCTCTAGGAACAAAAACATGGCATTCATTATCATTTGTATGCTGATGACTCACAAATGTATTTGCCATTGAAACGCAAGGATAATTTATCCATTCAATCTCTGTATGATTGTTTGGCTGAGGTTAAGTGTTGGTTAGCTAACAATTTTCTCCAACTGAATGAGAACAAGTCTAAGTTTATTTTATTTGGTAAAAAGGGATGTGTGGATGATGTCTGACTGCCTGGGTTTACTTCTTGGGAAAAATCTTTCTAGAGTGAAAAACCTTGGTGTCATTTTTGACTCTGAGCTCAAATTTGATCGTCAAATTAATGCCGTAGTTAAAAATAGTTTTTCCCATCTTAGATCTATATCTAAGTTGAAGTCTATCCTTTCTTTTGAGGATTTGGAGAAAGTTGTGCATGCTTTTGTGTCATCTCGTTTGGATTATTGTAATGCATTTTATCTGGGTGTGAGTCAGGCCTCTCTCTCTCGCCTGCAGCTTGTTCAGAATTCTGCAGCTAGGTTTTAAGCTAGGCTTAGTGAGGCCAGCAGGGGGTGCTCACCCTGCAGTCTGTGTGGGTCCTAACGCCCCAGTATAGTGACGGGGACACTATACTGTAAAAAGCACCGTCCTTCAGATGAGACGTTAAACCGAGGTCCTGACTCTCTGTGGTCATTAAAAATCCCAGGATGTCCTTCGAAAAAGAGTAGAGGTGTAACCCCGGCATCCTCGCCAAATTTGCCCATTGGCCTCTGTCCATCATCATGGCCTCCTAATCATCCCCGTATCTGCCGATTGGGTTCATCACTCTGTCTCCGCTCCACCAATAAGCTGGTGTGTGGTGGGCGTTCTGGCACAATATGGCTGTCGTCGCATCATCCAGGTGGATGCTGCACATTGGTGGTGGATGAGGAGATTCCCCCCTTCTATGTAAAGCGCTTTGAGTACCCAGAAAAGCGCTATATAAATGTAACGAATTATTATTATTATTATTAATTATTTAACGGGAACCAAGAAGAGAGAGCATATTACTCCTGTGCTTATCAAATTACACTGGCTTCCTGTACGAGATTCATTATAAAGTGCTTTTATATGTTTTTAAAGCTTTGCATGGTTTAGCACCAGAGTATATTTCTGATTTAATCAGTTTGCGTCAATCCTATAGGTTTTTGCGTTCTAATGATCAATTGCATCTGATGGTCCCTCGATCTCGTTTAAAATGCAAAGGTGATCGGGCCTTTTCTGTTGCTGCTCCAAGGCTTTGGAATGATCTTCCTCTGTCTGTAAAATCTTCTCCTACACCTTCTATATTTCAGAGTTCTATATTTGAAAGTGCTTTATAAATAAAGTTGAAGTTGAAGTAAGTAACACACTGAATTAATTAAATTTTGAAGTAGCAAGACTGAAATAGTGCTTTCCTGTAAAACAAACTCCAGTAATCTTTGTTTTACTTAAAACTTAAAAAAAGAATGACATTGCAGATCACAATGCACAGGAACTGGTCCAGGAACAGAGATGAGTTGTGTTTTATGAGAGAACATCAGCGGTATGAACACTATATGCAGTGTCCTGTGGTGTAGATTGTTGAAGATGCTCACTGTACAGCCGCTGGTGCTTTGGCAGTCTTTCCTTAACAATATATACACAACACACACACACACACACACACACACACACACACACACACACTCGCCTCACACACACACACACACACACAAACTCTCAAACACACACACAAACTCTCAAACACACACACACTCGCTCACACACTCGCTCACACTAACTCTCACACACACACACACACACTCACCCACTCACTCACACTAACTCTCACACACACTAACTCTCACACACACACACACACTCACTCACACAAACACACACACACACACACTCGCTCACACTAACTCTCACACACACTAACTCTCACACACACTAACTCTCACACGCACAAAGTTCCCTTTTCCGAAGGGAAAAGTGCAGGAACAGCAGGATCAATGCTGAGCAGACAATAGATGTGATTATATGACACCAAGTGTTACATTTTATGTGGTTTCACAACAATTATTAAGGTGAAAAGGGCACATGTGGATAATGGTCCAGCATGATTTCTTCAGGCTCTTACCAAAGTCCTTTTACAGCACCGGCTCCATCCACTGAAAGACTGCAAACTCCAAAATGGTTTGTCAACATTATATTTCAAAAACGATATGATCTGTGCCATATACATGTGTTAACTATTCAGGCGAGTCTGTTAATTCACATCAAGCAACGATCAAAAAGGCTAGTATAGAGCTGCTGCCATTTCTGTGAGTGCTCCGTCTCCTCATGATGTCAAGAAATAAAATTATGCTTATCTTAGACAAATGAAAGAAGTTATTAGATCTACACCACCACAAGTTCACAGAAGAAATGTGGAACTGGAAAAGCAATGATACAAAGCTATAAACGTATATGAATAATTATTATTATTATTGTAAGGGAACAAAAATCGTTTATCGACTGCTTTACCCGACTGGATAAGATCATGCAGGTCCGCCCTTAATCTACAGCCTCATTAACAAGTGACACAGATTGGAAAACGCCTTTAATTGATTGGGAAACACCCCCCTAGTGTCCTGCAGAGATCTACAGCCAGTTTAACTCTACATGTGACCCTGGAGCACAAAACTTAAGGGTCAATTTTGTGAAATTGAGATTTATACATCATCTGAAAACTGAATAAATAATCTTTCCATTGATTTATGGTTTGTTATGATAGGACAATATTTGATACAACTATTTGTATCAACAAAATCTGGAATCTGAGGGAAAATCATCTTTAAAGTTGTTCAAATGAAGTTCTTAGCAATGCATATTACTGATCATAAATTAAGTTTTGATATATTTACGGTAGGAAATTTACTAAATATCTTCATGGAACATGATCTTAATATCCTAATGATTTTTGGCATAAAAGAAAAATCAATAATTTTGAGCCATACAATGTATTGTTGTCTATTGCTACAAATATACCTGTGTTACTTATGACTGCTTTTGTGCTCCAGGGTCACAGATAGTGTTGAGCGTGAGTGGATCAGACGAAGGGTTACGACACACTGCTTTAGACAGATTCTGAGGACTGTCATGCGTCTCGTTTGCTAATAGATCTGATAGTGTAGCTCATGTCAAAGATTAAACTGGAGTTAAAACATGTTTGAATTTTCTGTTAATCTTTATATTTACCCATCATAGTATTATAATGCTACAGTATGACAGTGAATGTCTTAATTGCATTCATAATAAGGAACGGCCCATGAACTCAGTGAAAGCAGAGCCTCGGAGGAAGATGCTGATTTGTTTTGACAGCACTTTAGAAAGTGAAGAGGTGAAGAGTTCAGTGATCATCGCTTCTGTCTGCGACTGTTAACTGAACACACACACACACACACACACACACACACACACACACACACACACACACACACACACACACACACACACACACACACACACACACACACACACACACACACACACACACACACACACACACACACACACACACACACACACACACACACACACACACACACACACACACACACACACACACACACACACACACACACACACACACACACACACACACACACACACACACACACACACACACACACACACTCTATGGGTTTATCAGTGGAAGAAAGCAGTCCCTCCAGCTCAATTTTTCACACATCAAGACAAACACACAAAACACACACTTCAAAAAAATAAAACAAAACAGGTGAATGTATTAATTTGTGCATGCAATTAGATTTCTTAGTTAGTTGATCTAACCTGAAGATCAGGATAATTCTGTCCTGCATTGAACAGATTGTACGGCACACATTTCATGTCAATTCACTCATGAGCTTGAATCTGGATCTCTGTATCAAAGTGTGAATTAAACAGTTTATTGCTTATGGAAATACTGACAGAAAATATGACATTAAGTTACCTCTCTTTCTGTAAACATGGACTGAACACAAATAATGTGCAGTGAACTACAGATCCCAGATGAACCAGACGTTTTTTAAAAGCAATTTAACATCTTTTTTACTCATTATGTGATTAGACTAGCAATAGTTCAAATCAAATGACAACAACATAACAATTTTCACTTTCCGAATTGATAAGAAATGAATCTGGAGTGATGATATACACTACATGCTGGTTTACACTGTATTTCCTACCAAACATCTTCAGAAATACAGCCTTCATATGAACTCAGATGATGCCGGTCAAGATCAGCTCGTGCCGTTATGAGACACAGATCACATATAAGCAATATCTAAACGTTATGCATTTACATTTATGCATTTAGCAGACGCTTTTATCCAAAGCGACTTACAGTGCATTCAGGCTATACATTTATTTAATTTTTTTAACAGTATGTGTGTTCCCTGGGAAACGAACCCACGACCTTTTGCGCTGCTAACGCAATGCTCTACCACTGAGCCACAGGAACACACTTCTCGCCGTCCAAACAGAGCATTTAATAACAGTTTAATAACACCAGGCTCTTATTCCTGACTCTCCTGCATCTGTAATTCATGATAAACGAGCGACTGCTAAAGGTTAGATGCGCTCGGATCGGAGCGTCTGTCGCTGCCAGCGAAGTCTGCATAAAATACTGCTTAAATTACCTGCTCTTCTATGTGATGATGATGATAGGAATTAAGCTTCGTGTCTGTGTGTTTCTCTGCTCTGTCTGCACTGTAAAAAAAATACCGTAAAATTTACGGTAAAAAAACGGCAGCTGTGGTTGCCGGAATTCTACCGTAAAAAATACGGTAACAACATTTTATGTTTTACGGTTTTAATTTACAGTTAAATACCGTAATTTCATTAACTGGTATAATGTTAATATACCAACCTATTGAAGCACTGAAATCTGTTTTGTATCTTTGTAATACACTGATAACCACCAAAAGCAGGAGAGTCACATGATGAACCAAAGCCAATCACAAGCAGCTTTTTTAACAGAGAAGAGCAAAAATAAGGAGTCTGTATGGCATATTGTAGCTTTTAATATATGTGACACATATACATGTGTCATACTTCCCCTGTGAATTTTACAGGAACTTACCGTTAACCATTTAACAGGTTTTTACTAGATAAAAATGTTTGTCAAGACAGCAGTGGCGGTTGTTCCACCTCCTAAGAAAAAAAAGGTGAAGACCTCCTCTGCATTGGAGCGCAGGGTGGATCAGCTGACTGAAGGTATGGGCCAGATTCAAGCACTCTTGGCTTCTATGAAAAAGAATAATGAGGAGCAGCATTTAGCAGAATCTAATACAGTTGATCCTGGTAGGGAGAGAGATTTTGATGTGGTCTCAGGGTCTGCATCCAACTCCTATTTTGATGAACATCTTGTCATGACAGAGACAGTTGTAAGCCCAGAATCATTGCGTTCAAGCAGTGCACAGAGTTCAGGTCATGATGGTGAACCAGTATCAGTAGCAAATTCAAGGTGGCTTTGGCAAAACTCAACCTTGATGCTCCACCTAGTGCAACTAATCAGGCTCCTAACCTGTTTTGCCGTGCTTCTGGTCAGGATAATGAGTTAGTTGTCCCACAATGTGAAAGTGAAGTGACGTGTGGCCAAGTATGGTGACCCATACTCAGAATTGGTGCTCTGCATTTAACCCATCCAAGTGCACACACACAGCAGTGAACACACACACACCGTGAACACACACTCGGGAGTGGGCAGCCATTTATGCTGCGGCGCCCGGGGAGCAGTTGGGGGTTCGGTGCCTTGCTCAAGGGTCTCACCTCAGTCGTGGTATTGAAGGTGGAAGAGAGCGCTGTACATTCACTCCCCACCTACAATCCCTGCCGGACCTGAGACTAGAACTCACAACCTTTGGATTACGAGTCCGACTCTCTATCCATTAGGCCACGACTGCCCACCACAATGTGGTGACTTCATTAAAGAATTATCATTTGGTTTCAAGAGCGCATTGACTATGCGGCCTGACAAGGTAGCTTGTATGCTATCTAGTATGGCAGATGCAGGGTCAGTTGGCTTGGATTCAATGCCACTAGTAGAAACTGTAGTGGCGTCACTTGCGTCAGGCTGATGAGGCGCTGCGTTTTGAGCCGCACTGCCCACAGCAGAATATAAACAGATGATACACTTGTGGTAAAACGTACAGTGTTGTGCGAATTTTGGATGCATTCAAATACGCTGGCACAGTTGCTGTTGGCACTCAATGCTTCGCTACCTTCATTGGACAATTCAGGATGTGCTGAAATACTACAAGCTTCTCTCCAAGCAGTTGGAGCAGCTGCGTCAGAATGTGGCAGATCTCTGGGTCTTCTGACACAGCTAAGGAAACAGGTATGGCTGTTGCCAGAATCTGGTAAGAACATTTTGCGCCAACTTCCCCTAGTTCCGGGACAGGTATTTGGTGCACAGGCTCAATAAGTATTAGACAGACGTCTCCTTGTGTCTGAAATGCGTTTGAAGCATTTAACCTGTTAGCCAGCACCCCCCATATTGGGAATCGCAGCTGAAAATGACTGACTAACTTAAAATGGTAACAGTTCCTGACTTCAGTGTGCCACACACACAATTTTGGTGTCTTTGGAAAGAAGACCCTTTGGGCTTTACTATCCATCATCCAGAGTTGAACATGCACAAAAATATAAAAAGTTATAGACACTGAAGTGCCTTGAAAAAAATTGTACCACACTGAATCTTTTTTTATTTCATATAAAAATACATGAAATCAGTCCTGGAGCAATCCAGAAAAGTAATGGGTTGGAAGTCACATGTCTCATGAGTTTATAGTTCAAATCTGAAGAAGATACCATGAAAAATGAGATTCCTGCAACCATTTGCAGGATGGATATAGGATATAGCAAATACATTCCTTATAAGCTTTCTATCGAAAAACAGCGATCTTTCGTCGATGCTTGAGGCTTAGACCGTCAGAATGATATATAGTTTGTCAAGATTAACTTTGTCCCGTTTCATTTAATCTATTCACAAAACAATGACATGTTCAAACAAAGAGCGTTCAGTGTGCCGGCGTCCTGGTGCAGGCTAACAGGTTAAGGTGACAAACTACCTTCAGGCGTCCTGCGCAGTATTTTCAGTATTCCCATAGAGGTCATTATCTTAATCAACAATGTGGTTCTGGCTTTGTACAAAGCAGAATGCAGGAGGTGTTGGCACCACCACGCCAGCCCAGAGCAGTCTCACGATTTAATGTTTCGTCCAGATGCAATTCTACATCCAGAGCACAGCCAGCTACCAGCTCTGGGGCTCTTCAGGGTCGTACCTGAGGGTACACAGTCGGCGGTGGGCTGTTTCCTTCCTCAACACTTGAAGTGTTGGAAGGCAATAACAGCAGATACATGGCTGTTAAACACCCTATCAACAGGATACAAGTTGCAGTTTCACCATCGACCACCTCCAAATACTGGGGTTTGCCCTACATTGATACGGAATCCAAAGCATCTGATCACATTGGCAGCAGAAATCGAGTCATTACTACAAGAACAGGCCATAGAAGTGGTACATGGCCCAGACCAGTTAAACGGGTTTTTCTCCAGGTACTTCCTGATTCCAAAAAAGGATGGGGTAATCCGACCTGTTTTAGACTTAAGGGACCTCAATGTCTTTCTAAAGCGTCTACCTTTTCACATGCTACGAATAGCAGATGTTATACATGCAGTGAACAGAAACGATTTGTTCATTACTGTAGACCTGAGGGATGCCTACTACCACATTCCAATTGCGGCACATCACAGGTGGTTCCTTAGTTTTCATGTCAATGGAGTGACATACCAATTCAGAGTTCTTCCTTTCGGCTTTGCCCTGGCACCCAGAACTTTTACCAAATGTGTGCAAGTTGCACTAGAACCTTTACAGTGCCAAGGCATGCGTATTCTTCCTTACCTCGACGATTGGCTACTGTGCGGTAAGTCTCAACACCAAGCGCAACAGCAGACAAGATCGTTGATACTGCACATAGAGGCACTAGGTCTGAGAATAAATTACAAGAGCTGTCTAATTCCTGCTCAGACAGTTCAATTCATTGGCATGAGGCTCGACTCGTACACCATACAAGCCACTTTGACAGAAGCCAGATCTCAGGCAATTGCAAAGACCGTTGCAAAGTTTAAAATAGGCAGGCGCTTACCATATGCAGATTTTCTCCATCTTGCTGGAATGTTGGTGGCAGCAACACCAGTGGTGCGGCTGGGGATGCTACAACTCAGACCTCTTCAATGCTGGCTGAATTCACAACGCCTATCAGCCATGACCCAAAACATGTTTTGGTAACAGTGACTCTAGCATGTGTTCACACTCTGAAACACTGGTCCCGCAAAGATCATCTTCTCAGGGGTGTTCCCTTGGGAGTCCTTCCTGTAAGGAGGGAAGTTGTAACAACCGATGCATCCCTACAAGGCTGGGGAACTGTGTGGAGACAACAGAAAGTGAGGGGTATGTGGCACAGCACATCAACATTCTCGAGATGAAGGCAGTATGGCTAGCGCTGCAACATTTTCAACATCAGTTAAAGGACAAATATGTCCTAGTAAAAACAGACAATACCACAGTGGTGTTTAATATCAAGCACCAAAGGGGGACAAGATCTCGGAGCCTGTTAAATTTGGCTCAAAGGCTTTGGAAATGGGTGGATGTCCATCTCCTTTCTTTGAGAGCCATGTATCTTCCCGGTCATTACAATCAAATAGCGGACTCGCTGTCTCGGGCCAATCCCACACCCTGGGACTGGCAGATTCACGAGGAAGTGATTCAGTCAATTTGGGACACCTATGGCAGGGCAGAGGTGGACTTATTTGCAGACAAGCAGACAACTCACTGTCCGACGTGGTTTTCAGACAAGGACGAGCCAGAGGCTCTGGGCCAGGATACGTTGGGACACAGCTGGCCAAAGTTCCGCTTGTATGCGTTTCCACCCATACCATTACTATGGATGACGTCGCGATGGATCCGAGAGACGATGCAACCTGTTCTGCTAGTAGCCCCAATCTGGCCGAACAGGCCATGGTTCCATCTGCTGCTGCTTCTACTGAGGGGCAGGCCATGCCCTCTGCCAATAAGACCAGATTTGATATCTCAGGCAAACGGGATGTTGTAGCTTCAAAGGCCCCACACCCTGAAGTTATGGGTGTGGCCCCTAGGGGCAACCCAGTCATATTGGAGTCGAGCACACACTACTGAATGCACGGGCACCTTCTACACGTCGTGCGTATGCAGACAAATGGAGAGCTTTTTCTCAATGGTGTGAAAAAAGGAAATTGTCCCTCATGATTGCACTTTAAGTAACCTCTTGGACTTTCTGCAGAGCCTCTTACAGCATGGTTTGTCTTGCTCCACAATTAAAGTGTATGTGGCAGCATTGTCTGCATACAGAGGACCGGTGGAAGGTATGCCCTTAGGTATGCATAATTTAATCAGAACGTTTCTTAAAGGTGGTAGCTGACTGTGACCCAGTCGCAAAGTAATGGTTCCACAATGGGATCTGAATTTGGTTTTGAGTAGCCTCTCCTGCGCACCATTTGAGCCGTTAACGAATGCAGATATTAAGTGGCTTTCCCTCAAGTCAGCTTTTTGTTGGCCATAGCCACTGCACGACGTGTTAGTGAGTTGCATGCACTGTCAGTCAGCCCACAGTGTTTGCGATGGGGATCTGAATGTAAACCGGTTACTCTGTGGCCAAACCCAGCATTCCTTCCAAAGGTATTGTCACCACAATACGTGAACAAGCCAATAATAATATCTGCTTTTACAGAAGATCAAAATACAAGTCAATATGCTAGTCAATATAAAAAGAGCAGATGGGAGAAGCAGATGAACACAAATCAGCAGAACAACAAAAGTAAAGAGGGTTAACTTTATCATTCAGCTGAACTGTGCTCGTATGTTTTAAACACTTTGGCTCTTATATGTTCTTACTCCACACATGTATTAAATGTTCATCCTTGTGTGTGTGTGTGTGTGAGTGTGAGTGTGTGTGTGTGTGTGTGTGTGTGTGTGTGTGTGTGTTACAACAGTTAAAAAAATTTCCAAGGTTTAAAACGAAGTTAAACTGTTTCTCCGAAAGTCCTCCAGCTTTATACCGCATACAGACTCAAGTATTGCATAGTACACCTGGTGGAGTCATAAATGAATTTGTACATAGTCACTGGCAAGGAATGGAACTGAATGTATTACTACCCCAACTGGTCATTGTGTATACAACAAATAAATAAAATGTTTGGCATATTATCAGCCATATGGGTACATTATATTTATTACTATAATTTTACAGCTTAAAATACTGCTTTTTGGAAAATACATTGCCATGACACACACAGAGCAGCAAACTTGAGTAATATCTGTGCTGATGGACTCAATACGCCTCGGGATGTTTCACTCTGGAACTGACCAGAAATGGCTTGTGTTTGTAGTGTGGCCAGAACCCACACCACACCACTGTCAGAATCCATCTGGAGAGAGACGTTCTGTCAGAAACATCCAGACAGCAGGAGGAAGAGCTCAGAGATTCATGGGAGAAAAACCCCTACAGACTCTCATACGTGTAAAATAATAATAATAATAAATGGAGAAAAGTGTTGGGCCTTCCACAACTGAACACAGGAGTAAAACTGAATTACATTTGAATCTCAACTTAAACACATACTTTACTCTCTTTTCCATTTGTATACTGTAAACTGCATAGAAAATGCCAAAGAAAAGACACACAGTATGTAGTATACAGCACAGAGTAGTGCACTACACCAGTGGTTTTCATACTTTTTTAAGAGCGACCCTATTTTTTTCTTTTTAAATTGACGCGATCCATATACAATATAT
>CM049852.1:35645670-35648170 GCA_027422415.1 Schizothorax lantsangensis | reverse complement strand
TCAAGAACACTGATTCATCCAGTAATGAAACGAGTAGATCTTGATTTTGTTTAGTTGTCTAATATTTTTCTTCAGAATTGTGAGAATTACAACCTACATTAAAAAAAAAAATCTCGATTTGTGACCCTGGAGCACAAAATCAGTCATAAGGATAAATTTTTCGAAATTGAGATGTATGCATCATCTGAAAGCAGAATAAATAATCTTTCCATTGATGTATGGTTTGTTATGATAGGACAATATTTGGCTGAGATACAACTATTTGTAAATCTGGAATCTGAGGGTGCACAAAAATCTAAATATTGAGAAAATCACCTTTAAAGTTGTTCAAATGAAGTCTTAGCAATGCATATTACTAATCAAAAATTAAGTTTATGGTAGGAAATGTACAAAATATCTTCATGGAACATGATCTTAATATCCTAATGATTTTTGTCATAAAAGAAAAAATTATAATTTTGACCCATACAATGTATTGTTGTCTATTGCTACAAATATACCTGTGTTACTTATGACTGCTTTTGTGCTGCAGGGACACATATATCCAGAATCGTGCAGAGACAGAATAAATATGTCTGATATCTAAATGTTTGACTTGACTGTGAATCGATCAGACTCAGAATCGATCAGACAGAAACACAAGCTGAGATCAGACGCTCACCTGACGACGTGGTTTGTGCAGATGATCAGGTCTCTGGATCGGTCGGCGGTCGCACAGACGTACAGCCAGATCCACGACTGATCCTGATGCTGCAGACGAACCAGCATCTCTGCGCTCGCCTCGCCGTCATCTCCAGCTGCAAACCAGACGCCTGCGTCAGTAAAGAAGAGATTCACAACACAGTCATCACCTCACAGTCATCTACTGCTCAGACGCCTGCGTCAGTAAAGAAGAGATTCACAACACAGTCATCACCTCACAGTCATCTACTGCTCAGACGCCTGCGTCAGTAAAGAAGAGATTCACAACACAGTCATCACAACACAGTCATCTACTGCTCAGACGCCTGCGTCAGTAAAGAAGAGATTCACAACACAGTCATCACAACACAGTCATCTACTGCTCAGACGCCTGCGTCAGTAAAGAAGAGATTCACAACACAGTCATCACCACACAGTCATCTACTGCTCAGACGCCTGCGTCAGTAAAGAAGAGATTCACAACACAGTCATCACAACACAGTCATCTACTGCTCAGACGCCTGCGTCAGTAAAGAAGAGATTCACAACACAGTCATCACCACACAGTCATCTACTGCTCAGACGCCTGCGTCAGTAAAGAAGAGATTCACAACACAGTCATCACAACACAGTCATCTACTGCTCAGACGCCTGCGTCAGTAAAGAAGAGATTCACAACACAGTCATCACCACACAGTCATCTACTGCTCAGACGCCTGCGTCAGTAAAGAAGAGATTCACAACACAGTCATCACCTCACAGTCATCTACTGCTCAGACGCCTGCGTCAGTAAAGAAGAGATTCACAACACAGTCATCACAACACAGTCATCTACTGCTCAGACGCCTGCGTCAGTAAAGAAGAGATTCACAACACAGTCATCACCTCACAGTCATCTACTGCTCAGACGCCTGCGTCAGTAAAGAAGAGATTCACAACACAGTCATCACAACACAGTCATCTACTGCTCAGACGCCTGCGTCAGTAAAGAAGAGATTCACAACACAGTCATCACAACACAGTCATCTACTGCTCAGACGCCTGCGTCAGTAAAGAAGAGATTCACAACACAGTCATCACAACACAGTCATCTACTGCTCAGACGCCTGCGTCAGTAAAGAAGAGATTCACAACACAGTCATCTACTGCTCAGACGCCTGCGTCAGTAAAGAAGAGATTCACAACACAGTCATCACAACACAGTCATCTACTGCTCAGACGCCTGCGTCAGTAAAGAAGAGATTCACAACACAGTCATCACAACACAGTCATCTACTGCTCAGACGCCTGCGTCAGTAAAGAAGAGATTCACAACACAGTCATCACAACACAGTCATCTACTGCTCAGACGCCTGCGTCAGTAAAGAAGAGATTCACAACACAGTCATCACCAACACAGTCATCTACTGCTCAGACGCCTGCGTCAGTAAAGAAGAGATTCACAACACAGTCATCACCTCACAGTCATCTACTGCTCAGACGCCTGTGTCAGGACCACTTTTAATCTCTTCTGCTTATCAAGCCTGCATTTATTTGATCAACAATGCAGTAAAAAATATTATTAGAATGTAAATCAGATGTTTTCAATGTGAATATGTGTTAAACTGTAATTTATTTCTGCGATTAAAGCTGTATTTTCAGCATCATTACTCCAGTCTTCAGTGTCACATGATCTTCAGAAATCAATATAATATGCTGCTGAAGAAACATTTCTGATTATTGCAGAAACGCTGATTATACGGTGGTCAGAGATTAGTGATTCTGAATGGATCCGTATATTAACGGCAGGAGGTTTAGTGGTCTTTGGCGTCCCCCTGTG
>CM049852.1:35628170-35630670 GCA_027422415.1 Schizothorax lantsangensis | reverse complement strand
AGTGTATTCTGATCTCAGAAAGTGAGTTGTCACTGAAGGGTGAGGAGGTTTGGGTCTCAGGAGCCCAGCTGTGGAACTCATTACACCCCCGACCCCCCGGGAGGTCAGCAGCCCCGGATTACACCGAGACCTTTATCAGACCCGCCGGCCGTTACATTAACGTACGCTCGCTCCTATTTATTTACCTTCATCGGCGGCGCGCTGCTCAGAGTTAATGAAACGTGGCCTATGAACCCGGAGAACGCTGCGCTATCACAACAAACACAAACGACTCACAGAGACACCAGAAGAAAGAGTTTCACTGCGCTTCATTAGTGCTGAACCTCCAGCAGAACACATGTGGACTTCATTCATACAGCGACAAAATCAATATGAGTCCATAATCCATAACTCTTCCTCCAGTGAAAAAGTGCATCTGCTGTCGTCTCTCGCATCAAAATCCAGCCACGTATTAGTTTAGAGCATCTGTGCAGATTTCTCTCCTGATTCAGACCAGAACACTTTTTCACTGAGGAAGCGTTATTATGGATTATAGACTCGTATTTGAGTTAAAAACGTCTTTGTTTCAAGCTTTTGTCTTCTACGGATGTTAACTGATGGACTGGAGTGGTGTGGATTATTGTGATGTTTTTATCAGACTCTCATTCTGACGGCACCCATTCACTGCAGAGCATCCACTGATGCAGTGATGCATTTCTACAAATCTGATTGATTGTTATTTTCCTCTCCGTGGAGCTCCTTTGAATTAATTTGTATTGTATGAAGTCTATAGAAATAAAGGTGACTGGACAGAGTTCTGTTGGTTTCCAGTAGCAGAAATGACTGAATGATCACAGACTGACAGCAGCCGGATGATAAAGACAGAGAGCGGCTCTGATCCGAACCCTCTCAGACAGAAACAGACGGGTCAGCGGTGAGACCTGAGCGCCTGACGGTGTGGAAGTGTTTCGTGAGTTTATGAGGTTTCCTGGTGTTTGACGACTCATTTGTGTTACATGATCAGCAGAGTATCATTGAGGAGTTTCCTCCCCCTTCACACACACACACACACACACACACTCCCCCTATGAAAACACACTCACTGTTGGACGTAACACCACTGGGAATGTCACCGGAATCCTCTAAAGCTTCCCTGGCTACAATCACCTCATTAGCCTGAGCGTCACCTTCTTAAAAGGTCACTAATGAAGAAATGAAAGCCCTCCGTTTGATTTGTTTGGCCGTCCGAACCCACTGAGAGGGAGACACTGTTTCTCCACAGAAACCTCCAAACTTCCTTCTCAGCAGGACCCCACACACACACACACACACACACACACGTTAATGCGCTCCTGGTTCTGACAGGAACTCATCGTGTGCTATGACTTCCTGTAGAGCCGCTTATCTGCGGAGCACAGGCGCATTAGGATGCCTCGTTGGGAGAAATCATCAGTGCTTAACAGCCAATAGAAACATTCAGTGGACAATGACCTGACTGAGTGCCAAATAAGAGCCTATACAGTGATCCGTGAGGAAGATCACGAGATTGAATCTGGATCTGAGTCTCAGGTCTGGATATCAGAGAGAGGTTAATAACGTCGCTGATGGAGTCTGGGTTTAAATATAGACGCAGCAGAAACAGAGCCGAATCCAGCTGATATCGGCCCGTGTGAAAACAACAATCTGCACAATTATCGGAGAAATGCCCTTATCTCTCGGCTGTAAACAAGGAGCTGGGAAAACAACGGATGTTTGGGGCCTCGGAGGCGACTGGCTTTTGTAAGAAACACAGAAAGTGAGTTTTGGATGGGTTACGCTCTCAAATAACCCACATTATTCTGACATCTACAAATCACAGACTCTGATTGAGTCTAGTAGAGAGATGTTCAGTTCTGTTATGTTACCGTCATTATATGAACTTTCAGGAGTGATTTTGCTTGTGGAACGTGGTTGTTACTTCTTGGGTTCCTGCCAAGATTTTTATTTTCTCCATTTCTGTCACCTGATGGAGTTTGGGTCCCTTCGACTTGATTAGTTGGGTTTAAAACACGCTTAATATTCTTTTCACCCACTGTAAAATGGGTGAGGTTCACCAAAACAGAAAATCATTGCACAGCAGGTCAAGAAATATTGAATGCCAAGGGGGAAAAGTTTTAAGAGTAGACTTAAAAATAGATAAAGTTGAGGCAGTTCTGATATGAACCGGGAGGCTATTCCACAACTTAGGGCCGACAACAGAAAAAGCACGATCACCTCTGTTTTTGAGATCTGAATCAGCACATCTGAGTGATCTTGACTGAGTGTATGGATGCAACAAATCAGATGTGGAGCCTGATTATGGAGAGATTTATAGACAAACAGTACAATTTTAAAATCAATTCTATATTTAACTGGCAGCCAATGCAATAAAATAAAACTGGTGTGATAGACTTCCCATAATGCATTCTGAACCAGCTGCAGACGTGAAACACATGACTGAGGAGCACCGATATATACAATGAACTGCAGTAATCCAATCGAG
>CM049852.1:35620670-35623170 GCA_027422415.1 Schizothorax lantsangensis | reverse complement strand
GAGAGAGTGTGTGTGTGAGAGAGAGAGAGAGTGTGTGTCATGTGTGTGTGTGTGTGTGTAGAAATCAGTTGAAACACTGACTCACTCTCTCTCTCACGCACACACACACTCACTCTCTCTCTCTCACTCACACACACACACTCTCTCTCTCTCACTCACACACACACACACTCACTCTCTCTCTCTCTCTCACACACTCTCTCTCTCTCTCTCTCACTCTCTCACTCACACACACACACACACACACACACACACACACCCTCTCTCACACACACACACACACACACACACTCCCTCTCACACACACACACACACACACACACACACACACACACACACACACACACGTCGTTTATCTTCCTCCTCCCACACGATCGCGTGTGATTCATCTGCATCTAAACGGTGCCACGCGCTCAATTCCTGTGATTTCGTGGTCAGCTACATGAAACGCCGTCAGCTAACGAATGAGAGGCGTGAATGAATGAATCTGCGCTGAGGTCAGAGGTCAGCGGTTACTGACCCCACACAGGGACAAGATCTTCAAAGGATTCAGCGATCGGCACGAGATCAGCAAACAACACTCGCTGATCTGCTCTGAATTCATCACTCGCTGTATTTCATTCCGGGCTGTTAATAACTGCTTCCATACAAAGCTGCACATTTCACTAAATTTAGCACATGTTCCATTTTAATGTGTTTCATGAGAACAACACTCTGAGAACCTGGAGCACATTTCTGCAATTTAACACCTTTTTAAGACAAAATTGTAGGGGACACAAAACATCAACTAAATGTAAATATCTAAGAAGTGCAATGAGTTGAATTAGAACCACTTTAAAGATTAATAATACAACTTCCAACAGATCTCAATTACATTTTAATAAAAACATAACTGGAATATGAACTTTTACAGTACCTTATGATTTCATAAAGTGACATTCTTCACTATTTCGGTCTTGTTTTCGACAGCAAATGTCACAAATATTTCAATCAAGATGCAAAATGCAAAAAATACCCATCACTGGTCTGAGAAAAACTAGTTAAATCAAAAGAAAAACATGTTTTCATTCCCCACTGACAGATATTTGATCAGTTTCTCAGACAATAATTCATTTTGCATCTCCAGTAAATGTGTCTTGATTTAAAAATGTTTAGATATTTGAACTGAAAAACAAGACAGAAAATCATATTTTGCCGTGTATGCAACTTTTATGACTTCATGAATTTAAGACTTTCTGCTCCGATTGAAGACATTTTAAGATCTTATTTGTGGAAAGGTGAATTAAGATTTTTTAAGACTCACAGAAATCCTGAAAAATTAAGATGCTGCTTGGATGAAAAATTATCCACCTCACATTAGTCTTTCACGTCAGTTTTATGATTTTACATGCATCTTGCCATTTCAATGCAGCGATTATTATGCAATATCCCAAAACGCACATAATATGTGACCCTGGAGCACAAAACCAGTCATAAGGGTCATTTTTGTGAAATTAAGATTTATGCATCATCTGAAATCTGAATAAATAGCTTTCCATTGATGTATGGTTTGTTATGATAACAATATTTGTAAATCTGGAATCTGAGGGTGCAAAAAAATCTAAATATTGAGAAAATCACCTTTAAAGTTGTTCAAATGAAGTTCTTAGCAATGCATATTACTAATCAAAAATTAAGTTTATGGTAGGAAAAGTACAAAATATCTTCATGGAACATGATATTTATTTAATATCATAATGATTTTTGGCATAATAGTAAAATGTATAATTTTGACTCATACAATGTATTGTTGTCTATTGCTACAAATATACCTGTGTTACTGAAGACTGCTGCAGGGACACATATATGGATAGAAACACATCTCATCATGACGTATAACTAAACTGAAGAAGGGTTAATTGCGTGGTTGTTTTGGCAGAGTGTTATCGTGACTCCTGGAGGAAATCCTGCTCTGATCCCGCGGGAAAACACAAATAAATGAGGAAAAGTGTTGCTCTCTCCTCTCAAACATTAGTCTCCGTACGGCAGATAATCCTGTTTAACTGAAGCACTTCAAGAGTTTAAGAGCAGACACACAAACAAACTCAGACGTCTCCGTTAAACACAGATTCTGCTCCACAGCCTCAGATACTGACTTTAAATGCAGAAGAGATTAAGGGACAGATGTACTATTAATACCAGTAAACTAACCAGTGCAAACCTTACTAAATCACCTCACATGACTGATTCAAACGCTCTCCTCACATAAAAAGGAAACTTTTTTGTTGCAATTTTGATGCAAAATCATATTATATTATCACTCAGCTCTTTATTTAAAGGTCATATGTGTCCCTGCAGCACAAAAGCAGTCATAAGTAACACAGGTATATTTGTAGCAATAGACAACAATACATTGTATGAGTCAAAATTATACATTTTCTCTTTAATGCCAAAAATCATTAGATATTAAGATCATGTTCCATGAAGATATTTTGTACATTTCCTACCATAAACTTAATTT
>CM049852.1:35608170-35613170 GCA_027422415.1 Schizothorax lantsangensis | reverse complement strand
ATGTACCTATCAGGGGTAAAAAAGGTACAAATATGTCCTTGTAAGGGTACCGCTTCAGGGACAAGCAAAAAAGGTACAATTTTAAACCCTTATTTTTCTGTGTGTATGATCAATCAGCTTTAAAAAGAAGCACAAAACCTGTGCTGATTGACAGAAAACAAGTTGATCAAAAGACTGAATGTAATATACAGGCTGGCCATGTTTGTCCGGGTTAGGTAACGTGTTTCCAGCACACATCAGTGTAAGACAGTGAAGATAAACCTGAAAGCACTACAGCGGACACCTACAGACGTCGAAGGCGTACAGCACGTTGCAGGCGCCCTCGGTGTCGTTCCGGCCGCCCCAGATGTAGATGGTCTCGTCCACCAGCACCGCCGTGTGACCGTAGCGCATGTAGGGCACTTCCCGAGCGTGTTCCCTTCCTCCGGTCCGCACCGGCGGCAGCTTGGTCCAGCGCAGAGACACTGTGTGAAACACACACACACACATTCATGCTTCACACTGCATTCAAGTTACTCTTTTGTTTACTTCATGCATTGCCTGGGAATCGAACCCATGACCTTGATGTTGCAAACCATGTGAACGTATGGCTATACATGTGATATATCACCATAATCAAAAGCGTAGGTCTGATCTCTTACGCATCTAAAAAATGTATTCTATTAAACTGAAAAAGGAACACCCTCCAACATTTGAATTATTTAAACATATCATAAACGACACACTGCATATGGAATATTTAACATAACAGAACCCAATATGTTCTTAGAGACCTGGAATATTTTTTACACACACACACACACACACTCTCTCTCTCTCTCTCTCTCACACACACACACACACACACACTCTCTCTCTCTCTCTCTCTCTCTCTCACACACACACACACACACTCTCTCTCTCTCTCACACACACACACTCTCTCTCTCTCACACACACACACACACTCTCTCTCTCTCTCTCGCATACACACACACAATACACACACACACACACACACACACTCTCTCTCTTTCACACACTCTCTCTCTCTCTCACACACACACACACACACACACACACTCTCTCTCTCTCTCTCACACACACACACACACACACTCTCTCTCTCTCACACACACACACACACACACACACACACACACACACTCTCTCTCTCTCACACACACACACATTTTAATTTGTTAATACAAATTAGATTTGATGATAATCAAATATGAAATATGTTTTCATATTTGTATATTCTAATGCTATATAATGTATATGTATTTTTTTATTGTGTTGATTGTTGTTATATTGTTAACGGATGAATAATTATATTAAAAACCTGTTATACTGTATTATGATTATTTTTTGCAACTACATTTCAATATCATGATAATACCGTATACCGTGATAAAAGCATTAGCAATTAATCACAACATGAAAAGTTGATATGCCTACTTATGACACATTCAACCTAATATAATCCAGAAAACTGACATTAGAAACAGCTGATATTGTTTTCTTTCATTCGTCATCAGTGTATTATTCTGGCCTGTGTGTTTGTCCTCCATAAAGCAGATGATTTAATCTGAATTTGACTGCTGTGTGGAGCTCGTTGAATCTGAGCATCAGTCCACCTCACGTTTACATGCAGGTGTGCAGCGGCTGGTTGAGGGTGGTTAACCAAACTAACCCGTGTTGAAGACGTGCACGTCGATCTGTCTCAAGGTCTCGTAGTCTTCTCCGGAGCAGTATCCTCCAAACGAGTAGACCTTGTGTCCGACCGCCACCGCCGCGTGATTGACCCTCCGCGGGCCGCCCTCCAGGTGCACCATCCAGCGTAACATCCCACGCTCGGACGCGGCTGACCGCTGCGCTAAACCATCACGCCTGCGCAGACATCACAGCTGAGGAGGAAGAGGAGCAGCCGTCAACTGACACACAGAGAGAGAGAACTACTGACACACAGAGAGAGAACTACTGACACACAGAGAGAGGACTACTGACACACAGAGAGAGGACTACTGACACACAGAGAGAGAACTACTGACACATAGAGAGAGAACTACTGACACACAAGAGAGAGGACTACTGACACACAGAGAGAGAACTACTGACACACAGAGAGAGAACTACTGACACACAGAGAGAGGACTACTGACACATAGAGAGAGAACCACTGACACGCATAGAGAGAACCACTGACACGCAGAGAGAGGACTACTGACACACAGAGAGAGGACTACTGACACACAGAGAGAGAACTACTGACACACAGAGAGAGAACTACTGACACACAGAGAGAGAACTACTGACACACAGAGAGAGAACTACTGACACACAGAGAGAGAACTACTGACACACAGAGAGAGAACCACTGACACACAGAGAGAGAACCACTGACACGCAGAGAGAGAACCACTGACACACAGAGAGAGAACCACTGACACACAGAGAGAGAACCACTGACACAAAGAGAGAGGACCACTGACACACAGAGAGAGAACTACTAACACACAGAGAGAGAACTACTGACACACAGAGAGAGAACTGCTGACACACAGAGAGAGGACTGCTGACACACAGAGAGAAAACTACTGACACACAGAGAGAGAACTACTGACACACAGAGAGAGAACTACTGACACACAGAACTACTGACACACAGAGAGAGAACTACTGACACACAGAGAGAGAACTACTGACACAGAGAGAACTACTGACACACAGAGAGAGAACTACTGACACAAAGAGAGAGGACTACTGACACACAGAGAGAGAACTACTGACACACAGAGAGAGAACTACTGACACACAGAGAGAGAACTACTGACACACAGAGAGAGGACTACTGACACACAGAGAGAAAACTACTGACACACAGAGAGAGAACTACTGACACACAGAGAGAGAACTACTCACACACAGAACTACTGACACACACAGAGAGATAACTACTGACACACAGAGAGAGAACTACTGACACAGAGAACTACTGACACACAGAGAGAGAACTACTGACACAGAGAAAATTACTCACACAGAGAGAAAATTACTGACACACAGAGAGAGAACTACTGACACACAGAGAGAAAACTACTGACACACAGAGAGAGGACTACTGACACACAGAGAGAGGACTACTGACACACAGAGAGAGGACTACTGACACACAGAGAGAGAACTACTGACACACAGAGAGAGAACTACTGACACACAGAGAGAGGACTACTGACACAGAGAGAGGACTACTCACACACAGAGAGAGGACTACTGACACACAGAGAGAGAACTACTGACACACAGAGAGAGGACTACTGACACACAGAGAGAGGACTACTGACACACAGAGAGAGAACCACTGACACGCAGAGAGAGAACCACTGACACGCAGAGAGAGAACCACTGACACAAAGAGAGAGGACCACTGACACACAGAGAGAGAACCACTGACACACAGAGAGAGGACTACTGACACACAGAGAGAGGACTACTGACACACACAGAGAGGACTACTGACACACAGATAGAGAACTACTGACACGCAGAGAGAGAACTACTGACACGCATAGAGAGAACCACTGACACGCAGAGAGAACCACTGACACGCAGAGAGAGAACCACTGACACGCAGAGAGAGAACCACTGACACAAAGAGAGAGGACCACTGACACACAGAGAGAGAACTACTGACACACAGAGAGAGGACTACTGACACACAGAGAGAGGACTACTGACACACAGAGAGAGGACTACTGACACGCATAGAGAGAACTACTGACACGCATAGAGAGAACCACTGACACGCAGAGAGAGAGAACCACTGACACGCAGAGAGAGAACCACTGACACGCAGAGAGAGAACCACTGACACAAAGAGAGAGGACCACTGACACACAGAGAGAACTACTGACACACAGAGAGAGGACTACTGACACACAGAGAGAGGACTACTGACACACAGAGAGAGAACTACTGACACGCAGAGAGAGAACTACTGACACGCATAGAGAAAACCACTGACACGCAGAGAGAGAACCACTGACACGCAGAGAGAGAACCACTGACACAAAGAGAGAGGACCACTGACACACAGAGAGAGAACTACTGACACACAGAGAGAGGACTACTGACACACAGAGAGAGGACTACTGACACACAGAGAGAGAACTACTGATACAGAGAAAACGACCAATCAGAGAGAACTACTGACACACAGACAGAGAAAACGACCAATCAGAGAGAACTACTGACACAGAGAAAACGACCAATCAGAGAGAACTACTGACACACAGACAGAGAAAACGACCAATCAGAGAGAACTACTGACACACAGACAGAGAAAACGACCAATCAGAGAGAACTACTGACAGACAGAGAAAACGGCCAATCAGAGAGAACTACTGACAGACAGACAGAGAAACCCACCAATCAGAGAGAACTACTGACACAGAGAGAGAGTACTACTGACACAGAGAGAAGACTACTGACACAGAGAGAGGACTACTGACACACAGAGAGAGGACTACTGACACGACCAATCAGAGAGAAAACGACCAGAGAGAACTACTGACACACAGACAGAGGAAACGACCAATCAGAGAGAACTACTGACACAGAGACAACCAATAATCAGAAAGAACTACTGACACACGGAGAGAACTACCGACACAGAGAAAATGACCAATCAGAGAGAACTACTGACACACAGACAGAGAAAACGACCAATCAGAGACAAATACTGACACAGACAGAGAAAACGACAAAGAGAGAACTACTGACAGACAGAGAAAACGACCAATCAGAGAGCACTACTGACAGACAGAGAAAACGACCAATCAGAGAGAACTACTGACAGACAGAGAAAACGGCCAATCAGAGAGAACTACTGACAGACAGACAGAGAAACCCACCAATCAGAGAGAACTACTGACACACAGAGAGAGAAAACGACCAATCAGAGAGAACTACTGACACACAGACAGAGAAAACCACCAATCAGAGAGAACTACTGACAC